>CM075862.1:27855404-28455404 GCA_037975125.1 Latrodectus hesperus
ATCATTCCGTTACTAAAATTTGCACCTTGACAAGGAATGTTCAAATGGGATTTAAGAAAGCATCTGTAATTTTATAATATAGTTAATTAATTATATTCAATTTATATCTATATTGTGTGTCATAAATAGAATGTTAATTTGAAGGTATAACTAGTTTATAAATAACCATCGACAGCATTTCCCTTCTTCAAGTTCCAAATGTTATTCAGGATAAGAAAGCACAATCCTCAGATTCAGGATAGATTAAAAAATACTGTGTAATAAAACATTTGCACTGGATACTGAAAAGAATTATCTTGTTTTTCAGAAACTAACGCATTCAACAAATTATTGTTGATAAATGAAAGACAAAACACCACAAGATTGCAATTAATTATGTTTTCACTTTGATATTGACAATAATCTCAAACAGATGTAATTTCCATCTCAAAAAAATTATTTTCTGAAGCATTTATACTGTTAATCAAAAGAAAATTTGTTGATATATACATATATATATATATATATATATATATAAATACATATATATATATATATATATATATATATATATATATATATATATATATATATATATATATATATATATATATATATATATATATATATATATATATATATATATATATATATATATATATATATATATATATATATATATATATATATATATATATATATATATATATATATATATATATATATATATATATATATATATATATATATATATATATATATATATATATATATATATATATATATATATATATATATATATATATATATATATATATATATATATATATATATATATATATATATATATATATATATGTATATATATATATACATATATATATATATATATATATATATATATATATATATATATATATATATATATATATATATATATATATATATATATATATATATATATATATATATATATATATATATATATATACATATATATACATATATATATATATATATATATGTATATATATATATATTTGTATATATATATCTATGTATATATATATGTATATATATATATATATATATATATATATATATATATATATATATATATATATATATATATATATATATATATATATATATATATATATATATATATATATATATATATATATATATATATATATATATATATATATATATATATATATATATATATATATATATATATATATATATATATATATGTATATATATATATACATATATATATATATATATATATATATATATATATATATATATATATATATATATATATATATATATATATATATATATATATATATATATATATATATATATATATATATATATATATATATATATATATATATATATATATATATATATATATATATATATATATGTATATATATATATATTTGTATATATATATCTATGTATATATATATGTATATATATATATATATATATATATATATATATATATATATATATATATATATATATATATATATACATATATATATATATATATATATATATATATATATATATATATATATATATATATATATATATATATATATATATATATATATATATATATATATATATATATATATATATATATATATATATATATATATATATATGTATATATATATATATATATATTTGTATATATATATATATATATATATATATATATATATATATATATATATATATATATATATATATATATATATATATATATTTATATATCAAAAATCAAAATACATTTAATAAATATGTGAAACACTACACTTTTAGGAATTAATCAATATTTCTATTTGATATGAGACTTAGAGACATGCTTTAAAATTTTTTGAATTGATGTCAGTTGAATTGTTAAGGAGAAATAAAGTAGCTAATAAAATATAAATTGTGTTCAGTTAGAATTAGTTTTCGTTATTTACTACAGAAAATTTCCTTTCATAAATGCCTTTATAAGAATTTATGTTTTAAACAATAATTAAATTGGTTTTAGAAACAATTTAAAAAAGCAGAATCTACTATTTATGTATAACATTGATGATTTATTTTTATATTTAATTTTGCTCAGTAAAATATTTTTTTACAAATTTGTTAAAAATAATTTCTGTCTAGACGTCTTGTTAGCTCAAATTGTCTGTTCGATTACTAAACGTGCATACAAAAATATTTTTAGAATTCTGTCTGCTTTAAAAATGAAATCTTTGTAGGTCTAAATGAAGTTTTGTGAGAAAAATCCACATTATCATTCCATTCAAGTAGTTTGTGTGGAAGCACAGAAAAATATTACACCAGGGGAAGATGACTTTTTGAAAATCAATTGTTGACATTTGTATTGAAGTTTGAAACAATATTTATCATTCAAATAAATATACAGTTGATTTAAATATCTTTTGTTTTAGATCAAATGCGAATTGCATAAATTTAAATACACTTTATTGGATAATTTTAAAAAGAAAAGCTACTGCCAAATTAATGTATAGAGCAAGAAAATTGGAGAAATTTTATAAACATTTAAATTTTGAATATAATGTTTTATCATTGAAACACGAATAAAGTGGAAAAAGATCATTTTGACAATGTATACCAAATAGCATAACAATCGAAATATGCTGTAAAACATTTGAAATATCACGTTCCAGAATTATTTTCAGATATTTGGACCTTATCAGCTTGTTATAAAAGAAACTGAAGAACTTCCAAGCGTTATCTAAACAGACTTATATTCAGAAATTATAATTTCGGTATGTATGCTTTATTGTTTAATATTGACTATGATTGAACCTGAGATATTTTATTCCATAGAGCTTCATATTTCTTGATCACGGTGAGATTGTAACTTTGTTTAATCTTATTTTTTGAATCCGTGATATTATTGCTTATTATATGACTGTTTTTAGAAGAATATAGAAAATTGATTAATGTGAACTACTAATAATGAAAATTACTTTAACCAAGATTAATGGTAAATAACAAAATGTTTGTTAGGAAATTATATCTTAGAAATAATAACTAAATTTTCAAGACATTTAGAAGCAATAGTTCCGAGAAATCAGTTTGTTGAACAACCATATTTCTAGAAATAATATACCTGGACATTGTGAGAAACCAATATTTAACGGCATGAATGGCATGTACAGATACAACTAATGATAAAATACAATGCCACATTCCATTGATTATGCTGAATAGTGTCGAATGATGTGACCAACTACTCAGTTTTCAGTCGGACGATTTTTTGTTGGTGATAGATCTGAAGAACATGCTGACCAAGACAATAATCAAACTTTTCTTTATCAGAAAAAGTCTACAGTATCAGTAAAATGTAGTAGTGCATTATGCTGCTGAGATGTAGCATTTTAGATGGTTCGCATAAAGGATAGAACTAAGGATCTTCACAAAACAGACAACAAAACGGCTATTGTCCAACATTTTGTCCACGTGAATAAGAAGTGACAGACATATATCTATCTCATTATTTCATCTAGACGTATATTTATCATTTATTTCTGTTGATTGGATAGTATAAATATTTTAAATTCAAGCTTCACGTGGGCCACCTCCCCCCTTGATGCTGTTATTTACCATGGTGTTTTTAATCAATGGTCAGAACTTTTCGATTGCTTTCTCCTTATCCTTCCAGATCAATCATCTCTCAAACACAGGGTTGCAACTGGAAAAATTGCCTCCAGCTTCACCAGTGAACTGAGTGCCATAAAGGCAGCAGCTACCTCACACAGTCAGTCCCCTGGAATGGCATCAACAAATTTTCTGACATTAAATCTGCCCTTGAGGCCATTGAAGGAGGTAAAACGAGAATTGCCCAAGACATCAATGAGCATCTGTCTACCATAGTTGCAAGGGAGAAAACCTGCACCATTCAATGGGTCCCTGCATAAGTTAACATAGAGGGAAATGAACAGGTGGACTCCCTCGCTAAGGAGGCTAGAAATATCATTCCCCTTCCCACGACTACCATTTGCTTTGATGCAAAAGCCGTCGCAAGGCATCAACTCTGCGAGGGACTACGGAAAAAAATGGTGCATACTAGAGCTTAATCCTGATCATGGTATCACCTCTACCATAAGCAGAATGTGGACTGGGCACATGACGGGTATGAAAATCCTGTCCGACATATCAAGAAAATATGCAGAATGTAAGCACTGTACTGGAGTTCCACTGGATCCGAGGCATCTCTTCAACTGTATCTGTGTTGCCTCGACCCTCTTCAGCATTGACCCCAACTGCTGCCATGACACCCTTTATATGGAAAAAGCTGAAGATGTGGCTAGGGCAGTGCTCCATGCCTTTGGTCCCATATGTTTTGTCTTTTTTACCATTCATTTGTCACATGACAAAAACAACAACAACTTTTTGATTCAATGTTCTGTTGACAATTAAAGGTTCATAACTGATGAGAGCAGGAATATGAATAAATTACTAATCACTCTGCATCAAAATCATTAACGTGTTTGTAAGCATTATTTTTAGTTACTGAGAGATTCTCTGAATTTCTTCAGAAATATAATTAATTTCGGCAACATCATTTAAAGTATTTGCAAATTTTGTCATTTAAGAAGTATTAGCAATTAATAAATTATAAGTGAATATTTAAATGCATATTGATACAAATATATAAAACATGTATACTGGTGTGACATTCTATTGGTGATTTTAATGATGATTAATCTAAAATCAAAATTTTAAAATAGTATCGGAATGATTTATATCTCTTAAGAAAGTAACTTGCAAATAGATTTTCAGGTTGTCTTTTACTGGTTAGATATTAAGCCTGTTAATTTCTGGTTAATGATAAGAAACTTTCATCTACTTGACACATCTTAACCATTTCAAAATTTTCAGCAACAAAACAGTTTAAAATATTTCAAATTTTAAAACAGTTAACTATCTATAAATGTTGTTCATTTTAGAAAAAAACTGAAACAAAAACGTTTGTTAAATAATATGCACAGATACAGAAGAAAAATTATCAAGAGTTTCTTGAATTACGAAACATGTGAATTTTTCTTCTGAAACTGCTCATCAGAAATTATTAATGCACATTATTTGCAAAAAAATTTTGTTTGATTGTATTCAGTTAAGAAAAAGTAGCTTCATTAAATTTTTTACGAAACTATTTGGGGAGAGTTGTAAATGTTAGAAACATATAAGTTTAAATATAACATTAAAAACATAGTATTGTAGGAAAGACAAACGAAATTATTTGTACAGTTTAAATATGTTGTTTGTCTAATAAAAATTACATTTTTTATAAAGGATAAATTCCTTTAAATATACTCAATTATTTCGTTAATAAGCTTGAAACATTGTAAAATTGCAATTTTATATAGGATACTGCAATTGTATGTGACGGTGAAGAGAAATTGGTTTAATTTAGCAAACTAAATTGTAAATACTTATTTTTAAATAAATAAAGATTAATGCTTAACTAAGTTAAATAAAGATTAAAGATTAATGTTTAAACAATTAATAGCTTAATAGACTTGGGTCTTTTTCATTTTGCTATAGGTAGTTGTAACTAAAACCTATAATTTTTGCTTGCGTAAGTATTTATTTTAATTTTAATGCAAAATTATTATGAGAGAAATAATACAATTTTAGGATAACTATCATAAAAATCGGTTATATGTTCCATTTAGCCTGGTTTTCGTTGAAAATTTTGTTTATTTATTTTAATATTAGTCGTGCTCATTTTTAATACAAAAATGTTTTTATTATTATGAGTTGTATTATACTAATGTCTGTAATTTATTACATTACTTATATGTGCACTTTTAAATGTTTGTAAGAATAACAATTTGGTTTTTGAAAGGCAAATATAACTATAATTAAAAGTTTATACTTCTAGTTTTATTTGCTAATGCTTAAATGCTTTCTGGTAATTATTTTCTAAACATTATATACATGGAAGCCATTTATGCATATTTTAGGAGGTGTTTTACTACTAGAGACTGAGGTTAAATCAAAATTAATTAATTAACAAAATATTCTCAAGAAATCACCATGAATCCTACACATCTGTAACATGCTAGTACTCATTAGTATCATAATATAAAACATCATTTTTAGTTTTTTAAGGGTACATTTAAAATTTTCAGAAAGCCATATTTTTCAGTAAAAAGCTTTCTTCAAATAAACATTATTCAGATAGCTGAAATGCCCTAAAGATTTTTCCATCAGTGGCAGTTTTCGTTTTAAACGTTAACATAGTTGACTACTCTAGATATAAGGATAAATCGAACTAAAAAATTTCAAAATGTAACTGTCATTACCCTTAAAAAATCAGTTAGACAATACTTTCTAAAATTAAAAGAGCCGTGACATATAACATTTTGGTAAATTATAAATAAATCTCTCAAGAAAATATTTTAAGTCAATGCCTGTATTTACATTAAAAACAGTGAGGTGTGCAAGTGCAACTCTGGGAGTAACAACCCTTCTCACATTCTTCTTGAATGCCCATCTGTTTCAGAAGTAAGGAACGAGCTTTGTAAAGACTTAAATAACAGGTGGCCCCCAATTATGGTGGACCTAGTTAAGAAAGAGAATTTTGAATTTTTTGTAAAATTTATCCATGCTGTTATCTAATTCATTTTTCATTTTTATATTTCTTTTTTTTTTCCTCTCTGCCTACTTTTATTATTATTTTTTTTCATCTCATGTTTTATTTGGATTTGTTATGTAGTACATTTATTGTACCTTCGGGCCCTGTGTGGTATTCCTTGGTGCACAGGGAAATATTTTTGTTTTCCCAAATAAAAAAAAAAAAAAAATGCCTGTATTTTTCTAAGTTGTAAAATAATAAACACCTGATATTACAATCTTGTTGATGAGATTTGGATAAATAGGATAACAGGATGAGTATTAATCTGTAGAACCCGAGTTCTCTAATTATTCCTATAAATTAGCTAAAGATATCTTCTCTAAACTTTCTTCTTTAACTTTAGAGTTATTAGGGATTTAGTCTGCAATTCTGGAATGACATTATATAGCAATAATTTTTCCTTACATTTTTGAAAGGTAATATTCAATAAGTAAATCTTAAAATGATGAAATTCTTCTACCATTCCTATCATACTCAATTTTCTCAAAGAGAAGGAATTTATATGCTTTGAAAATATGTGATGGGCTTTATGCTTTTGCAGTAGTATGTAATTATTAGTAAACAATCCGTTTATTTTTCTTAAAAAGAATAATTATTAAGGAAATGGTGTTCAGTAATATAGATTGTAGCTTATGCCTTATTATTTAACATACTTGAAATGTAAAATATCAATAAGCACTTAAGGATACACGAAAGTAATATAAGAAGGTTTTTTTAGGTAAATTTTATTTTATATCACATAAAAAATTTTGAAATACACTTTTCTTACATTTGCCTTTTAACAAGTTTTTTTACTATGATTTATTAATATCTTAGAATTCAGTAGTTGGCTCATATATTTGCAAACATTCCAAGTTCCGTTCTTATTTTATACATGCATGGATTAATTTACCTTAAAAGTAAATGTCCTAATTCAAAACACTTATTCTGAATTATAATAAACGATTCACTAAATTTCCAAATTTGTAAGATATGAGGTAGAAGGAAAACTTTCGAATTTTTTAATTAAAAGGATCATATAAAATTCATTTTGAACTTAATTCATTATTCTATTCTTTAATGCTAGTTGTAAGAATCCAAAAAAAAAAAACTTATCTTAAGAACAATCAGGAAATAATAACGAATGTTGACAAAGTACAAACTGTGCGATAATTAGAATGAAAAGAATCCTCTATATTGCAGCTCAAAGATATTTTTCTTTAGAATATCATGAAATTCTTCGATGTCTAATAGCATAAGGAAATAAAAGTTTTTTCTTTAAAAAAATAAGGTATACTTTAACGTGATATTTCAATAAATATTCAATTTCTGTGAATAAAAAATCTAAAATATAGCTGTATTTTACAAGAGAAAATTCCTTTAGATTGTGGGAATATTGATAATTGCATGACGAATTCGTTGAACGATAAATAGAAAGAAAAGGGGTTCTATTGCATGGCAGAACTGTTCACCCAATATATTCTGATATGTTTCTTCAAAATCCTTACATTTGTTAATAGATGCATTCTTAAAAACAATGACAATTTTGAAAAAAATTACGTGACTGAATTATAACTGCAGCTTCATAATATATATATATATATATATATATATATATATATATATATATATATATATATATATATATATATATACATACATATATATATATATATATATATATATATATATATATATATATATATATATATATATATATATATATATATATATATATATATATATATATATATATATATATATATATATATATATATATATATATATATATATATATATATATATATATATATATATTATGAAGCTGCAGTTATAATTCAGTCACGAAATATTTCAGAAGGAATTGCCAATACAATGAATCTAGTGCATTGTATCTCTGAATGAGCATTATATCTCTCAAGTATTGAAAGCAGTGGTCCTCGCACAATTTAGGCACTAATCATCAGCCATATTCCAGCAGGATAACGCAAAATGAAGTGTTCAAGAGTTCTTTTCAAACCTGAATTATTTGCTTTCTTAGCTTACTTGATCTCCCGATCTATGATCATTCAACAATATATCCATACTTGAACAATAATTTGCCCGTAACACACATTCACACAAGTGTATATATATATATATATATATATGTGTGTGTGTGTGTGTGTGTGTGTGTGTGTGTGTGTGTGTGTGTGTGTGTGTGTGTGTGTGTGTTGTTAATTATGACACTTAGACAAGCCAAGCTCGCTCTGTCTTGGCTCTGCGAATTTAAGTCAATAGGGAGCGTCTTTCGTTTTAATCAGAGCGCCCTCAAAGGTGAAAATACGTCTTTGTTCTTTTACAATTTTTCCGATAGATGGCAGCAATCGAAAATCCACTCTCTCAATTTCGACAGTGATTTTAAGGGGGCGGAAATTTTCTTCAGACCTATGTACCCATGGTAATTGCTCAACCACACAGACCACAGGACTTTCGATTCCACATATTTAAAGAGCACGTATGTATTTAAAGAGCATGTACTCGGTGGGTCTTTGGCAGCATTGTGAATCGAGCCATGCCAATCCGGATGGAAGGCTGATACCCTAACCACTAGGCTACCACGGCTCATATATGTATATGTACTGCTAGTATTAGATTTGTAGCGCATGCGCACATCACGGGTGACTGTTGTGGTAATTACAAGCTTTATATAAAAAAGAAGGGACTGTCAATTTGTAGCAAGACAACTATTTTGTCAAGCTTTTTTTATCTAAGCTGTTTAGCTTACACCGAGCGTGTTTTGGGAAGGTTTCTGATTTTGAACAAGGAAGAATAAAAGCTTATATAGATTGTGGATTATTTTTCAGAAAAATTCTTGATGGTGCTGGAAGAAACCAAAGAACTTTGGGATAGATCTATAATCACTAGATGCAGGAGAGAACAGAGGATTGATGGGGCTTAACGCAGCCACGCTTTTATAACAGTGCACGTAGTAACAAGTATCTTGTGTGCATGGCAATTATCGATCGCTAATCTACATCACGAATCATAACAGTACAAATACAGTTTGTTGCGTAACATTCAGTGTAATATATTATCTTTCGATTCCGTTTATAGGTGAGTGGAATATCCTCTAAACTCTATTGGCTCAAAGGATTCAAACCACTGGTGTTTCAGCCGCCAGTGGTGTGATGAATGAAGAATATGTATAAAAAAACGGAATTGCATTGTCTGTATTGACGAATCCCAATTCTGCCAGCTACACTATGATAATTACATTCTAAACTTAGTTCTCATCTTAAAAATTTGAAAATATAGTGTTGATATTCAAAATAATTCATTAGGATATTACTTTGTAAAGAGTTTTGTGTAACTTTAATTTAAAAAGAAATTTCTTTTTAATATTGTTAAGTAAATAAATGTTAGAATTATAAAGAAGTAGAATATATTTTGAAGAAATAATATTTCTTCCTTTCCAAATCCATGACACATTATTTGATTATTCTATTTGTCTTGCTCTTCTGTTTTACTATAATTCTTCCGGAAGTAAAATTGATTTTCTATTATCAGCAAAATATCTTTTCTCTTCAGGGAACATTTTATTTCTTATGAATATATTTACTTAATAGTATAAAGGAAATAATTTGAATAATTCAAATAATTTTAAGAGAATAGTTTTATTTCCTTATTGTTATAAGCCATTCGTTTAGTTAAGTAAATAAAAATTTTCCATTTACTTTGAATTTTTGACTGAGAAATTAATAGAAAAGTTGTAGAAGTAAAAATAATTAATCAAAATTCAATAGGAAGTTAAAATGCTTACACTAAGGATGTAACATTAAATATTCTTAAATTTACTCTTACTTTCATTTAGTTACAAATAAAATTTTCCTGTCAATAATTGTTCTCATTTGCATTTAAATTACAGGGAATTTTATGCAAAAAACATTGTTTTTATTATACAATGAGAAAAACTAATTCCCGTTGTTTCATAATTTTTTCATTACATTTTATTAATATGTAGTATATTTATAAAAAATTTACTGCATAAAAATAAAAAAATTTTAATGTTAATTTTAAAATTTTTTCGCTTAATATAAAAATTTTCATTATATTTATTAAAATTTATAGTATTATTTAGCATTTCATGATTTTGAAATAAGAATTCATTAATATTTTGCAATATTTTAAATTATTTATATTTTAGAATTTTTAATACTTTTAATTAAAATATGATAATCTATATGTATAAAATCATTTTTCCTTTAATGATTGTTTTCATTTATAGAAACAAGAAAAATTCTGCTATTATACTTTAAATGACACCCGTGTATTGATTTTAAGGATAAGCATGTTAATATTATTATAATTAATTATGAATTATATTTTGTAATAATTTATTATCCTTCCATATTTATCTTATTTCGTTTTTTTCGAGCTGTTTACATTCACAAATCTGCAGACTAATAGCCCTTTTTTATTTTTTTTTATAATTTTTATATTAACTGGGAATTTAAATAAATATAAAGTTTAATTACCTGTACTTAAATTATTTAGAAAAGTGAGTTTTTATTAGCCAATACCTCTGCGTTTCCTTCATACTTTATTAAATTATACCAAATTTTTATATTTATTTCATGTTTAATTTCAATGTTATGTAAAATCGGGGCTTATTAATAATAAGTTTAATGCAGGAAGTTGTACAAATATATTTTTCTAATTCAATTGTTTCAAATATCATTTAGCAGTAAGATGTATCATGCAGGTAATATGACATTTAATTAAATTTAATTAAATGTCGTATTACCTGCTTTATTATAATCTTAACAATTGTTAAAATAAACATTACTACAATTTTTCCAATGAGTAAGATTATTATAAATGTTTTATTCATTTGAGTTTTAATGATTTGCATTCATATTAAATTAAAGATTCTTATGTACCTTTCATATTTTACAGAATATTTTTACTATGAATATAAATGAAATTTTAGATTCATTTTTTAAATAAATTAAAATTTTTAACAATATTTTAATTAACATTCAAATGAATGAAAAAAACATTTGCACAAATAAATTTTTTATATGAACAATTATCAAAGTCTAAATTTAAAATTGCAAGAAAATGGAATTTGCAAAAACAATTCTAAAATTACGATTCATATTCGGTACTTTAGAACTTAGTAAAATTTTAAATAACCTAAGAAATCATCAACGCCATATTCATCAATCAAGTTGATTGAGGATTTTTTGTTCTAAATTAATATTTGTGTATAAGAAGTGTAAAAAAATAAAGTTTTTAGATAAATTGTTTGTGATGTGCAAAACGTTAACAAAGAAAACTGGTTTTAAATTTTAACGGTGACAAAAAGTTATTGAATTAAAGTTTTTATTTCATTTAATGACTAAAAGTTATATAGCAATGGAAGAAACACTTCGCAAATTTGTAAAATATACATTTAAAAAAACGCAGTCTTAGTTTCACTTCATTGTATTAATATTTGAATTTAATACTTATGTTTGCATATAATGATTATATAATAATCGGTATATATGTGCGTAAATAATTTTTTTAAAGTAATGTTTTTTTAACATTAAAAAATAAAATTTTACTAAATTATTTTTTAACTGCATAAGAACGCAATTATTTTTAAAGTTTACTTCTAAAGTTGTGGAAAACATTTGTATTTTTAAGATAATTTCTATGGTTTCTTTCTTTTATATATAAAACACAATTCCCTTTTTATTAATGGTTGCAAAATAAAACTTTTATTTTAATATTTCCATTAAACTTCATACACTTGCATTTTTTATGAAGATAAATGGTAATGATTACTATGATAATACTGCGTAATGGAATATTGCCATAAATAAAAGTGATGGGATACGAGAAACCCGAGATTATTCCTTGACCGTGCAATCAATCAAATGATTTTGATGATTGAAAGGCTTCACCTTCTTCTTCTTTTCTTTCGTTTCCTTCTCTCAGATAAATAAGATAGTTTTTTTCATGCTAACATGATACTGCTTTTTAATTTTATGAATTACGCATTTTGACATTTTATTCATAATAAATTAAATTTGGTGGTTACTAAAATATTTAAATCTTTCGCAAACGATTCAAAATACAATATTCGTTTCAATAAGTGAATTTTATTTATCTGCATAATTTGCTATTCCTGCTTCATTTCAGTTTTTCTGTTATTTAGAATTACTTTTTAATAGAAATTAAGATATGAATATTTAAAATATAAATAAAACTTAGTGCAAACGTTAGCTTCAGGTACTATATACAAATTATATTATAGTTAGGATCTCAGAATTTGATTATTAATGGATTGAAATTAAAATCCTTTTCTCTGCTTTTGACAATCATCACCGAAACAATTTATTCTTATTGCATTATCTTATTGGAGGAAAATATATTAAATGCTAGAAAAATTTAAAATTGTAAACTAAACTCTTTATATTAGTATTGTTGACTTCAGTGTGTAACACCACAAGGCTATAATAAAATATTCCATAATATCTACTAACATGTGATCCTTAGAAAAGATTTTCTAAGTAATAAAACATATCCATCCACTGCAAAACGGAAACAATGAATACCTCAAGAATACATCTCATGGTCATAACTATAAAAATAATGAATATAGCATTCAACTTTTCCGAATTAACAGTGGTGAGGGCCGCCCAACCTGTCTAGTGGTCAACGTGCCTGACTACGAATAAGTTGGACCTGGATTCGATACCGGTGTAGAGAGAGAAAAAGCATGGATGCTTTTTCTCTCTCTATCTATTATGTCTTTGTCCTTTCCTTGTATGAATGTGTTGTGAGTGATTGCCTACAATATAAACGGGTACCTATGGCACGTGTGTACCGAGGAAGTCGGACTAAACACAAAAATAAGGTTCAGTTGGAAAAGTGGAGCAGCGCACTCCATAAAGCCAGCCTAACACGACAACAACAGTGTTAAAAAAAGTCAACATGATCAACTGTTAAGATTGGAAAAAAGATATCAGTTGGTGCAAAACTAGATAGTAGATTTTGAGAATATTTCATACTTTTCCTGCATGTTTTCATAATGTGTTATGATAATAGTGGTATAAATATAGAATACAAACTTAATATTAAGAGTTTGAAGAAGAATGATATTTGGATTTTAAGCAAAGTTATCTTAAGTGTTTGTGCTTATATTTCAGCAAGTTAAATATATTGATGAGTGTGTATACTTAAAAATATTTTTGGAGTACTAATTGATGACTGCTTAAAGCATAATTATATTAATATAATTCAAAACTTGTAGAATAAGAAATTCATTTCAATGTTTGTAAAATCTAATGTGTACTTAATATTTATTAGATTTTAAAAGTTTGACATTTTTTTCTCCACAAAAGCAATTGCAAAAAAGACTTGTTAATTCACAATTAATATTTCAGAATCAATTGTTTCAGGATTTGTTCAAGTAAATAGAATTTATCACTATTGTAAACAGTGGTTATTATATGTTGAAAAGAAGATGTTTGTAATATTTTTAAATAATTGTAATTTTTCAATTCATCGTAGCTACATCAAATGACAAGTTAAAGCATGACTATTTTAACATATAACATTTGAAACAATGAAACAAGAAAGAAGGTAAAGTAAATATGAAGTGAATTATTTAGAATTTACTAGTTTTCAGAGTTCAAGGGCTTTTATCTCTAACTAAAATGTCGGAGTTAAATAAATGTCCCAAAATCTATCAGTTTCAGTAACTGGTAAAGTAAGGGAAATTTGTATTCACTTTTTTAATATCAGAAATACATGCAATCTTCCTATTCTCATCCATAAAGTTTTTTCTTTACAATCTTTGGAAGTATGATTTATTATAAGAATGTAACTTCATCAGATAGAAGAAAATAAAATAAGATTCAAGAACAAACATGAAATTCTTCTTGAAACTAGGAAAAAACATGAATGTAATGCTGAAAATTTTGTATGCATTTTATGGAGATGACGTACATTTGTAAATCTTGATATTATAAAAAAATTATATTTGTAGTAATTAAATAAATAACCTTATAAAATTATTCTATTAAATTATTCTATTCTTGTATTAAACAATTTATTTCTTCTAAATCTGAAATACATTAGTAAGAATTATATTGAAATATATATATATATATATATATATATATATATATATATATATATATATATATATATATATATATATATATATATATATATATATATACATATATATATATCATACATATATATATATATATTTATATATATATATATATATATATATATATATATATATATATATATATATATATATATATATATATATATATATATATATATATATATATATATATATATATATATATATATATTCATTATTTTTGTAATACTCTCCTATATCGAAAACATGAAAAGTGTTTTTCAATACATATTTTATGATAACTCTTACATTTAATTTCGGCTAACTATTATATTTAATGATTTGTTTTAAAATCTGTGGTCAAATAAATTAAAGAATACTATTTTTTTCAAGCAAAGTACTGATATTAATTTTCATAATTACAAGTGATATTTTCTTACTAATGTTATTCTAATTTTACATTGATTCTACAAATATGATAAGCAAATTCATTTAAAATTGTCTTGATAAAATATTTGACAGACAATTGAACCTTAGGAAGTGTAATTCTTCGGAAAATTTGTGAATGATAAACGTATCTCAGTAAATTAATACTATTGTGTAAGCACAACTGAAATGTAATTAAATGCAGGGTCATTGATTTCGAAAGATGTTTTCAGAGTGAAATTACTCATACGCTTAAAGGCTTAGAAATATTAAATAGAACTCTAAATTTAGAATTTATCTACGTTGTATTTTCTTGATTTTCCTAAGCATTTCTGCACAGAAGAATAAAAAGATTTTAAACTGTATTTAATAACATCTGCTAGAAGTATATATAAATGACTTTGATTTAATATCCATAAGATCTATAAAATATATATAATAGTTAAACACATATATTTTATCATTGCTAAAAGTACTAAACACTTAATTTAAAAATAATATACTTTGAAAATTTAATGTTTAAATAATATAAGCCTAAAATTCATATTTCTATACAATAAAGATTTCTTTTATTAAATTTAGAGGGAAAAGTTTCCTTTCATTTCTTCATATAATAAAAATTAAATGATGAACAAAAATTTGGCAATAAAAGTGAAAAACGTTTGAATTTTATAAATTTAATGAATATCATAAGTAATATTTAGATTACATGCAAGCAAAAACAATGGATACATGCATTGAAGTGACAGAAAAATCTGATATAACCAGCATACGTAAAGAATAGATAAATGCAATCAATTAAGGATGTCATGTGATAGACATAACTTATAGAAAACACAAATGTCTAGTAAAGACCTAAGATCTGTTATTGGTGCTCCAATACAAGTAATAAAGCTTTAAGTAGTTTTGAACATAATGTCTTAGAATCAATGTTTAAGACATAAAACATCAACTCCGAAGTAGGGATAAAAGATCGATTTTGTATACAACAATTTCACGAGTGTTCTATGAATATTAACTGTTTGATGAAACTCAAATCTCAGATAGTAGAGAGGTAGATAGTAGAAAAATATCTTGAATTAATCTATTGACACCTCATGCCCATGAGAGATTTTTCTAGTTGATAAAGCATCTAAGATGATATGAGGCACGTAATTCTAATGCAGCATAAAAAGTCAGGTATGTTTTACAAGTGTGAGCATCCTGTCTGATTATTATACCCTATCATGTCCACTGTGCATTTCGACTAATAATAGGCAGTTCCTCTATGAAAATGCAGCACAACACACGTCAAGAATTGCTAAAGAATAATTCTAAAATCAATCTTCTGGAAACTTCTCTCTCTCTATTTGATTCCCATGACATGAACATTATTAAGCATGCCTATGATGCCTTTCAACGTGACGTTCAGAAATAATTTTCCATTCCTCTTTCTGTTATAAATTTGTAGGCTGGCTAATGAGATTATGATGTGAATCTTCTATACGATACCTTCATACTTTAACTGAAGCTATACCACGGAAAGATGCAGCGGTTCTGTGTACTCATGGAAAGTTTTATAGGCTCTTAAGTTATACTAATATTTCAACTACTGAGTGTAGATTACATCTTTATGGTATAAGCAATAAAAATGATACTATGCAAGCAAGAAATGTTATGTTTCTCTAATGATTATCCTTTTAATATGATCATTATATCAAATTAAATTGCATTTTACTTGCATATAGTGTTTTTCCACATTCAAATTAGATATAATTTATATTTTGAGCGAATTTTCTCCTGTGAAAGGCAAGCGTTAGCAGCTTACTTAAATGAAACATTTGAAATAAGATGTAAGCATAAATTATGAAACTATAAAAGAAACCGAAATATAAAAAATAATACTTTCTGTACAATGTAAATATGATAAATTAATTACAATTTTAAATCAAATTAGCTCATAGATTTTCGACTGAATGACGCAAATACCAAATCACAATATTTTCCTACCAGACTACATTTGATGTATTAAAAAAATCTTAGTTAAACACTTTTTTAAGTTAAACGAATTATGACTTTGCAAGTCTAATTGAACTTTTATATAGTTAACATTGGTTTTTCATAAAAAATTTTAATATAATAGGAATTCTGTTTTAATTAAATCCAAACTTTTTTCATCGAATTGATCGTAAAACCTTTTTTGAACATTTAAAAAATCAAATTTACCATAGTATAATATATTCAATATTCTTCGGTACCCACAAATCACTACAAATTTTATAGGTGTTCTGTAAAATATATTCGAAGAATTCAACATCCATAAAAAGAAGATAAAATCATTATATCCAAAATTCTGTAAAATTGAATTAAGTGTTTATATATATAAACACTTAATTCAATTTTGAAGATGTAAGTATATATATATATATATATATATATATATATATATATATATATATATATATATATATATATATATATATATATATATATATATATATATATATATATATATATATATATATATATATATATATATATATATATATATATATATATATATATATATATATATATATATATATATATATATATATATATATATATATATATATGTATGTATACATATATATATATATATGTATACACTATTTTCTTATATTAAAGAATTAATATATTTATCAATTGTATACCTGTATACAGAAGACTTTGCTGAGAAACAAAATACATCTGTTTTGCCCATTAATTAATTAATATCTCCATTTTACTCAAAATAGAATCAAAAAGTTATTTACAAGTATAATATTCAACAAAATTGGACAGACTGCTAAAGGAATCTTAAGAAAATGTGTCAAATATAAACAACAAAATAAGTGAAATATTTTCACAAAAATTTTGATTCTACAGTGATGAATAAATCGTAGTGATCTACAGTGATGAACTAATCATGCTTCATAATAATGAATGTGCGAAAACACAATAAGTTTATAGCTCTTCATACCGCATGTTTTAAAGAATACTTTACTTAAAAACTTAAATATTAAACACCGTGTTTAAAAAATTTTGTACATATCTTTAATTTTGTAATATAATAAAATTGTATAAAAACATTAAATAAAGTGCAATCACAAAATAATGAAACGTGCTTCCTATAAATACCTTTTTAATTTTAATTTTGAAATAACGTATAGTTTCAGTAAATCTTATAATGAAAAAATCTTCACTAAAACACTTATTTCTTCAATCTAAATGTGCTTTCATTGTTTGAAACATATATTTTAATTAAATTAATGTTTGAAAATTTTCTCAAACATTTATTTAAATTTTTAATTAATCTTCAATAATTCATAATGTTTTTTTTTCTAACGAATGAATCATGAGTTACTGTTACCAATATCTTCCTACAAGTTACACTTATATCATTTATGTCTTATTTCTCTCACGTCATAAGCAAAATAAATTATGCTTACATATAACTTATTTTTGGACGAAGATTACATAAGAGATTATAGTGTAATTAATGCATTAACTTAATGACGTAACTCTATTACGAACTCAAATTTATATAATTTGAAATCACATTTAGTTAATCAAAACAACTTAAAATTGGAACACTGCACTAAACTATACTTTAATATATTTTATGATGTGAAGTATTTATTAGCTACAATTCTTACTGTTGATTTAATGGAATTTTTCCTTAAATGCATACTATGATATAGATAAAAACTTCATTTTCTTAAAGCAATAAAATACGGGAATAACGTGGAAAGAAAAAGAAGTTGACAGAACAAAATGAAAGGATAAAAAACTGCTGGTTCAAGCTTAAATTTTGTATTAAATGAAGTGCTTAAGATTTTACGATATAACTTCTTTGGTATTAAAATCATTGAATTAACTGCAAAGAAAGGCAAAAACATAACACGTTAAGTTGATAAAGTTATTGTATATATTTTATGCGATGTTATAGTTTTTTGAATTTTTCTATCATCCCTATTTCTTAAATATTTAAATATCTCTTTAATTAATATATATATATATATATATATATATATATATATATATATATATATATATATATATATATATATATATATATATATATATATATATATATATACGAGGGTCATTTTGAAATTTTTGAGATGCAACTAGGTTTTTAAAGTTATACTTTAAAAACCTAGTTGTAGAGTTCAAAGTAGTCTCCTCCAGCATCAATGCACTTTTGTAGATGAATTTTCCACAGATTAAATGCCTCAAACCATTCATTTCTTCGAATAGATGAAAAACATGCATTTATAGCCACATCAATCTCTTCTTCTGAATGAAAATGACGTCCACGTAAGTTCTTTTTTAGATAAAAGAAAAGAATAACCAAAAGTCGCACATAGCTGGATCAGGTGAATACAGCAGATATTCGATCACTTTAATTTGTTTTTGTTTAAGAAACTCAACTGTTAATCCGGCTGTATGTGAAGATGCACTGTCATGGTGAATCATTAGTCCCCTAACATTCAGTTTTTGTAGAATTTCTCGAAGACATTTAGTGGTATACCAGTTTGCTGTTACTGTCTTCTGTCCTTCCAACTTGATGGCTTTGACCAATCCCGTACTTCTGAAAAAAACGGCATACATCACTTTTTTCAGTGCGCGTTGTTTTTTCAACATTGTCAGCGTGGGATCATCTTCAAAGACTCATACTTTGCTTTCCTGACTTGTTGGAACTTCAAAAAACGTTATGTACGTGTCATCACCTGTTACAATTTTAGAAATGATGTGGTGGCCACTATCATTCAGCATATTAAAGAGTTTCTTTACTGATTCTGAAACGCTCCTCTTTTTGATGCTGAGTTAGATTATGGGGAACCCAACGGCAAACTACTTTTTTCGTATGTAATTCTTCATGAACGATTTTGTATATGGCTGCCGATCCAATGTTAAGTTCCTTTTGTATCATTTGATAAGTACAGCGATTATCATCCATTAACATTTTTCGTATGGCAGACACATTATCCGGGATTACTGCCGACGGCGGCCTTCCTGTGTGTTCTTCATCCTGAAGAAAATTGCGACCTCTTCTAAATTCTCTAAACGATCTGAATACAGTAGCACGAGCTGGAGGTTCATCACCAAATGCTAATTGCAACCGTTTCACGCATTATTCTTGATTTAATCCTGCTTTGAAATCGTAGAAAATCATAGCGTGAAAATGTTCTCCGTACTCCATTTTCTCATCTGTTTAAAATTTATTCCATCCTAAACAAATTGAAGTAAGTCAGTAAAAAGTCGTCTTCTGTGTTAAAACACTTTGTACTTTAAAATTAAACCATTATTTTTATTTTATAAATTCTCGTCTACGCGTATCTCAAAAATTTCAGAGTAACCCTCGTACATATACATATATATATATATATATATATATATATATATATATATATATATATATATATATATATATATATATATATATATATATATATATATATATATATATATGCACTGCTGGCAATCCTAAATGACATCCCTCTGAATGAAGCATGCAAATAACATGAAATTTACTAAATGCATTAGCGGAGGTGAGATATGCAAATGATTTGAATTTCACTGCTGACACACGTTACGCATGCCCGTGACGCCACTTCAAAATGGTATTTAAAATTTGGAGAACTTTAACGATTTGAAGTTCAGCCATTGTGTTTTTCTTGTGGTTTAAAAAAACAATCAATTATACCTCGAATAAAACAGTGATCATTTTTGATCAATTAAGTATCCGAGTTCGATAGAGGAATTATAGTGGTCTACTGAGATTGCGGATTACCTTACAGGGAATTCGGTAGTCATATTGGATGAAACTAAACAACTACAACGTGGAAATATGATCGTTGGAAGAGGAAATGACGGACCAAGCATTGAGGTGGATGCGATCAAAGTTTTTGATCGCATCCACTTCAGTGCATCTTTTGACGTGATGACAGGCGAATTGTGAATATGGCAGTGACGAATTCTCAGATACATCACGAAACATGGCATAGCACATTCAGTCTGTAATGCATCATTCAGTGTCTGTGCATACCATTCATCGCCGTTTTCAGCTGAGTGGTCTGTCCGCAAGACGTCCATTGCTCCGTCTACATTTGACGCAGAACCACATGATGTGATTTAAGAAGGATATTGAAGGCAGAATAGAATGAAATTATCTTTACTGACGAGTCATGCTTCTATCTGCAACACCATGATGGTCGCATTTGAATCTGGAGACACATAGGAGAGATTATGATGAACAGTTGCCATAATACTCGGTGCAGGACCAGTGCACCGCCACACTGGTCCTGCATCGAGTATTATGGTATGGGGTGGTACTGAATATCACTTTCGCAGCTTCTCTAGAAATCATTGTCGGTACTTTAAACAACCAACGGTACATCTCCGAAGTATTGAAGTCAGTTGCCTTTCATTAACTTCAGGGCTTGTCCACAGTCATATTTAAACGAAATAATGCACGACCACACGTGGCATACAATGTCCAAGGGTTCTTCGTCAAACGCCAGATTGAATTGCTTCAATGGCCGGCTCGCTCTCTGGATCTTTCGCCGATGGAAAACGTGTGGTCCGTGGTTGCTCAACGATTGACTAGGTTAACATACCCAGCTGCCAGACTAGATCAACTTCCACAATGTGTGGAAGCTGCTTGGTCTGCTGTACCCCAAGAATACATCCAAAGTCTCTTTGAAACAATGCCGAGGCATGTGGCAGTGGTGATCTCCAACAATGGTGGATACTCTGGGTACATATTTTGGCAGGAGCCTCACTTAACAAAAGTCTATAAATTTAATGATTTGATACTTGGTCAACATGTTATCTACAAAATAAATTTGGTTGTCATATATTTTTTCTTTTTCTGTGTTGTAAATTTGTGTGGCCAGCAGTGTATACCTCAAAGATATGTATATATATATATAATTACCTTTACCTTCATGCAAACACAGAGTTATTTTTTTCATACTTGCAATTAATTGAATTTGCAGTTCATTAAAAATCAGTTCATGAATTCAAGATAAAGATTATTCAACGAAAACTAATCATTAGTGTTAAAATATTAATAGTAAAAATTTAAATTCTTTGAAAAATAAAATTTCTTTTGCTGCTACTTTTTCCATAATGTTTTAGGAAATCAATTCCTCCTCAGGATAAAGAAAACAGTTATCCTTGCTTTTATTTAGTTTCACTGAAGAAACTTTTCACATATAATGCTTTCATTTTTATCATCATATCTTTCTTTTGTTTTCAACTTTTTAAAACAAATCACCTTATCACCTTCGGGAGCAATTTTGTTTCCTACGCATTTTGTATCTTCAGGAAGAATAAATAATTTTCAAAAAGTCTTAAAGTCGCTTTCAACCTTTTGTTATATGTGCATGAAGCTATAAATTCTAAGATAATAAAATATACAAGCTAAAATTTTTAATTTCAGTTAAGTTACCCTATTTAATCCCAAGAAAGAATTTCATAGGAATTATTATTTTCATAGGAAAAAAAGATTATTTTCATAAAATGTAGTTAATTTACTTTTTTAAAATTATCGAGGTATTCATATTTTTATTTATTTTTAGTAAAGTTAATTAAATGTTTATTTTTTTAAAAAAATGAAATACAAATTTTTACAAAACTGGAACTGTGAAATACAATTATATCGTTACAAAGAATACTAACGGATTTTATGTTTAGTTTATAATTTTAAAAACAGTCATTTATTTTATTCTTCTACTGTAATTTAGAAGTTTAATATGTATAAAACTGAAACAAAAAATTTACAAATTCAAATGAATTTTAATTAATCTATTGATGCAATTATGAAAATTACTGTATCATTCGACAAAATGTTACTCAATTCATTTATAATACTGTTCTTAAAACCTATGGTAAACTATTAAGTGGTTTTGTCATCTCTGTTTCGCAAATGCTGCTTCTATATATAAATTCTAGTGATACTATTCTCTATTAAATCCATTTGCTACTTTATACATTTTTTGGAAATACTAGTTTCCTTGAAAGTATGTGTGGACTCAATATTGATAGTGAAATCACTGATTCACACAGAAATGTTTTTTGTTGTGATATCATCCCCCGTCAATACATTTAAACAAACTGCTGCCATTCGCATATTTCAAAGAAATATCAAGTACAATATGTTTAAGTGTCAATTATGTGGTTACGCAGTCATTTTCAATCCAAATTCTTTGAAAATTTTATTTACATATCCATATACTGTGTATAATTATTTCTTTTTAACTTGCAAGTAATAGTTCTAAGGAGAATATTTTTAAAAAATTACATTTGTAGAAACATTCAGAAATTAGCCAAGTTTTTTTAAAGAGGTCTAAGATTAACTTGATTTTTCATTTTACTATTAAATACAAGTAAAATTGATTCCTTAAAATCACAGACATAAAATTTTGACTTTAATTTCGGTAAAAGTTTGTTATTCAAAATTACTGACTTTTTTTTTTCCTTCATTGAAACAAAATTCGTATGTGAGTCTTAAACATTTGTGTAGGAAGAAGTTACTAATTAATTATGCTGTATTGACTGCATTATTTTTATTTTATAAAACGACTCAGTATTTAATATATAATGGTGTATAATATATGTTAATTTAAGAAAATTAATTTGGTGTTCAAGTTTTCGTGTATAAATTAATTCTTAAATCTACAAAGTTGCCTTGAAATATATATTAGCATAAAATTATTATTTTTTTATTTGGCACCATTTGGCTGAAGATTTATTGTTGAAAATATTAAATGTTTATATTTAAAATTTTGAATGATATGGTCCTTGAAAAAATATCAGTAAGTCATTAAAGTTTGTAACAATAACATTAGATAATGAACATTTAAAAAATAGGCAAATTTTCTCAGATTAGTACTTGTGAATAACGGCAGTGAATTATAGCATATATTATGAATTCACGCATGTAAAATATATATTACATAATAGAAGCAAATATGTAAAAAATATGTGAGGCTTTTATAGATACATTTTAAAATTAATTATTTTAATGCACGAATAGTTTTATTTAATTTCAATTTTGGTATGTATGGGCCAGTACACCCCAAAGCCATACCAAAAGTTCAAACCAAAATATCAAGCCAGAATAAAAGAAGTAGAGAATTTAATCTAAAATATATAAATCCAAATCCAGTGTTGCCAAAATACATTTAATTTATACTAATCAAATTAAAACCATATCCAAATACAAGTCCAAATCTGCAAGAACCTCACCAAATACTTTATGTAAACCAAATAATACATAAATTAGCAACTAAGTGTAAGCACTATCGGCATTTCAAGCTTCTTATAAGACCTTCAAGACCTTGTATCTTATAAAATATACTATTAACTATATATATTATATTATATATATATATATATATATATATATATATATATATATATATATATATATATATATATATATATATATATATATATATATATATATATATATATATATATATATATATATATATATAATATGTAAATATAATCTTTAGAAGATGATATTAAATATTTTATTGCTCGCAAAATAATTTTTTTATGAAATAGCTTATAATAAAAATATTGATACTAATTTACTCCAAATAGTTAGTGTATTTAACATAGAAAATATAATCATTATTATTTTATAGAAACTTCAAAATCGTAAAATTATAATTTTGTTATAAAAATACTTTATTTTACTGATCCTTAGATTAATGCAATGGTTTAGCTTTTCAATAAGTTAAAGTAATCATTCCTTAACTTTTATACATAATCATTATTTTTTTGCGTCAATATTTTTTAATGTTTCTTAAATGAACTCTCTCTATTTTCAAACGATTCCCTTTGAAACTTTTATATTTCAAATGTATTTTGCTGAACTATCTTCACTGGTAATATTTTTTATTTCACATATTTTATTACATTTCTTATTGTTCTAAAGTAATATGCAATAAAAAGAAATTCATTTGTAAATATTTAAATTTTATCTAGGAAAATGATAAACAAATGAATTTAACTATAATTAGTTTTTATATAAACTTCCTATTAAAAACCTTTTCAAAATTTTTTTCTAGAAATTTTTAAGATGTAAAGTAAATAATAATGTAGGGAAATTAAAAGAAATAAAGTTGTTCCTTACAAATTACTATGATCTTAATAATAAAATTTTTGTTACAGAAATGTATTCTTCTAAATATAATCTTTGTGTCATTTGCGTGTAACTCAAACATTCCCTCAACTTGTTTAATTTTAATTAAATTCAGATGAAATTCGAGGAAGCAATTAACTCATTTTTTAAAATTAAATATGAAAAGTGTATTCATTTAGAGAAACGTTATAAACATATGTTAACAAAGAAAATATTTTTCATGTATTATAAAGTTTAATGAAAACATTTTTGACAAAGTTTAACTTATGAAACATATTTTCTTGATTAGCATAAAAAAAGTTGTTGTTTGAATTAACATGAAAAAGTAATTGTTCAAAAATGTATTTTTGGCTGATTGTTACACACATTATTTTAAGTTTATTTAGGCGTATTTTATTCTAAATATAAAATGATGAAAAGGGGCAAAATGCGAAGTTTCTATATGTTTATAGATTTTTAAATTCTCTTATAGAATGTTTTCAATAATATCAAAGACATTCAAAAATTCTTTTGTACTTTACTTCTACATACTAAATTTAGAGTAATTGAGGTATATTTATAATTTCCTTGATATGAGAAGCATTAACATTTTTAACTAAAAATAATTTTAAAGATTTTTGTTTTTGCAGTTTAAAAATCAATTAATCAATTTTCAATTAGTTTTATTTCAAAATGTGTATTTTAAAACACAGTTTTGCTATGAAATTTTAAAGTACACATTATTTTAATGCAAAACAGGAACTGATTAATGAAGGAAGGGAATGCTTACGAATGATTTTTGAACTTTGATGAAATTTTTTTTCTTATGTCAAAGATGATATGAAACTATAATCCTGAAAAGTTTCACTTATGGCAATACTGAAATAAGAAATTCCTCTTTTGCTGTTTAATAACAATTGCTTTGAGTATTTTCCCTATAAATTTCAATCTTTCTCTTCTACCAATTTATTTACCTGTGCTTTCTTAATCAAATTAAAATTGCGAGATATATATTTTCAATCAAGTATTGATTTTAATATTATATAAAATTATTTCTAATATGTATCATTTAATTTTTAGAGATGTTAAACCATAATTAAATAAAAACATTGAGCGAAAATGTTAAGGTTTGTTAAAAACTTCATTATATAATTACTAGATTTTCTTGGATAACTAATTGCTTAGAACAAACAAAAATATTTCTGTACTACTATTTGCTTATAAAACTCCTGTTTTACTATTTGCTTCATTAAAAATTGCAGTTTATTCATTATATAATTTACACTTTTATATTATTTAATTCCCTAGAAAAGGTTTTAAAAATATATATAATAATATGTGTAAAAAACGGGTTTTTACACGAAGAAGTTTTACTTTTCTTACATAAAAATGAGCTTCTTCTCTAGCTTTATTTGATACTTTAGGAATTAATTTCGCAACTGATAGATCGGTTTTCCCGATACAATAAATTTTACTCAAAGTATTTAATTCAGTAATGGGTTAAAAATGAAAGTGGATTTGAAATTAATGTATATATATATATATATATATATATATATATAATATATATATATATATATATATATATATATATATATATATATATATATATTATTTGAGAAAACAAAAATATCTCCCTGTGCACCAAGGAATACCACACAGGGACCGAAGGTACAACAAATGTACTACAAAAAAAATCCAAATAATACATGAGATGAAAAAAAATAATAATAAAAAAAGGCAGAGAGAAAAAAAGTGATATAAAAATGAAAAAGGAATTATATAACAGCATGGATAAATTTTACGAAAAATTCAAAATTCTCTTTCTTAACTTGGTCTACCATAATCGGGGGCCACCTGTTATTTAAGTCTTTACAAAGCTCGTTCCTTACTTCTGAAACAGATGGACATTCAAGAAGAATGTGAGGAGGGTTGTTACTCCCAGAGTTGCATTTGCACACCTCACTGTTTTTAATGTGGAAACGGTGTAGATAACTATTGAATTTCCCATGTCCAGTGAGAAATTGCGTAATTTTAAAGTCAGTGTAAAACCAGTAGTTCTTAATTCTGCATTGAACTGAAGGGGAAAAAATATTTGATCCACTTACAATTAGGAGAGGAAATGAAAGCTGAGTTCCATTCTGTTATAATCTTCTTTTTAGTAGTGGCTTTGAAAAAAGACTTGGGTAAGCTGGTATTGAGATTATTTGGAAGTGAAAGAGAAGATATGGCCAGGAAATCCGCTCTTTCATATCCATACACACAACTATGACCCTTGACATGGGAGAAAGTGCAGGAAATATTTTTGATATCACACATATTAATTGAAGTCTTGACTTCTGCTTATGTCTTTCAAAACTA
This sequence comes from Latrodectus hesperus, assembly GCA_037975125.1. Taxonomy (NCBI): domain Eukaryota; kingdom Metazoa; phylum Arthropoda; class Arachnida; order Araneae; family Theridiidae; genus Latrodectus; species Latrodectus hesperus. The sequence goes on from CM075862.1 coordinate 27,883,122, forward strand.
GTTACATGTTGTAGAGCCAATAGGGATGACATCGAGTCACTGCAATATAAAACTTTTTGATAAGGTTTGCTTATGGCATCTTTAACAGCAAGATTAATGCAGAGTAACTCCGCTTGGAAAATAGAACTGTAATCACTAATGCGGTATACCTGATGACTCATTTCAAAACCATTCTGAAAGAATACGTATGCAAGACCTACTTTTTCATTAACTTTACTCCCATCTGCAAAGTAAATTAGATCATAGTCTTCTTCCCTAACGCTATCAAATTCAGCAAGAGGAGCCGGAGATCTTGTGGATGGATGAGGTAGGGAAGAAAAGTCCAAATCACCATCAAGATTGTTAGAAAAAGAGTCTTTAGCATAACGATAAGCCTCATTTTGGTGAAGTATCACAACATCAAGAGGTGAAAGACCAGAGAGAATGAAAAGAGCAACATAACTGATTGTTCAATATCCTCAAGAGTCTAGAGCAGCTTTCTTTGGATTTTCCTGATAAGTTTTCGGTTTATTTTTTTCCTCAAACTGTCTCTTCAAATTCACGAAGCATATATAATAATGGAAACAATGCCTTGTTTATAAATCAATTTTGAAACTTCGAATTTAATACCATAACTGTTATTGCAAATTCTATACAATGCATTAGTAATAATGTTAACCTTAGCTAAAATGTATTTCAAATGTTCCTTCCAGTGAAGTTTACTATCGACAACAACGCCCATATATTTAATTTTACCTACAACTTCCAGAAAATTGCTACCCATAGCAAGATTGATAGTGGCATCAATGTTAGCCTTTTTGTGAATCATCATTACTTTGCACTTCGTATGATAGAATTCCAGCTTGCAATGTTGAGCCCAATCATGAATAAAATCAAGAATATCTTGAGCAATGCTGCATAAATCAGGAAAGTTTTTGTTTTGAACAATTACGAGTAAGTCATCTGCGAAAGCGATTTTCAAGCACTTAAATGCATTCAATTTTTTCAGTAAATCATTGATAATTAGGTTCCAAAGAAATGGGCCAGAAACAGAGCCTTGTAGACATTCTTTTTGGATGTTAACTACTTTCGACTTATTGCCAAGAGTGAAAACAGCCATTCTGTTGTTCAAGAAACTATGGAAGAGATTGAGAATATTTGAAGGAGTATAAGCCTACTTCATTAAGGAAATAATAAGGGGCCACCATGCGTTATCAAACGCTCCTTTTATGTCCAATGAAAGGAGAACAGTGAACAAATTTTTCTTTTTCCCTTCCTTTACAATGTGAACAAGTCGCAGTAATGCATCCTCAGTAGATTTCTGTGGTGTGAATCCATATTGGTCTTTAGTAGTATAATTGCGATTGTTAAGATGACATCTTAGTCTGTTTGTAAGAAGCTTTTCGAGACATTTTCCAATGCAAGGCAATAAGTTAATACATCTAATATTCTTCAGGTGCGGTCGCTTAGAGTTCAAACTCTTTGGGATTAAGACAACTTTAACATTTTTCCAAAGAGCAGGGAAGAGAGAAAAATTTAAGCATAAATTGAATACAGCTGGAAGAACAAGGAGAACACTGATGAAAGTACTTAATCATTTCATAGGAAATGGAATCCAAGCAAGGAGATTTTCCAGTGGCCAAAACGTGAATAACAGCATTAACTTCATTGACTTTAAAAGGTACATCATCTCCTACAGAGTAAGCCTTGTTAGATTGATATATTCACTGAAAAGAATGACTCAAATATAAAAATATTGAAATATAATTTAAATAATTAATTACAAAATTTCTGGATTGACCTCTGAATTTAAGAAATTTATGATTAAAAGTCTAAATTTTCCTATTAGTAATTTTGTTTCATAAATTTGAGCTCAATCACTTTTACTAAATTAATTTATTTTCCTCAAATCTATATCACCATCTTGTTCTTTTTAATTAACACAAATTTGCTTTCATTATTTATTAATTCACCATTGTAATTCATCTAATCTGTTCTTATTCTTCACAAGATTCATCCACTCAATTTTTATAAGCTCATGTTTAATAAGATGATTAATTATATCGGGAATTTTCAAGTGTGAGATCATACTTCTAAGTCTTCGATGGAATATTTGAACTGCTTAACAATCTTTTTTTATGAATTATTTTTTCGGGAACTATTCAGAAGCCTTGAATACAACTGGTATTTTAGATTTCCCTTTGCATTCAGATTTAATTTAATGAACTACATAAAGTATTAAAAAATACAAATAAAAGCTGGCTTCTACTAAAAAAGAATATAAGAGAAAGAAAAGAAGAATGCTCTAGAGGTGACACGAGTATCTCATTTATTGTCAAATTTAATTCAAACACAAATGAAAAACTTTACATAACTTTACGTGTCTTTACATAACACACCTTTTTATGTGTCACAATTATCTCTGCTGATTGCAAAGAATTCTATTAATTATGAAAATATTTTCTCGGTGCTTAATTACATAAAATGTGGTGGTTTGGTCTTGAGAAAATGTCAAATTCTTTCTGGTTGGTGTAACAGTATTTTTTAATTACTTTTAACTGTATTCTTAGATATGAAAACTGTAATTAGGATAGTTATACCTTAAGTTGAAACTCTTCTGAGTTTTACAACATATTAGGATATATGAGTTTAATTTTATTTTAAGACGCACACATTACTAAATAAGTGTATTCATTAAGGAGTGACGACTAGGTGCGTTAATGAATACAGAATTAAAAAACAAGCTTAACAATATGAAAGAAAATTCTCATTTTAGTTAATGGACTTATGTGCGATTAAGACATAAATATTTGAAAACATTTTTAATTAACTGACTATAATTAAAATGCGTTTTAATGTGTGAATTTTTAAAACTTTTGATTTTGATTTCGAGGAAGCTATAATTACTTCTGTATAAAATATTTTGACATATGATTTTAAAAGTACTTTTCTATAAAAAATTTACATGTAAAAAATTATAATTAATAGTAATTGTAGTATCATTTTTAAAAATATTAATATCAATAATAGCGTTGATAATTTGCTTAGAAATGCGTATTTTCAGAAAAATACATTTTTAAAAAGAAGAGAGTATCATTTCATATTTTGTTTAGTTAAAAATTTAAAATATTTTTATAAGAAATTAAAATGTTAGAAAATGTTTTACTTGAATACCTACCATTGAATTATAATTCTGTTATGAAATATTTTCAATTTTTTTTTAATTTTAACACATTCAGATAGAAATTAGAGAAATGAAATGTAAATAATTGCGTTCTTTAAATCTATTAGTTAAATTTTCTATAAAATGTAGATTTCCGACAGCTGAAACTTTATATTATATTTATAAAAGATATTTATTTTTTTTATTATTATTTCAACATTAATAACTTGTGACTTCGTTTAATCTTTGGCACTAATATTGTAATCTTTGATGTATTTTACTTTGATCTCACGGTATACATTAGTTTTAAATATAATTATGAACTGGTTATAGTTGTATAGATGTAATTATGAACTGATTATAGTTATATGGTTTTTTAAAAAAATAATGCAATTGTGCTTATTTATGAAATTGTTAATCCGTTATTTTCCTTAAATATTTAATTTTTTTCAGCTATTATTGTTTCAATTGAAATAGATATTTTAGATTTATTTCTGTGTTAGATAACTTAAAAATTATTTTTTAAATATTAAGTTTATTGTTTCTCGTGTAATATGACATTTTAGATGAAAGTTTCTAAAATGATATTCTAATAATTTAAAAACATCATATTGGTAAGAATAAAAAAGAAATTAAAGTTAATAAATGCTAGAAAAACAAATCATTATGTAATTTAGAGGCAGGTAATATATAGAAAATTATAATTATTTATATTGACTTAAATGCTACAAATACTCAAAGGAATCTAAATTAATTTTTGTGTTCTTTACTACAGTCGTAATTTTTATCCTGATTCAGACATTAATAAAAAAATTAACTGTCATTTTTGAATTATTATTTTTTAAAAAGATAGATGAAATTAATTTTTGATGTATGTAATGCAGCATTAAAGTGTTAATCCATGAAGTCAGTAATTTTATGAAACTGGCTATGTTTATTGAAATTATGCTTCTAGAAATTTCCAATGGAATACATTTTAGAAAAGATTCTTACTATAAAATAAATTTATACACTTTATAAATATAATTTGGAAAATTCTATGACATTGACTGAATAACCCATGCATAAATTGGTAACACTGGACATGATTTATTTAATTTAAAATATAATTTTTATTTACATATTAATAAACTAAAAATTAATTATAAATGAAAGTTGAATATTACTTAAAATTGAAAAGTGTTAGTAAATTCAACAAAAATGAGTACTTGTTTTCGGTGCATGTATACGATTCATTTATCATTTATAAAAGGAAATAAAAGAGTTACATTTTCATTAATTATTTTAATGAGGTGGTATTATTATTATATAACGCATGGTTTTTTTACTATAAAGTTTCACACTTTTCTTGTCTTTGTACTCATGCGACTATTTTCTTTCCTTTCAAGTAACTTCTTTGAAAGTCATTATGTGGTTATATTATATGTTAAATATAACAATAAACATAATTATTTAATTAAAAATTTTGGGGACAATGGCTGCTGATTTTTGACATTTTAATTTAAATCATTAAAACTGGAAGTAATGATATGCATAAACTTAAGATAATATTGACATTAAATTTTCCGCTATGAAAAAGAAAGTTACAGATTTAAAAGAAAAGGGTGGAAAAATAAAAATTAATTATGTTGTAAAATGTAAATTAATTTTTTCTATCATTTTGATAGCAAATGCAAAATAATTGCATTTTATTGTAAAAAAGATAATAATTTTTCCAAACTTTAAAAAAATTCCTCATTCTGTAATATTTATTTGAAGAAAATGTTTTTAAGCAATTTTTAAAGAAGTTTCAAATATATATGCTTAACATTCTCTGTATATGCTAATGATTTTAGATTACAAATTTTTAACTAGATTTTTATTAGATTGAAACTTTTAAAAAAGATCGTAAAACTCAATAATTTAAGTCTTTAAAAGTATAATTTTAGCATTATTATATAAAATTAAATTAATATTATTATATTAAATTTGTTCAGAATTATTTTATTTAATTTTATTTAGCAATAAAATTTGTGATATATAATAATTGTCAATTCACTCGCAAGTTTATAGGAAAATACCTTCATGTAAAAAAATATCGAAAGGAAAGTTAGCATAAAATGATTTTAGCATAAATATAAATCATATTGGCAGAACAGATTATTAACCCATTAGGTGACAGATTAAAATTTTATGATTATTGGATATACATTTTTTAATTTATGGTACGAAATGAAGTATATGAAAGATATAAAATAATTTTTGTTTATGAAATTTAGCAAATTTAATGAAAACTGCCCCTTAGTATGCAATTATTGTAATGGTATTTATAATTATAGTAAACGCATGTTTTGGCAATCAACCCAGCGTATATGAATTACACATGTTTTTATAAACCCATCAATTTGGTCAAAAATCGGCTGAACTGTATATAACTATTTCAGAGATATCGAGTTATGTTTACTATGTGATTTAGCAATCAATTAACAAAATAGACTTAATCAGGATATCGTTTCCTCAGATGACATCATTTGGAAATAGGAAAAAGGTTGTTCAGGAAAAAATTAAAAGAAGATTTCTACCTATTCATGATCTATATAATATGAAATAACTAAAAATATATATTTGTGAAAAGTATATGGAATATTCTTTTTAATCGTAAAAAACATCAAAATTGATCCGAAGCGATGCATAGTTAAAATATTTGATAATCATTGAATAAAATTACATTAAAAAAAGAAATGAAAATATTTTTTGTTACAAAATTTCATTTCAGAAATTATGATACAAGTAAAAATATCTGCAACTGATTATTATCCATTTCAATGTGCTCTTTGTTTATTTTTTTGATTCTTAAAATCATCCAAATTTGTAATAAAAGGCACCTTATAAAATTATTTACTTTTTCTCGTGGAATCGACAGAGATGAGATAAAGAGATATGTAAATGTTTAGCCTTTTTTCAGTCCAAAAGCATTTTGGAAAAAAATTATTTTTGTCTACATTATACTTAATTAGTCATCTCCTTTGACAAATTGAATCACTGAAAGTGTTTCTCCAAATTTCATATAATTTTATGACATTTCCCTTACATGTTTCTTATTCACGTCAGGCATCAACAAATAGTTGCATAACTTTAAAACATGTGTTAATGGTGGAAAAAATTAGAGGATTAGGAATTAGAGAAAATATGAATGATAATCCAACAAATACTTTGATAAATATCAGTAAGTGAGATTGAATACTTCTGATATGGATTTTTTTGATTATACATTTGCAGAAAACTAAATTTGAAGTTTGAAAATGAATATATAAAATTATATATTGAGGTGAAGATGTACGTAGTTTGCAATAATAAAATTAAAACCAGTTCCATCCAAAAAAGTCAAAGACTAATAATATTATAACCTAAAATGAGTCATATATGACATTTACGTTTTTATTAATGTATTAGTTAGCATAGTTTTCAGTATGATTTAAAATTATCATACGAGAGGAAAATTTGATCATGTTTTTAACTAAGGCCACTCCTTATTAAATTATTAGAAATTTCCATAATGAAAATGAAAAAAAACAACAAAAAATAAATTCGAAAACTGAAAATAATAAAAACACAAGAAATATTTAATTCTGTAGAAAGATAGTATTTTTATTTTTCTGAAATCTAACTTCTTTTTAAGTAATGAAAAATAGCCTTAATTAAACTGGAACTTTTACTACAGAATTAAATTCCCATTTTCATTTTTATTGCGTTTTGTGAAACATATTTCCTCACATTTCTAATAACATTTAAATATGTTGCTAAGTTTTTTTTATATCTTTTACGTATTCTAGTATATAGAAACATCTAATTGAAAAAACACCGAGTGTCAATAATACTTAATCAAAACTTTATATATTGGATCATTTTTTTTCCTTTTATTTCTTTTTTAATAAATATCATCTTCATGAACCAAGTTTGTTTAATGTTATATATCATAAAATTTTAGATTTTCAAATTGTAGAGAATTGACTTTTCTTAAAGTAATACTTATAAAAATATAAATTTTATTTTAAATTAAATGAACTAATACAATTTTATTTTAATTAAAGTGTGAAAAAATAAATATATATTTGCAATATTTTACTTCCCTTTGGCAATAATTTAGTTGAGAAATTGTTATAATTTTAATTAGAGTTTAGAAAATTATTCAAGTTTATATAAAATCTAGAAGAGTAATTCATTCTCATCAAAAAAATATATAATATATTTTTAATTTAAGTACAAACTACAAATTTGAAAGACATTTTCGTACAATTTATTTTGTGTACAATTTCTAATATAACAAGTTTTAAATTAATTTGCATGTGTGAGAAAATTTAACTAATGGTATAGAATATTTGGTAAAAAATTTATAAAGATATTTTTATGATTTACATCAGTAAACGGAAAACTAATAAAAAAGATTTCTAATATCATGTTACGATATATTAAATTCACTACAGTAATTCACTCGACGAACGTTTAATGCCAATAAAAATAGTTATTTTTAACTACGTTGGATGGAATATTACTTCTCAATATTTTGATGGGGAGTTTAAATGTTTTTTTCCAGTAACTAATTTTCACAGCTCAGGCAAAATTATTATCATAACTACATTTAACGATAAAATATTTTTCAAGACCAATAAAGATTATTGTAAAGATGTAAGCAGAGTTAAGTACCATAATAAATTTGTTGGAAAAATCATTGTTTGACATTTATTAAGATATTCAACACATAATTTAGTTTTTCATTTATGCATAAAATATTAATGGTAAAGATATGATAAGCAATCAATGTAAAATTAAATTAATTCAAATTTTGTATTATGTATTTGTCTGAATTTTAATGTGTCTAAAATACTAATAAATTTACGAAATAATTAATCTAATAATAATAAATAGGGAAATAATTCTCTACTTGTTATCATGATCAACACAATCCTCTTTGTTATATATAATTATTATTTTATATTGCTATAATTTTATTTTCACTTTATGCAAAAAAACCTCTTTTTCGCAAATAAATAATCAAAATAAATTTTACTCATTTAAAAAAATATTTGAGTAAAATTACCCGGTAAAATAAGGATATCATAAAACTTAGTTTGAATGTAGAAAATAATTTTAAAAAATCCTCGTATTGAAGAAAAAGATTATATGTTATCAGTAACAATTTCTTTCCAAATATCTGCAATTAAGCTAAACTTATCTTGATTTTGTAATTAGAAATTAATTTTACTAGTAAGGGATTACGGGAAAAAAACAAATATTTGTAGTTTTACTGAAATCTTTAAAATTTAGTTGCAACACTTATTTATGTGATTATATTCTATTTAATGAGACTAATTCCCTTTAAATATCAATTTGCATAAAATTCACATATTAAATTCCTTATCGTATATTTTGCATTTATAACTTTTGTTGTGAGTTCATTTATTAACGAATTATTCATCATTCTCCTTAGAATAATAATAATGCTTTGCTCGCCTAAAATTGAATTTTTTCACTCAGATACATCATCTTGACAGAGAAAAATTGAATAAATTTACTTTTTATTTTTAAATTGGTATAATGTTTTTATTAGAGTAAGTGTCTTTATTTAATAAATTATAAATAAAAGAACAGATTAATGGCAGATTAACATTTAGTGTAAAATGTTACTTTACGGAACATACCATTTAAATTGCAAGGCTGAAATTCAATGCAGATGTAGTAGAACATATTCAAACATAATTGGTAGCAATAACAAATTTACCTGTTGAGTAACACGAGAAAAGTTAAACGTATAAGAAGCCAGCATGTCTTTTTGTTTGCAAGGTACATGTAATGTGTACAATTATTTCAACTATGAGCCTCTATGAAAAATTTCTTAAATGATTAATACTCCTATTAAGCGCTTAGAAAATCTTTAAGAATTAATAATTATTTGATTCTCCGGGAAGTCATTGTTACCTAAAAATATCGAAAATAAAACAAAATAGTAATAATAGTACATATGTAAAAAAGCTAGTATGTGTATATACGCTATTTTAATTCCAGGAGAAATTAAAAAATTTTTTGTTATAGTGAAAATTGTGAAATTCAAACTACAAATATGAGTACAATCATGTCGCATAACCTTCTACTGACATTAAATCTTATACAGTGTTAACTTCTTAATTTCGTTTGTTATGAAAAAGGAGCTTCAAATCCTATTCTTATTTTATAATATAATGAACGTTTTGTCATTTAACGTATCCCTACATAAGAAATTTAATAAGATTTTACAAATTTAAATTTTGGAATTCACAAAACTGTTTTATTGTTCTTAATATATTTCAATAATAAAATATGTTAAGATATTTATTTAATTTTTAAGAGAACACAAGAAATTTTAAGTGGTTAAAAACTTTTATATCAACTTTATGAATTCAGGTATTTAAAATTTCCAAACTTTATTCTAACATTTAATTTGTTCACCTAAATGTAAAACCCAAAGATAAATTTAAAAAAATGGTAGTTAAAATGTAAAGAGAGGATCACTTTTTAACATTTTTGTCACGCGTTTCTTTTTTTTTCAAATTTCTAATAATTTTGTCAAATTTAAATCCTTCCTTGCTAATTATTTATTTATTGCTTTGAAATTTTCCCCAAAACTATTGTATTCTTAAAGCTAATATTTATATGCACCGGTTTTAAGGATAGAAATTTTCTTTTTTTACGAGGCAGTCATTGCAAATTCTGACAGAATACAATATAAAAATTTGTATTGTAAACAGAGTACAATATACAAAACTTTTATATATTAAACAAAGTACAATATAGAAAAGTTATTTTTCAAGACTAAAACAGAAAAAATATGAATATTAAAACTTAAATAGATGTGCATTAAATTAAAAGCTATTTTAAAAAATTTAAACTGATTTTAACAGAATTTGTTATACAAGAAATATTTTTCTTGAATAGTATTATCACTATTAAAAAAATGCAAAAGCATATACATTTTTATTAAATTTTTTAAACTATATTAGTTTAAGAATTTATAAAACTAAATTGTTTGCTAAATTTAATTGTTAAGCTAAATTTTGGAAAACTAAATATATTTTCATTAAAAATGTAATATATCACTTTCCCATAAAAAAATTCATTTTTCCCATTTAATATCATAAGCCAACTAGAATATTATTTCTATGTAATAAACTGCATGTAGAAATGAAATTTATATTAAGAGTTTTCTCTCTCAATATGATGCATTTCTGAATCAGAAAACGTGATATAATTCATAGATCATTGGTATTCAGTGTGGTCGCTATCATTAGCTAATGGGTTATTAAGACTTTTTGAGTGTATAGCAAAATATTTATGAGTATTGAAATTATAATTGTTTATTATAATTATATATATTGTATGGTGATTACTTGTTTTATTGCTTCAACGAAAGTACATTAGTTAGTATAATTCTTCATATAAAGGTTTAGAAATTTATGCAACATTAGAGTAAATAATTTTTTAATTTTCTCTTTTATTAGTGGCGAGCTAAGAAGCTTTGTCTTTCAGTGTAGTCAAAAAGCTCATCCAATTGGTCCATCATGTAACCAAGAGCAGGCTTCTCCGACACATAATTTTAGTTGACTTACAGCTACTTACTAGATTTACCTGAGCTAGTCAATGATTTTTTGTGAATGAATAAACTACTAGATCTGATTGAGCAGAAGCTGGACACGAAAATTAGCACCAGCAGCATTTTCTATTTCACGATGTTAATTTACTGAAAATTATGTTGGAGGTATAAAAATATAATGGTTAATAAATTGTTTTTCTGTTGTTTTAATACGGAATTTTAAATAATCGAGTACGAGCGTCCGGTAAACTTTCCTAAAAATATGCGTTGCATTAATTTTTTTAAAACGTTCAAAGTGATAACTGTAGAACAATTATATTATACGAAATAATAGCACTTGAACAAGTTAAAATAAAACGAAAGTTTAGCGTGATAATTCCGAATGGTTTGACTGTGACTTAAGATATGGCCTCTTCAACGATGCTTGTGAATAAAACCATATTGCTGAAAAATTGGTTATCAAAAGTATTTTGCCTACATTAATGCGGTAAGTAAAGCAGATGCAGTTTCAGGTTTACAAATGTTTTATGAATTTTTATTAATAAGTGAGCTAGGTAACAAAGCTGGACATTATATATGAAAACTTCAAGAACAAATTTTATTATAAGATTAGAATGAAAATAAATTACTCCAGAAACTGATGACCGGAATGCCAATGATCAATTGAAAATACGGTTTATCCAAAAACATATCAATGTAAAGATCACTGAAGATGATGTTTGATTGATTGATTGAAGGACATTGCAAACTTTGGTTACCAGGAAAGCTGAATGAGCAAAACTTTGTGAGTATATTTCCATGTTCAATATTTTGTTTATATGAGCGTTACATATTATGATTGGTTTCCTCTGCAAATGATATGTTACGCAAAAGGAATATAGTGACCACAAAAGGAACTTAACTTATTGCAAATGTTCTTCCTGTCATTAAAAGAGAACTGTAAACTTAAAAAATAACTCTTAAAGTAATCACCTTTTCCAGATACTGTTCCAAAAATACATCAAATGGCCTTTTTAAAATATAAAAATTCTTGATTGCGTCAGATTCTCTTGATTGCTTGATTAGGTATAACGTGGAGACAGATCCAATCTTCCAGCAATTTCAAAACGCTCCACCACGCGACAACGCGTAATCATTGCACACGATTCTAGGTCATCACCTCTAGTTCGTATTCATGGCACTATGACAGCAAAACGCTACGAGGATGATGTGCTGTGGCCGGTGACATTCCCTTAAATTCAGGGGGTGCCTAGTGTTCTTTATCAGCAAGATAACGCCCGACCGTACATTGCTGGCATCGTCCAATATGCCCTGAAAAGTGTACAGCTGCTTCCTTTGTGCTAGCCGAATCTCTCACCATTCGAACCTGTTTGGGATATTATTGAGTGCCATTTGCCAACCCTGCCACTGCCTCTTTTAGAAGAATCACTTTAACAAATGATTGATAGGAAATGAAGAGCCATTCCTCGTGACGCCATCCGTACTCTCACTGACTGTAGGCCTAAACATGTTGCTTATAGTATCACCGTCCAAGGTGGTCCTTCAACATACTGATCTGACCCTGTTCTTGCTCTGTATTATGCATATCATTTAGAAATACAGATCACTTATTGTTCGTTGCTGTCTCTCTCTCTCTCTCTCTCTCTCTCTGTTTTCCGAGTTTTGTCACTGTCTATCAATTCCTTCTTGGTGTTGCATTTTCAATGCCTGGCACTTTATGCAGTAATGTAAGAACTTGCTTCATATAAGCAAATATTAAAAAATTACAATACTTTTAATATAAATTTAAATTAAAATTAGTAAATCTAATTTAAGCTCCATTGGCTGATTTTCTTACTTTTAAATATCTAAAAACATTTTTAATCCATGTATGATATCCTTATTAGGATTTTCACAAAATTTTTCTCAGCTTAAAAAAAGTAAAATTGAACAGGAAATAGCATTTGGAATTCATGACATAATAATCAATCTTTACTATTGCAGAAAGAAAGTGTTTCATTTAAATATTCCGGATTAAAATTACAATTTCTTGGAAATATAACTTAGGAATTTTTTTAATCTCTATTATAACAAATACTCTTGTAGAGAAACTTTATTCATTAATTTAATGACGTATTGCATTTTATAAGTTGTCTTTTGATAAATTTAATGCTAGCTAAGCAGTTTTATGTTAAATACTAGCTATTTTAGATTATTCTATACTAGCTATACAAAGTTTATTTATTAGCCTCTGTTATTAGTTTATTGCAGCAAAATTTTTGTAGTCGAAGTCTTTATTAAAATTTTAAAATATTTGCTTTTATAATAAAACTGCAGTATGCGCATTATAGAATATAATATAGAAGTATATCCATATAGATATATTTGTGAAAACTATAGAATGCAAAATTTGCAATTTAGTTTTATAAATAATATGAATTTAAGCTTTTGTTAAATTATTTTTAATATGCATAATACAATTTGCTTCAAACAAAATCTAAAATAATACTACTATTTTATGGTATAAATTTTATGGATTTAAGGAGAATGCTTCATTACGATATACTTTCCATACTTAAAAAATATAAAATGGCTATTCTCTTATGTTCTGACGTTAAAGAGTTTGTTTTTGACCCAATCGAACACCGTTAAATTGAGAAGAATAATTGATATAAAATGTATGTTGAATTCAGTGTCCCCATGGCTGTGATTGGAAAAATACTTTCACATTTTCTATAATTTTAATTTAATGATTATGAGACTTTTGTCATTATTTTTAAGCTAATTTTGAATAGAATAGTATAAATTTTTAGTAAAGTAAAAACTAGTTAGTAACAACTAAGGTTAGTAAATGTAACAACAAATTATTCACATAATCCTTTATTTCCGTATAATCTTAAGTATAGAATAAAGTTTTCATTTTATAATAGTCACCGTTCTTTCATATTATCATAGTTCTCCTCATATTTAGCAACGCAGACATTTGTTTTTTTATTTAGTTCTTTTGAAGCTTTTATTTCATGAGGATAGGAAAATCAGTTTCATTTTTTTTTCAATTGAAGTTAAAATTTCCTTAGCACCTTAAAATTTTGGATTCCTAATAGAAACAAAAAAACATTGTTAAAAATTATTTATACTGCATTCTTTCTTGATATTCTAAGCTTGAAACAGTGGTTTTTTGGTATCATTCAGTTTGTAAGTCTGTTAGATATCAATAGTTAAAGAATTATTTTATTTCAAGTATTGAAATTGCGTTTTTAAATTTTTACTCTTTTCCTTGGTTTAAATACTTTTTCATGTTTATATACGATAAGTAACAACATTATTATCACCACACTCCTGTCTAGTGGTCAGCGTGTATGACTGCGGGTAGGGAGGTCCTGAACTCGAATCCCGGTTCAGGCATAGATGTACATTCTCTCTACTGCCTTTGTCCTTTCCTGTTATGAATAGGTTGTGAATGGTTGCTTACCCTATAAACGATAACCTATGGCTCGTGTGTACTGAGGAAGTCGGATTCCGCACCAAATTATGGTTCATCTGGAAAAGGGGAGAAGCGCAACCCATATTGCTAACATAGATAGCATAAGACAACAACAATATTATCTAATCTTATTGACATTGCCTAAGGAGGAAATTTAAAAATAGTTTCAATGCAGAATTAGAGTTTATTTCTCCATTTATAACAACTATTTCTCCATTTATAATAACTGATGTTTCTTTAATATTTTAACTTCCTGTTATACTTTCATGCGAATTTTATTTCTTGGTTCCCTCTTCACCAGAATCCTTAAGAATTTAGAAACTTTTACTTTCATAGTATAAAAAGAATCATAAAGTGTCCTTAGAAAATTTGGGTGTTCTATAGAAATTACTTGAAAAGCTTCACTACTTTTCAGTATTGACATGAACTTAACTTTTTATCACACACTTTTTTTAAAAAAAATTAAGTTTTCAAGTCCTAATCATTCGAACTTGTTTATACAGTGAATCTTCCATTAACTCATTTTATTCATTTTTGAAACTTTAACAGTTCCAACAGATTACTTGAAGGGGAACACTTGTTTCATCCTTAAAAAATCAATATTTAGTGAACTTGGAATAAAAGAGTTACTTTTCCTGATTAATGTGTTGCTAACATTTATCAAATACTCAGAACAATGGTACTCATCTTCGTCGTCTTCTTAGAGTTGGGTTTGTATGTCATTGGGCACCTCTGCTTTTATCAGCATTTTGTACTATTAACTTCAAACCCAATGCTTCCTAGTTCCAGTTGCTCGGGTCACCCACTTCATTAATAAAGTCCGATAACCCTCTAATGGAGTCTAGGTATAACTCTCTAGTATGGATGATGCCTAAAGAAGTTAATCTAGGGAGGACAAGGGCCTCGCATTCGTAAATGATATGTTTGGCCGTTTCCAGAACAATAGTAGCACATGGTAAAATGTTACTTTTCAACATAATAAGTGTAAAAACCCTTTCAAATCACTATTTTTATAACTTTTCCGAGAAAAATACATAATTTGCTTATTTTTCTAATAAAATATTTTGTATCAGAATTTAAAAAAAAAATTGTTTTAATAATTTTTAATTTTTAAAGAAAAATACATATCATATGCAGTTAATTTCTTCTTATGTTTAAAATATTCAAAAATTAATGCTTTAGCTTTATATAGTAAATTGATTTTCTTCTCTCTCACTTTGATATTTATTTTACAACTTTTCGAATAATTCCTTGGTATCTTATTGGAAAAAGTTAAATATTTTTGAGGAAATTGCTTAGAACTTTCTTAAAGGAAAATTGCATGAGATATTTATAATTTTGCTTTATTCCATTTTGATAAGATAAAAAATGCTTTTCTCAGATATGGAATAAATTATCCACTGAAAGCAAATTTACATACTTAGTTCATTTTAGCTGTGAAAATGGAAGAATTGGCTTAAGTTGAAGATTTATCCCTTAACTAATTAAAATAATTTCAATTAAATAGAGATATAATTAAATAAAAACTGTTTAATATCTTACACTTTTGAAAATTGATATTAAAAATTGTGTCTAATTTAAAATGCACTTATTCTTTTGAAAGAGATTATTCCAATCAAAATGTGACAAGGAGTTACATTTTGATATGGAATATGAAGCTTCTGATACTTTTGTTTTACGTAATGAAAAGTTAGACTCTATCAGTGATAATTATCTAATGTTACAACAAATCATTTTTAATAGGAACAATAAGAACATATTGAATTATCTAAGATTAACCATAAAAAATTCATCTATAACCTCTCAATTCGCATCGCTTCTTTGAAAAACTGCGTATTGTTATGTCATATAATTCAAATCAACCTTACATTTTAAAGATAAAATATAAAAAAATATTTTTAATATACACTCATGTCCATAAATTGAAGATAATTCCGAATAACACAGAAATTGAACTTTAAAATAAAAATTTCACGTGTAGAATTATCACACACATCTTGAAGAATAATATGCAAATTACAGGAAAACACCAGATGGCACCGATACTATGTCACAATGACGAGAGTGTAAAAGTGGGGTATATAAGTAATGGTTGCAAAGAAGTAAAAATGTTCACAAGCGCTTTAAAAGCCTTTCAGCGCAATAACCGCATACTTATGGCACAAAGGAAGCATTTATATGAAATGTTACGTGGCAGAATTATTTGCCGTCTGGAATGTGGACGTAATCATGGCAGGCCACATATATCAATATGTCATTCTGGAACAACATGTACGTTTGCTTCGGGGTTCAATGGATGCAGAATTTCTGTTTATGGATGACAACGTCTGTCCTTAGCATGCAAACATTGTAGACGAATGCCTTCAATCGGAGGATATCTCACGTATGGACTGGCCAGCATATTCACAGGACTTTAATCCAATAGAGCATGTGTGGGACATGCTTCATCGCGAAAAACTACAGCCCGTCAACCCCCTCCCACATGTCTACTGGATTTTCGGAGAATATTGGTTGAATATTGGTTTTTAAAATAGGTTCTTTGTTTAAATTTGCTCCCGAAGTAAAAATTGCAATTTTTATTAATGATGTCAAACATATAACATCTTTTTTGCTCTTTACATTTTATTTAATAAATAGACTTTACAAATATGTCATATTTGTTTTGCTTCTGTCTCTTCCTTTGTCTGAACTTGCATTATCCTTAATTTATGGACACGAGTGTTTTTTGTATGATCTTTTTCATTCAAAAAATTCCGAAATCTTCAATCACACAAAAACAAAATTAAAAAAAAATTACTTCTGGTTAAAATAAGATTTATTTTATGAATCACATATGTAAAATGTATATAATTGAAAATATTCTTAATACTAACATACCATTTACTAAAGATATGAAAAGAAAACCTTCCAGAATCCGCTGAAGAATCTAAGAAGTTCTCATCAATTTCGCAATTACCATACTTTAAATCAGAGTCAAAACAGTTATCAAAATCTGAAACATTTTCAAGATTGTAAAATATATCACTCGCGATAGCTTCTTTAATCTTGGAAAGGAGCTCCCAGAATACTTCAAAATATGCTTGCATGTTTCGCAGGAGTATGAGCAATGTTACTGTAGATCTTAAAAAAAATTAAATATAACAATAAATCCAAAGCATTGCAGGAAAATACATCTTTGCTGGCATTACGGGATGCTCGAATTTTACTACATTTTATGTTGTTCACTTTCAAAAGATTTGTGAGCTGCACTATAATTTTTCAGCGAAAAGTGATATATATATATATATATATATATATATATATATATATATATATATATATATATATATATATATATATATATATATATATATATATATATATATATATATATATATATATATATATATATATATATATGTATATGTATATATGTATATGTATATATATATTAAACCATTATATATATATATATATATTTATAAAGCCATTATTTTTATATTTGTTTTTACCCATTAGAGAAATCTCTAAAGTGCTCTAACGATATTACTGGAAATAAATTGCATCAAAAATCTCAATACGTGAGAGAAAAATAGTTTCTGTAGTCAACGAAATTCGAATGCATGGTGTGTCATTTATATAAACATCTCCGTTAAGAGAAAATTTTCTTTGATCTTGTTTGTTGTATTGATATGTTTATTTCAATGGAAATTTTTTTTGTATTTTAATGACTGAATAAATATTTAAAATAAAAAGAGGAACATTGAAAAATGTAATCCGATTCACTCAAAGGTGACAATTATTGCTAACATCGTGGTGTATTTGAAATTTTTATTCACTAATTAGGTTTAAAAGTGTCACTATATAGTTAATTTTATACAACATTTCCACAATGTATACCTTACAGTTTTAGTTCTAAAATAGTTAAAAGACATTAATACCTTGTATAACGAAAAAGGACAACAAGAATTGCGTTGTTGTGGAAATCTTTTCATTACTTATAAACTTTTCAAAGATATTTCTTATGGGTCCCTGACGTATTACAACTTAGGATATACTTGCGTCACTGCTACGAAAAAGTGTTTCTTTAGGAGACATTCAGCACGACTGTTATCTACAGTTAACAGGCGCTTATCTGTGGGATTCATGGAGCATGTGTTCTGCTCCAGTGATCAGAGAATGACGACCCCTTGCACTATATCTAAACGTGAAAGGCTGTTGTTGTTTCCAGGGACATGAATTCCCTCACAAGCTATAACTCTTTTGGGATTAAATGTTATCATTATGAGTTTGTTGAGAGTTTTTTTTATACTGTTTATGCCTTACAGACACGTGTTATTTCTTTATTTCTGACCGTATTTATTTTAATTCTTTTTCTTTATTGAATTACAATAAATTACCAATTGTTTTTGCCAATTCATCGAAATAGATAACATAAGCTTATATTAATTTTTAAAAACAAAAAGAATTTTTTATAGCTTATTATAAATATTTTCAGCAGATTTTTAAAATTTTAAATACATTTATTGCTAAATTAATTATGTTTTATTTATTTTAATAGATATTAATAATAAGGTATATAAGCTTTTATTTTTTATTATATAATTAAAAAGAGTTTTAAAAACAAAAAAATATTTTTCTTTTACTGTAAGGAACAAAGCGAAAATAATTTTCGAAAAAAATTAATACTTTTTAAAAAATCTGAATTATTTGCAAAAAACTACTGTGTATTTTAAACTTACATTGAATGAAAAAAACAATGCATTTTTAAATATAACTCAATTATAAATTTTAAAATATTGATTAAAAACGTCTTGCACAAGTAATTTTATCAAAAATGCAATAATTTTTTTTATCAAAAATTTGCTAGTTTTTACTATGTAATTTAGAGACATACCTTTGCTGTATCGTTTTTTCTTCTGATTGTAAAAACATAATCTTGTCATGAAATTGAAATTTCTGGGCTTTTAGTCAATCTCATAACTTAACCAAGAAAATTTGATAAAAAAAACCTGAAATATTTTTGTTCATTAAACAAAGCAATTTATTTCCCCTTCAGTATTTTAACACAAAGTCAAATTAATACTGAAAACATGAAAAAATAAAATTTTTTCAATCATAATATTATATCAAAAGGTAAAGCAATAAGTCATGTTAAAGGAAAAAGTGAAAAAATGTCAAGAAAAAGAGGTTTTGTTCAAGAAGTTTTTTTCATTTATTTTACAAGTATTTCAAACATCTTTGACAAAAAAGTAGCCAAAATATTAGTTCGCTAGCATTCTTTCACAGAAAAAATTTATATGAAAATTACAAAAATTAGCTTAATAATAAATTTAGAATTAAATTTTTTAGAGATTAATTGTGATGTATAATATATTATAAAAAATTATCTTATAATATTACTAATATTAAATTATTTACTTATATAAATACCATTTATTTGAGATTAATTGTGATATGCAATATATTATTACAATTTGTCTTTCCAACTGAATTGTAATAATTAACAAATTTAAAGATAAAGCCAATTTATTTAACAAAATATTTTAACGAATATTAAGAAATTAAAAATATTGATTTTCAGCAACAGATTTTTGTGATGTTAATTATAAAATATTGTGTAAATATTTAAATAAAGTAATGCGTTGTATGTAAACACGTTAGACAAAATTAATTACATGATTAAAAACTATAACAGTGAATATTATCGTGCATTAAAATTATATTGATATATATATATATATATATATATATATATATATATATATATATATATATATATATATATATATATATATATATATATATATATATATATATATATATATATATATATATATATATATATATATATATCCGTATATTATGTGTGTAAATGTATATATACATAATTTTCTTTAATCAGTATTTAAAATTATTAAAAAGTAAATGTGTAAAATTTCTAATATTCCTGTAGAAAAATTAAAGTTTGAAATATTTATATGAGAAAATGGAAAATAAGATTTTATTATAAATGTGATGAAATATTGTGTGGTATATTGGAATATGTAAACATGTTACTCTCTCTAGAAAAAGTGCTAAAGCAAACTGCATTGATAGTACTCACTCAGTGTCTTATGAAATTATTTCTCTATGAATTCAAATAAAAAATTCCAATTTCTATGAATCCAAATAAAAAATTCCAAAAATTTAAATTTCATTTAATTTTGTATTGCATAAAAGTTAAATTTTATGTTTTAAAAAAAATATTTATTTCATATGCTTAAGAACGTACACTGTTTTCTCTCTGATAATTATTCAGGTCAGCGGTAGTGAATTGGATGAACAATCACTGGTGAATGGAAGGTCACATGTTGGCTACCGGATTACTTCAATGATAACTTTGCTTATTAAGCTTTAGCACTTTCAAAATTGTACAAATTCCAAGATTTCTTCATAATATATCTTAAATAGGAGGTTTCCACTTTAATTGTTGTCCTCTATTTATTCGCGATTGAAAAGCCATTGCTGTTTAGCCCTGTTAAAGACTTCTGCCATAAGACGCTACGGTAAACTCATAGTTATAGCATAATATAACCTAAATTTGGTCTGCAGGATCCATTATTCTTATAAATCGTAATTTTTGTAAATCAACTATTAAAATAAGTTTTAGATTTCATTTGCGATGCATTTTAATTTATTGATTAAAATTAGTTGATAAACCTCAATAATATCAAAGTATGATTTTAAAGTGAAAGTGCTTTTGTTCAATGTTATTTGACATTTTAACAAAAAAGATTTTACAAACGTAAATAAATGACAAGTGTATGACATTAAGAGAAATTAGGAAACTTATAACTATATTTAACCAACTCAATGTGTAAGATTGAAAAGACAAATTATTTCGTATGCTCTTACTTTCATACAAGTTATGTATTTTATTCCTCAATCGTTGTATACGTTTGAGATTTGTTAAAATAACATTATGAGATAGTGAAATTTTTTCTGTGATTTATGGTTTCAACTATTTTGAAATAATACGTGAATTTCACATAACGCATAATTTATTTTGCTAAATACTTATATTCTACTTTTTTACATTTTTCTTCTTAGCTCCGTTAATATTTGTTGAAACACCTAAAGTAAAAAGAGATTGTACAACATTTGCAGGTAACACATAAAGATTTTTTTAAAAAAAATTTGTATATATTAAAGTAGTAAAACAAAACAAAACATAAAAATATATGAATCAAAAGAAAGTTATAGTATCTTTTATTTTTAATACGGAACCTTAAATCACGTTTGGTACATTTTACAATGAAAAAAAGTGATCTAAAAAAAATCAATTTTTCATAAGTTGCACATTTTTGATCGAATTATAACTAGGAATATATCATTCGAAGTGACTTTTGTATAAAATTAAAATAAAAAAACCAAAACATCATGAAAAATAATTCGTGACATTTTTTACATTAGTATTTAAAATTATAATTTTTTTATGAAATGCTATTAGAAACATACGTGCAACTGGATATATACTAAAGTCGTTATAAGCAGATATATTATCATTTTCATGGAAAATTAATCAGGGATTCTTACTAATTGGGTAAAACTGTATTAATGACTGTTAACTTTAATTGTGTCCTGAGAATACTTGTCAGATTAAATTGTGTCTTAAAACTGATAAAATAATTATTGAACCGGATCAACATATTACACTCAGTAAGAGAGATAAAATACTAAACATGTACATAAGAAATCAAGTTTCAGCTTCCCTAATGTTATATGTAATTAAGATGTTAACAAGAAGCTGCAGGGAGTTTTTGTATATACTGTTGATCGATAGGTATATCGATACGTATAATTATATACATGGATACCCATATTGAAAACATAGTGTAGTAAATAAATTGTAAAATTTCTTTAAAAAAACATTTAATTAAAGTAAGTGATTGGAATATTAAATTTAACATTAGCTAAATTATTGCACGATTGCCGATCATATGGAATTTAAAAGAAAAAGGCATTGAATGTAAAACAAATAAAATATTATAAATACCTAATGAGTGAAAGTGAAAGTTAAATACAACTGGAGTTCCTTAAAAATTGGTAAACAAAAAAATTGAGAATGAAATAAATCAATAAAATTTGTTTTAGTAATATTGACAAAAATTTATACAAAAACTTCCACACCATATAATAGTAAAAGTGCAGTATCTAAAACTGGTATGAAGTGAATTAAAACTAGAAAGAAAGCATTGAGTAATATTATAAGATTATTAAGAAAAGACATTTTTCATACAGACTTAACAGATAAAACACTAAGACTAAACTAAAATTATGATATGATAAAGATTTGCAAGCAAAAAAGGTAACTGATTAAAATCTAACATAATATAAGAACCAGTTACAGAGACTCTGCTTGAGATTGATAATTCAATGTCAAAATGCTAGTAAAAATAGGATAAAATTGGCAAACAGCCACGTATGTAGGAAGAAAAGGAGCAATGAGTGAAATTTGTAATACTGTTACTCTAAAAAATCATGAGGAGGAAATAGCGCTTTAAATCGAGAGAGAGAACTCTATTACTCGAAAGAATACCCCATGTACAATTGTTAAAAGGTATCAGATTATAATTAAGAAAATACAAGCATCAGTTACGAAACAGTTATAGCAATTTCTCCTTGAAATAAAGCAGCAATGTACACGAATGATAAGCTATCAAAAAGCAATTATGTTTGATTGGATTAAGATTAAAATATTTTGCTGGCCAAGCAAATGCTTTGTATGGTTGGACAAAAACAATCAAACATTAAAAAATCATGTTTAAAGATCAATAAAATAAAATACTTGCGATATAATTGTAGAATAAATTAATTAATGCTTTCGAAAAGTTAGAAACAACTTTCAAAATTTACTAGTTTATTTAATTTTTTACTAACTTTTAACAGATAGCTTTTATTTTTAAACACTTATCTTTTAAAAATATTTGTTTCAAAATTATTTTGATTTTAAGGCAACATTATAAAAGTTTTTAAAAATATTTCCTACAAAGTTTAACTACCAATGATATAAAACAAATATAGCAAGGTATATATAAGCGTAATATTTTTTGGTTCCAGGTTAAGTACCGGAAGTAATTATAAATATTCTGGGAATGAAATATGGTACAATAAATCAAAGAAACAGCTAAGCAGTTTTAAAAATTACTTAAATAGATATCAACTTTTCGAAAAGCTTTATGGTGTAAAAAATAAAACGGCCATAACTCATAAGGGAAGAAAAATGAAGTTTTCTTGAACATTTCCAACCTTTACCCCCTTGTTATCAGCAGCCACACAGCTTCTTATCTAAGCCATCCATATTTTAATTTGTGGCATTTCCCTCGTGAAAATAACTTCCTGCTGTGATATGACATTAAAAAATAAAAGTGTTGCCTTTATTTTAATTTAAATTGTTTTAAAAACTCAAATACAATATTATTACTTCTTAAAGATGATGGATGTAATCTACCACGGACTCACAAATAAACTAGTTTACCATTTCTTTGAACCAACACATTTGCACAAAATGTTATGAAATGCCTTTTCATTTATCTTTTCAAAACAATACTCATTCATTTTAACTATTTTATTATAAATTAGATATGAGATTGATACATGTAGTCATTTAACTTTAAACTGAGGGTAAATGAAATGAGCATAAAACATAAAAATGCATTTTATAAGATTGCATCATATATATTTCCATTTTTTAAAGGCTTAATGGATAATATTTTGAATTTCGTCCACTTTCATATTTGAATGTATTTTGAGCCTTCCATTCTACTGGTTCAATTTATTACGATTTTCAATCATTAACATTTATAAATGCTTTTCAAATTTGACTTAATATTACATACATATTAAGTTATTATTAAAAAAAATTTTGTTTTTTCTAATTGAAATATTGGCTTTAAGGAATTTATTTACATTTCATTAGCAAAATCAATATAAAAAAAGAAATTGTGATTAAATTTGTAAATTTGTCCATAAACTTTATTTATCTATTTAAATTAAGTCCTAAATAGTTTTAAGCTACTCGCGCAATAATCATTGTTCATTTTTATATTTCTTTGAAAACGTTTGTCTTGTTTTGAATAACTGCATGATTAAAACTCTAAATTTAACATGGAAGCATCTATCCGTAAAATGTGTGTAGGCCAAAAATACAATATTCTTGCATTAGTTCTTAATTAATTAGAAAGATACAGTTGTTGTTATTTGAGAAAATCATATTTATCAAAATAAATCCTAACGTTCTATAGTTGTTGAATAGTAACATTATTTTTATTCATGGGAAAATTTATCACAGTTATCAAACTACAAAAATATGTGATAACTAATTTAAATTTGGAGTTGTATTTGGTTTCAAATTTGTATTGCAGTTTTACTGAAAATAAAGAAATCATATAATACTCTCTTATATATTGCAATTTTATGTTAATAAAAACATTTACACATGCATTCTTATTGCACAGGAAAGTTTACTACATTATGATAAACGACGTAGAAATAAATACTATTTCCTATACTGAGAAATTATCATATAAGTAGTAAATGTTAAGAAAGATTAGCATTTAATAAGTTTAAGCTATTCGTGGAATTATCATTGCTCATTTCTATATTTCTTTCAAAATGTTTGTCTTTTTTTAATACAATACCTAGCGAATAACTGCATGTTTATTTTTAGTAAATGCTAAGAAAAATTAGCAATTACATGTTTCAAAGACCCACAGGAAAGATTAGCTTCATTACTCTTTATCAACAATGTCAAAATTGCATATTTTTTATTAATCAGTATATTTAAATAGCTAACAAATATCAGTAAAATATAAACAAATAATTATTTACCAAAAATAGGTATACAAAATGACTCAAGTAATTTTTGGTATAATATCTTATAGAGAAAAATTAAATACAAAAAATTTGAACTTTAATAAAATCTTATTGTTTTCTGAACCTATAATGTGAATTTTTAAGCTTTTCGTAACTAGATTTCCTAGAGAATATTTGATTTTGATATCGATTTGATCAAAACGCAATATGGTGTAATTTAATACTGGTTATTAACGTTCTTTGTAAATTTTTATTTGTGTTCTGAAACTGAAGAGAACTTCAATCATTCCAGTTTTCTACTTTTAACCTTTACATAAATGTCAAATTAAATTTTCGTTCAAGTTTGTGGCAAATCCTCTGAAAAATTTTAAATTATTTGTTGAACTAGAATATTAGAGCATTTTAAATTTAGATGTAAAAATAAATTTCAGAGAAATCATATTTATGTCAATTCTCATAAAATTATAGATGTATTGTAGAAAATTCAACGCAGACATATATATGTTTTACGTTATCTCGCTCTCTCTCTCTGTATATATATATATATATATATATATATATATATATATATATATATATATATATATATATATATATATATATATATATCCTTTAGTGCATTTATTTAATGTACACTTAGATAAATTTTAAAGCTCTGTAAACATTCTGATATATCGTTGGGATAGTTATGCGTAAATAGAGCAGCTATGTTAATGTCAGAGTTAAGTATTCACATTGAAGAAAAGAATTGACAGAATAATCCTGAGATATAGCCGGATACTGTTTTTCACTTCTAATAAAAAATTCTGCTGGCGGTAGTAAATATATTTTCTTGTAGAGTATATTATTTATTATAAGTAGGATATAGAGGTTCTTCCCCAATAAAAAAATATATTTTCAAAAAAATATCAAATAAAATAAAATTGCTATTGAATTTCATTTCTATATGTCTACAATGATCAAATTGTATTTTTATATTTATATTGAAATTAATTTTATGTTATTGATATTTGGCAAAACTATAAAATATTGTTAATTTTAACTAAACTATATATGATCAAAATATAAAAATGTAAAAGCTTGAATAAAATTTTGTGAAGGAGATTTAGATTTTGTAAAAAATTGTATAATTTTTTACATTCCAAAATTTGACACATAAATATTTCAACATTTTTACAATGATTTTGATACTTAGAATGTTTACCACATTAAGTATTATTTCATAAAAATCTAAAAAATACACACTGTAATAATTTAAAAATAATACGAATAGTTTTGGCAATACTATTCAAATTTTTCTAGTTTTTTTAAAACGAGTAAATAGGGAATATTTTTTTCTGAGTAATCAAAATATACCTAATGCTATCAAAATCTGTTATTTAAAAGTAAATTATTAAGCGTTTTTAGAAGGGCAAAAGGCTTTTGAAACAAATGCCACACAATGCCTCTGAAGAGAATTTTTAAATCATAAAATGGTAAGACTGGTAAATTCCAAATTACTTATTTTAAAAAAAACTAGCATGGAATAAACCTTATAATATCTTCAAAATTTTATTATTACATTTCTAACACAGTTTGAAGAATTTTGTGAGGGAAAAATTAAACTTTCTGTCTCAAAGTATAAAAATAGTTGATCAGAATTGACATTCTGTAAGAAAAGGGAAAAATGTCTAAAAATCATTAATTATCTCAATCTTAAAAACAACAAATTTGACATTTAAGTTTTGTTTCGATGATTCTTGTCAAATAAAATTTAGTATCAGTTACACAATTTAACATTATTTCTTAATATACTAATAAAAGCTAATTTCAATTAAAAGTTTATTGTCAAAATTAATTAAATAAATAAAAATATAAAAATAACAAAATGATTAACTTTCACAAAAAAGAAAATAATTATAGAAATAAAAAAGAAAAAATTATTTTATAAAGCATTTTTAAAAGAAACAAATATTAAGAAATAATAAAAAAATAAATAAATAAAAGGAATTTAGTAAGAGACAGAAATTGAAAATTGAGAAGGTTTCCTTAAAGCTAAACTTTTAGAAAACATATATATATATATATATATATATATATATATATATATATATATATATATATATATATATATATATATATAGATGTTCATTAAAACACCTGTTTTAATTCCCAGATAATAACCCATCTATCATTGTTTATCAAAATAAACGTTGACGTGAATAACACACCGTTGATTGATGAATTCCAGAAAGAGTAACGGATACATAAAAACATAAAGAAGAAAAAAATACTTCAGTATGGAATAATTCATAAAAGAACAACAAATATACACATTATTTAGAATTTAAAATTTAAAATTATTACAAGTATTTGGATAGAATGTGTAAATTTTTATCTTTGAATGAGTTTATTCAGGTCTGTCTATATTCAGGGTAATGCTAAAGCTGTAGTAATGATTCAATGAGTAATAATAATAAATATGTTATTCACTAGTGAATTTAAAAAATTCGATTACCTTCTTACATTTACATAAAGATAGCTATATGGATGCAGTAATGATAAATTAAATATTCTGCTGATATATAATTCATTTTAAACTCTTTTTCACTTCATTTAACTATCACAATTGATACCACTTATTACATTAATCCTAAATACAGTTAGTCAGTTTCGGACTTTCATTTATTATTAAATCACAAAAGTAAATGGAACTTATATTCACCAAATCCTTAAATATAATATTTATTTTTCTTATTATCATAACAATATTATTATTACGAATTCTTCTCTAAATGCAACCTAACAACTAATGTTTCCTAACAACTATTTTAAACAATAAATTCATCTCGAAACATTTAATTTTGATAATTTTGGGCTATTATTATCAAGCTGAAAATTTAAAAATTAACAAAATGATCATCTTTAATATATATGAATTTCCAGATTTTTAACTCATTTTTTATGATTTGTTGATGCTAATCAATGTTAAATACAAAATTGTAGATGGTAGATCGAAAAAGAAAACGAAAGTAAATATACGTTGTGAATTGAGAATAAAAATAGCTTTAATCGGCTATTTTTTATTTTTCAAAAACTGTTACAAAAGTGTCAGTAAAAAGTTATTAAAAAATTGATAACTACGTTTAAGCCACATCATGCATAACTTGACGGTACCACAATTTATAATTTTCATAAAGTAACTAAAAAAAGGATCATTCATTTATTTAGTTATGTTTGTAGGATAAATACTTAAAATTTAATATGTAACCACAATAAAACATGGAGAATATATATATATATATATATATATATATATATATATATATATATATATATATATATATATATATATATATATATATATATATATATATATATATATATATATATATATATATATATATATATATATATATATATATATATATATAACTATTTACAGAAGTTTATTTTTTAACTTTCAATATTATCATATACACTAATTATATAGTATTGTATAGTGTAAAGCTTTATTTGACTATCTTAACATGTTGCTCTTTCAAAAACTAGTCTAGGTGCTTTTATGCATGTCTGAATTTTGCAATTTGATTAAAAATGATTGGTTAAGCTAATATCAATTTTTCAAAACACACTTATATTTTCTCTTAAATTATTTCTTATCCCTTTACTTTATTTAACTGAATATTTTGAAAATCACTATTAAATTACATATTATTCATGGTTTTAAGAAATAATTTTTTAATAAATTTTCCTTCATTAAAACATTTCTAAAATAAATTGACTCCTAATTTTAAAATTTCAATCTTAAGAATTTTTTATTAAGGGAATTTTAATATTAAGAGGTTTGTTTTCTTTTTACAAATGCATGTGCAAGAATAATGTCTTTAAATTTAAAATATGGTTTAATTAATAATTATTGAGCAAAGAATCTTTTGTTATCAAAATTAGTTATTGTCAAAGATAAATATTTAATTTTATCTAAGAAAATTTAATTTCTGCATTCATGAAAATGTAACTATTGAAATTTAATAACCTCTAACATTTATTTTATAATATTGTCTGTCTAAATTTAATCCGTTATTATTATCTAAGAATTGCTGTATAGAAAATTGTTCAAATTTTATAAAATTATTTTAATATAGTTTATTTAACGATGCTAAAAACTTATTAAAAAATAAATTAAATTATATTCTCAAATACTTCCAACAGGAACACGAATTTATAAATTTTGTGGTTAATTTCATTGTAAAAATTTCTGCTGTTAATTGAAGAAATTGAAATTCATGCAAAATTATACGAAATATTCAACTGCGCAAGGAGTAAAATGGCTAAAAAATATTCTGCAAGTAAATGAATTATGTAAGAAAGCGAACCATTCATAATTAATATTTAAAAAATTAGGGTAAGTTTTCATAAACTAATCTTTAAATTTAAATAATTACATTAAGTTTTTTAGGTGTTGATTTTTTCAATAATGTTTTTCTGAGTTTCAGTTAAAAAATTTATTAAAGATAAAAATTATTTTCCTAACGTTATTTTAAACTATCACTTAATGAAAATATTTACAATTTTATAATCCAAAATTATAAAATGAAAATTATTTCTTTTCTAATAGTTTTAAAGAATAACAAATAATGTATATCATTATTTTTACAAAAACGATTTATTTCTTTTAAACTTATATTTGCTTATTTAATAAGATTTAAAATTTTATAAATGAAGCAATTTACCATTAAATGCTTTCGATAAAACAGGATTTGGGAGATAATATAATTTTAATCCTTGAAACGAGAGAGAGTGAGAGATAAAATTAGTGCAAAATTTCTGAAATAAACTCAGAAAATTTATTGCTTTGTTTAACATTTTCAAGCCATTAAAACTGCTCAGCTTAGCAATTTCATTAATTTTCAAAACAATTAAGCTTAATATAATGCATACATATTTTATTAATTCTTTTATAGTTAAAAATTAATCAAAGCTTTTTTGTCAAATGAAAAATAGTGACAAACGCATTTAGTAAGATTTGTTTAAATCTTTATTTATACTTATTCAAGACTTTCTTAACATTACTAATAAAATAAATTATTATTGTAATAAAACTATTTAAAAATACAGCTTTAAATTTTTATAAAAAATTTTGAATTTTTTATTAATAAATTATGTAAGCGAACCATTAATAATTAATATTTAAAAAATTAGGGTAAGTTTTCATAAACTAATCTTTAAATTTAAATAATTACATTAAGTTTTTTAAGCTGTTGATTTTTTCAATAATGTTTATCTGAGTTTCAGTTAAAAAATTTATTAAATGTAAATATTATTTTCCTAATGTTATTTTAAACTATCACTTAATAAAAATATTTACAATTTTATAAACCAAAATCATAAAATGAAAATTATTTCTTTATTTAATTTTACATTGATAATCTTTCAAAATGTTATTTCTTTTCTATTAATGCATATATCGATACCTAACATTTTTCCTAGTTAGTGCTGTAACACAATGAATAATATGCAGTTAAATAAAGTTATGAGATTAAAAATTGAAAAATTAAATCAAAATT
The DNA here is from genome assembly GCA_037975125.1 of Latrodectus hesperus. NCBI lineage: Eukaryota > Metazoa > Arthropoda > Arachnida > Araneae > Theridiidae > Latrodectus > Latrodectus hesperus. The sequence goes on from CM075862.1 coordinate 27,913,712, forward strand.
TTAACGATACAGTTGAAGGAAAACATTGTTATCAATAGCTATACTGTAATTTAACTTAAAAAATATTTCTTAGTTCTAAAATTGTCTCTGTCCTAATGAAATAATTTTGTAATGTATTCTATTCTTGAAAACTCTAAACATTTTATTACAACTGTTAATTTTTATAATTCTGTTTGTTCTTACTCATTTTAATACTGATAATTTAAAGCTATCAAAATATAAAAGGAAATTGTCGTTTATTTTGAAAAATGTTTGTTAACAAATAAAATAATAAGACAGATTTATATCTGTTTTTGAGATACAAACAGGAAGATGTAATATCATAATGAATAAGATAACTTAATCTTACTAAGCATTTGTGATGAATTGCTCGATATAAGAGAGTAATCTTAAGTGAATATTGCTTAATCTTATCTTGGAGAAGAATCAAATCGATAAAGATATTCTTCATGCTTGCCGCTATTTAGTTTATGCACTCTGAATAAAATAAAAGAAAAATCATTCCAGGAAATAGTTGTATTTTATATAATTATGCGTGAATGAGTTAAAAAATAATTATGATATAATATCTTTTTCATTATATGAACATAGCGAAATATAAAAGAAGTTATTCTTTCAAAAACCTGATTTTAACGATTACTTTGTTTCAAAAAGCATTTAAAGGAAGCAATACTTAATTTAAATAACATTTAATGGATTTAATAAATAATAATAAATTAAATAAGAATATTTTAAAATTTGTAGTATAGTGTAGTGCTATAAAATATTTAACTCAATGTCAAAACACTTATTAAGAGATTTGAATACTTATTTTTATGCAAATAAAAATGTTTCCTTTTATTTTGTCTTTATCTAAATATAAATAAGTGTAATGTACAGGAATCATTTCGTTAAGACATTTATTTCTTAATTTTGAATTACAACTGTAATGCAAAGTTATCAAAATTTTTATCTCTAAATTATACAAATCTTCTTTGAAAAACATGAAAATAGTTAATTTACCAATCTTGAAATAGACCTAAATTTTTTTCTACTTAAAAAATTGAAATATTACCATGAAAAATAAATATGCAAATATATATGATCTTCGCAAGGGCTAAGTATGCAATATGAGTGATTAACAACTAAAGATACATTTAATAACTTTTCATTCTTCAGTGAAACACCAAAATATTAACCACACTTCTAAACTATGTAGAAAGCGTGATTGTATTATGGATTTCGTAGCAAATTATCTATTCCATTAAATGAACTCTCAAAATTAATTATAAATAATTTATTTCAACTACATATAAACATATGTGCTTACAAATCTTGATTGATTTTAACCAATATATTTTGTATTTTTTTAATTCTCCGAAAATTGGTTGTTTTTTTTAACTTCCACTTAAAAATAAAATCTTCTATTGATCCTGAAAAATATAAAACAAGAATTTAAATCTTTTTATGTAATTTTGCTAATAATCTAAAAATTTGAATAAAAAATATTTACCTATATAAATTAATTAAAGGAAGTATTTCCTATCTTATCAATGATTACTTTCTAATAAATGTTACTTTTTTGACAAATGCCTATAAAACAATCAAAGCGTATAATTTTTAAAAAATTAAACCTAATTTTATAAATAAAATCTAAGCAGCATAAAATTTGTATTTTTGCCATACTGAAGCTTTTGTATCTTTGAAACTTTTTGTAATCTTTTATACTTTCTGTTAAATTAATTTTACATTTCAATGATACATGATTTACATATTCTGATGGACAAGAAATTACTTTATAAAAAGTACATATTTTAAAAATTAATCAGCTAAATTTGATATCGTACGTTATTTTTTCTTATTGAATTAAAAGAAATGAATGATTGCAAATCATGTAAAGAATTGATTAAATTTTCACCTTCATAATTTCACCTTTATATTTCTTTTATTTGAGAAATCTTTTATGAATTTATGAAAATATGTGATACTTTATTACAATAATAACGAATATTCATTTAAATTTCGATAAAAAAAGTATATTTGAAAAAAAATATTTGAAAGAAAATTTCACATTTATTTAATTTCTTGATTCAAATGAAAATACTTATATTTCTTCTGATGCTGGAATGTAATGTGAAATTAAATGTGTAAAAGGAAAAGGAAATCTTCCTTAAATTAAATATTTAAAAATTGATAGTTTCCAATTTAGAAACTGGCTATAATTTAAATTCTCTCATTCATACTATGATAAAAAATTCTTTTTTAAGGAATATAGTTGTAAAATTTTCCACATTTTGAAATTCCCAATATCTTTAATTTGAATAATTTAAATAAAATTTATTACTTTTTTATTAAAGTTTGCAATACATTTTAATCAAATTAAAATTACTAAATTTAATGTAAATACTTTCTAAGGCGGTGTTATCAATTTAGCAATTTTATTTTTTAACTGTTTTAAATTTAAAAATGTTACAGAATAAATTTTAAAATTATTAATATAAATATAATATTTTTGTTATTCAATTTATATCTATGTAAATTAATCTATGTTTGGTTAAAAAGTAAAATTTATATGTCATATCTCTGAATCCATCAAATTTTGCTATACCCTTCGCATGTAACATAATTTTATATTTTACATAGTAAATATGCATTTGCTCAATAGCTTTCACTATGAAAATTTTCTTTATCAAACTTCACACAACATTTTAACTTATGAAATATTAATATAAAGGTAGAAATTCCAATGATATTCAAAATTATAATGTTAGCTATAAACAAATCAAAATTTTCAATATATTGAGTAAGTTAAGAATACATTACCAAAAAATAAATTAAGATTAATAATTTAAGACGTAGATAGTGGAGAACAAAAATTTCTGTGCTATGTGAAATTTCTGTAGTTTGTACTATGTGATTATTTTTTACTTAGACCTATTATCCTCAACCCTAGAGCCATGGATGGGATTATTTTGTCCCAAAAACAATTTTGTTTCCAATTTTCTCAAAAATTTACCAGCGGAATTGAAAAATAAATTCTTGACTTTTCTTATTTATTACGTTAAGTACTTATCATGTTTTTATTTGTAATACTTATATCTAAAATAGCAGAATTGGCCATTGGATTGGGAAAAGCTTTTTTCAGTCCTCTTTCCATTTTCCAGACATAAGCACAACAATACTTTCAGGTTAATAGATTGTTACTGATGATAGAAGAGCAGCTTAGAATTTTGTTATTGTAGTTGTGTTGCCAGTGTTGTAGATCTCTCTTCTCTCCAGTTATCATTCCATACGTGAAAATTCCTTCTGGACAGCGTATTCAAGGAATGTTTTCTCTCCGATGTTGTCTTGTTTTGTTCTATTGAATGGAATGTGGTGCATCACTACCATAGCCAATGTGGTAGCCTCACGGATGTACATCTGGTTGTTTATGACTGCAAATCGATTATTCCCATTGCCTTGTAGATAGTTTGAGTCTACCAGTCCATTCAGTTTTTGCCACCTTATTTACATGCTGAGATAAAAATAATCTTAGGAGACAGTGGCTGGAACAAATACGCGTAAATTAACAGTTAGTGAGGTTTTATATATAAATGACAATTATCGGAAAGTAAATTCGTAAACAATAATGATGAATAAATTGTTTTCACCGATGATGAATACGTGCCTCCAGATGAAGAAACTATTTCCTAAGATGAAGGTACCGTATCTGATTTTCCTGTACAATGTACTTGCAGAAAAGCAACTTCTGGGAAGAAAAGACTGTGTAAGTAAACGTATTTGGGGTCCACGTTTTTTTCCGCGATACTATGGCGAGAGATAGATTCCGAGAACATACAAAAATTCTGTGACTCAACAAAAAACAACACGATATGAACGCTTCTAAAAAGATAAATTCTGTTTCATTTCTGAAGTTTGAAGAAATGTATTGAAAATTTGATAACTAGTATAAACTAGAGACATATATAACTATTGAGGAACAACTGTTTCCGTATAAAACTAGAAGTCGTTTCACGCAATATATGACAAGTAAACCAGGCAAATTTTATATCGAATTCTAGCTTGCCACTGATGTTGATAGTAAATTCCTGCTCAATGGTTTTTCCATATTTAGGTAAACGCGAGGAAAGTCTTACAAATCTATCTCGCTCCGAGTACGTTGTTTTGCGTCTGATATAACCTTTCGAAATTTCGAAAACAAAAAAAGGAATATCACTAAAGATAATTTCTTCACTACACTAAATCTGTCCCAAATGGTAAAACGAAGAACACTAGTTTAAATTTAACGATGAAATGAAATCGGAAAGAAGTACCTGAATTTGTCAAAAAATAAAGATACCGTTATACAATACATTGTTGCTAGGACATGATGATGTCACCGTTTATCAGGGAAAAGCAAGCAAAAATGTTTTAGTATTTAGCTTTCTTCATTCCATAGTTGATATTGACATTAACCACCCAAAACAAGCTTCCAGAAACATGATTTTATAATTCAAGAAAATTTGGTGTCGCCATTGCCGATCAAATAACTCGGAAATATTCTGTGAAGGCATGATCAAGGAGGTGGCTAGTCCATGTATTTTACAACCTTTTTGATTTTGTTAGTGATAACTCCATATATATTATACTAAGAAGTTACTGAAAATGCTTACGAAGAGAGAATATCTTCAACAACGCATTAAAGAGTTGCGTATTTCATATATTCTAAAAAGGAAGTACAAGTCAGATACACAGACAAAAGTGGATACTACTGAAGAATATGGGCAGAGGAGAAAAAGGATTTATTGCCAAGCATTCAAACTTAGAAAAAAAAACTGTACATACTTTTTCTGACTGTAAAATACCGATAAGTGTACAAAATATATAAAAAGAAATTGTACAAAATGTGCATGAACAGTGTAGGAAATCTTTAGTGCTAAGAAACTAAGTATTTTTATTAAAGTTTTTTGTGTAATTTACTAATTGTATACAATATTCCATTTTGTAATATCTTAATTTTATCATTTATTATAACAGTTTAATATTAAAAATGAATAAATGTCACTGCCAAATAATTACAACGTACTTTTGGCATAACAACAGGTTTTTTTTTTTTAATTATGGTCAATGTGACCCAGCTCGTGGTGTTAGGTATACCGAAATTGTAGTAATTTTTTAGCAAAGTAAAATTTTCTTTTATTTTATAATTTTTACATATATTACAACTACAATACTAAGATCAATATTTCTTCTCTATGAGGATAAATGCATGAAAGATAATAAATGTTTGAATTTTTATTTAAAATATCAAAATGAAGAAAGTAAGGATAACATGTGTTGTCAGATTTAAAAATTGCACATTTAAATATTTTCTATTTTTGATTTATATCTTGTTCATAATTGTAACTTTACTTTGCATTATATTTTATCTGGAGAAGAGAAGATTAAATTGCAGAAGATTAAAAATCTTATGACGTTCTTACTTCTGAATAAGGCACCGGTGGCCTGGTTGATTAGGGATTTCTTTCTCGTTGTTGGAAGTTCGAATCCTTAATCAATCGAGTCGTATACACTGATGGTGCCCAGTACAAGTTAAATAAATTATGATCACAGTGTCCTCCATGGTAAATAATAACTCTGAGGTGGCAGACTAGTCTGGGGATGTTCTGCTTTTTAATTACGAAGACTTACTTTCTCTCTCGGAGCAATGGTGGCACTATATATGCTGCCCTAATTTCCACCTTTTGTAGGGCCGAAAGTTGGAAATTCTAGTAGCCGGGAATTATACAATGACACATACTTCGTAACAATCTTGCAATACCTTAAACAATCATTTCTCTTAATATGGAACTTCAAAATATTTGAAAATTTAGTTAGAGAAAATTAGAGTAATAATCCATTGAAATTTTGCTTCAAATTGGATTTTTTATCAATTATTTTATATTAAATAATGTAAAAAAGGATTTAAAATTAAATTTTGAAACTCACTGCTCAGTCACAAAACTCGTTAAACTTTTCAAAATTCATTCACTTTGAAAAAAATGAAAAAAAAATGTATGAGATTTTGTTTGGATATTATAGATAATAGCAACTGAAATATATTTTTGCAATTTTCTTCACTACATTTCGTTTCTTATTTGAAGCCTTTTTCTTCTGGTTTAATTCTTTGCCAAAAAATATTAAAGATTTTCAATTAAAATAGATTCTGATTCATTTTTTAAAAAAAATACTTCAATTTAATAGGTTAGATTTAATTTTAATTTTTATTCTGACCAGTAGTGTATACTATATCTATATATATATATATATATATATATATATATATATATATATATATATATATATATATATATATATATATATATATATATATATATATATATATATATATATATATATATATATATATATATATATATATATATATATATATATATATATATATATATATATATATATATATATATATATATATATCTCCATATTTTCTCTTTTTAAGTAGAGCAACATATAAAAAAATTAGAAACTGGAAATTTAATTTTAAATTTTAATGCTTGTTTATAGGCTCTAAACACGCTTAATAGAGTGGCACAATAAGTAGAGAATTTGGATATTATTATAATTTCTATTCTATATTTCATTATGAATGAACAACTGTTTATACATGTATAGCATTATCACTGAAACTAGCTTTCTGTAAAAAATAATTTTCTCATTCTCACAATATAACATTCTTATTTTAATACTCTAGGGTATTTCCTCTGTTGCTTCCTTATTTTTAAATAAAAAGAAAAGAAATAAAAATTTTGAAAATACTTCAAAATTAGGAAAGCATGATTTATTTAATTGTGATTTAAAAATATAACCTAGATTATTTGAAGCGCTATAGAAGAAAATAATATTAGTTTTATTAAAAAATACTCATTGAGAATAGTAAACTTGATTTTGAAGCGCTATAGAGGAAAATGATATTAGTTTTATTAAAAAATACTCATTGAGAATAGTAAACTTGATTTTGAAGTTTATTACAAATATCTAACATATTTTGAAAAAACTGATTATTAAAAGAATATACAGTGATAGAGAAATCAAATATACGCATTTGGTCTATTGTAAAGAAAGTGTGAAATTATTTAATAATTAATAGTATCAGAAAAGAGAGTAGAATATCACATTTATTTGCTTTTAAAACTTTAACAATAGTTTTTCTAAACTAATTAAAAATCCGCCTTTAAATTTGTATTACTTTCCATTTTCATTTAAAAATAAAATGATTGGAGCAGCAACAATATCCTAATTATTTGGGAAACATAAAATGTGAATTGAGTGTACGTAGGAAGTAAATTTTTTCTAATAAATCCAAACTTAAATGAGAGAAAAACTTTCTTTTCAACAAATATAGTGTGATGAATTTTTAAATATATTTTTTGGCTGATTTCTTTTTTACATATCCTGATTAAAGGGAGAAATAAAATGTTTATTTTTATTTAACGGAAGTTAAATGCATTGCTTTTAAGTATCTTAATGAGACAAAGCAAACACGGTATTTAGTATGTTAGCTTAGATTTTTTTTTAAATTTCATTTGTAAAAATTATTTTAAATTTTTGTTTATTGAAAAATTTATAATTCTTATATCATGAAAATATATTTATACAAGTGTGTTTACATAATTATGTACATATATTTATGTACTCACGTTTAAAACATAATGAATACAATTTGAAGTTAATATCGTTTCTTTTTGCAAAGAACGAAAAAATTTACCAATTTTTGCATCAATGTTAAATAGTATTGTACTTTAATTTTTCGTTAAATTGAACTACCAAACAATTTTTAAAGAATAGTTAAAGCAATTTCCAAATATAGAAACATTAAAAACATAATAATTGAATATCAATATCAATAAATAAAATGCTAAGAAATAAGTAATCTTGCTTTTGAATAATTCATTAAAATGAACGAATCAATATGCTTAAAATTGAAATTTTTTGTGTTTCTGATAGAAAAAATTAAATACAGTAAATTATTCAAAAGACAGAAAATACAGTAATTATAAATTTAATGATTAAAAAAGAAAACGTTTTAAACATTTACCTTATTTCTTCAAATAATGTATACAATTCTTAAGGAAACAGCAAGATATTTTTTAGATTTAATTTTACCTTTTACCTCCTCTAATAAAAATTTTTCCATTAGTTGTGAATGCAGATTATTGAAAAGAAAAATATGGAACTTTAAATAACATTCTAAAAGACTTAGTGTATATATCGAAAAATTGAGTAGAAATTTAAAGAAATAGATACTCGAAGCAATATAAAGCATGCATTTTAATATTTAATACTATATTTTTGAATGAAAAGTACTAATGAAAAGCTATTTCAGCTTTCTTTCAAATAATGTTCTTTTGCATTGATTTAGTTATTTATTTCAATTATTTACATATAGTATTTTTTCTTCAAAAGTGGAGTTATCAAAATCATCCATTAGTTCTTCTCTTTTACCTATCAGTATTATTAAGTATCATTAACTAGACCATAAAGTAACTGGAATGAAAGCAATATTATTTTATATCTTTGAATAGGAGTCGCATTATTATTGACATTTAAAGAATAGGCGAAAGCTTTTTAAATAGATTTTTTTGAACTATTTTTATAGCTTTGGAAATTTCGTAGTCAACATTGCCATTGTGATATGCGTTTCATGAGCTGCAGATTTTTTATACATAAAATTTAATCATTTTATAGTCGAAAAAATGAAAAATGTTTTTTTTTCTCATTTGAAATTCATTGTATTTTTTATGAAAATGAAATTTATAAAAATAAAATGATACGGAAATTGCCATAAATGTTTGGATTTTTTTATGGAGGTAATAAAAATGTTAATGATAAAATATTTTTACATGAAATTATTATATTTAAATTGAATCAGAATAGTTCATTAATATCTTATGAAACAATGAAAAACTAAATAATAGCTAAATAAAATTAAATTTTTTAACTTTTGTCAAAAAATTTTATTTTACTTATCTTAGCTTAAAAAGGAAACTAAATATATTAAGCTTAAATGAGTTATAATAATTTTTTATTCACAAATATGTTTATAATGCATTTATTAAATGCATATTAAATAATTTGTTATTTAATTGCTGTAAATCTGCAGAGTTGAAACAATAAAAGCTTAACGTAAAAGCCCAAGTATATTGCATTTATATTTTATAGATTGATGTTATTAAAATACATAGCTCACACAAAAATAATTTAAAAAGTTTAGATCAAATAAAAACTATCACATTTAAATTAGAATAAAATGAAATCTTAGTTAAAACAATACTTAAGTTCTATGAAAATAAAAAATATGATTTTTGAAACATTTCAATATTATTAATTAATTAATGAATCTTTTGAAAGAAAGAAAAATTAAACATAGTAGTTAAAATATAAAAGTTAACGAAAAACTTATTATATTATGACAAATAAACACCATAAAGAAACAAAATTAGTATAATCTTTCTTAAAAGTAAAAATATGGTTCTGATATAACACGAAAATTTTCATTTTTTATGTATTTAATCTGGACAAATTTATTAATAAAATGTTCATGAATATGAACAAATAGATTTCCTGAACTGGATTTTTGAGGAATTTACACACACAGTGTCTTATTTACAAGAAATCATCTATAAAGTAATCATTTATTACTTAGATGCTTTCACATTGTTATAAATGTATAACTAGAAGCATTGTCATATTTTAGACATTTGACAACATTAGAATGGATTTTTCTGTTTCTTCATTTCATATTATTAATAATCGTTTTATGAAGTCAAAAGCATTCTTTCATCTATCGATATGCAGCAAAATTATTTAGTCCTACTGTTACTAGTAAGTAAAATTTTATATAATTCTTTATTGTAATGCAAATTTTTTAATCAACAGTTCAAATTATTCTCAAAATTATTTCAGCGCAAACTTGTTTGAAATCCAAATGCTGTAACCAAAATATATAGGAATATTTTATGAATATTTAGAAACTAAAAATTTTAATCCTAAATATACAATCATAACAAATGTATATGAATAATGCTTTTAATCCAGTTAAACTTTTGCTTCAAATACGAATTTGCTTTGAAGATTTCATAACACACTGGTTTTCAAAAATTAACAAAAAATTTTTAAAATTTCAATAGCTCTTTGCAAAAATATATAAACATTTAATTTGAGCTTAAATACCATATGCTGAAGGAAACTCCAATATAGCGTTGATATCGGAATACGTTTTGATAAAGGAGAATAAAATTGCACGTGTATTGAAAAAGCTCCTGTCCCATGTGCAGTTCCTAAATTTTTAAGCTATATCTAAGTATTTATGTTGCTTATATCACTTCGCAACACTTTATTACCTCGAATATTTCAGCTGATATGTTTTGCCAAAGATGGCAATAATATGTGAGAATACTGATGACCTACAATTATCGTTATGTGCACAAAAACATGTAACTACAACTCCGCGTCTCAACTCAGATTCTTCTTGATTGCAAACATCAGAAATTTGCTATCAACTTTAACCTTGTTCAAAAGCCACCTTACAGATCATAGGTTCACGTAGGAACTAAATGTTTGCTTAATGCTCAAGGCATACCATTGGAAGGAATGTTTCAGTTGGACGCCTCAATATATCTTTTGGAAAACTGATCAAAAGATATGCGTTTCTTATACTGATAAGACCCGGTTTAGCTTCCGAAGCGAAACTAAACATTCCTTGATTCGTAGGGAAAACAGGTAGTGATTTCCTACTCCAGAACGACTATATGTTACTATACATCGTGAATACTTTTTTATGCAAAAAACAGTTCTGTGCCAGAAGTGAAGTGCACAATTACCTGACCTAAATCTGGCAACTCTACTTGAGATACTTTATTAAGACGTATATATTATTCTCAATCATTTTCTAACTCTCTTGCTAATTTATAACTGATTTGGAATAGCTATAGCTCTCACTTCCTCAAGAACTAATGGCTTACTTAATTTACAGCATCACGTATCGTTGGATGTCCTACATTGCTTCTTATGTGTGTCTTACTAAATATTAAAAAACTCTCCATATAGCAAACTAGAAAATCTTATTCGTTTTTTGCTACAAGTATGCTACTTTTTATAACACTCTAATTACTTGAAAATTTCTTTTCAATATATTTATATCTATGTATTCTATTGTAGGAGTAAGTTACACACAATTCTACAAATAATTGTTGAAGTTAGACTTATTTGCCAATTATAATTATTTTTCTTAATTTGTTAGTTTTAGTTTATTAAATTTCCTTAAGTCTATTTCAAAAGAACTAAAAAATTTATCTATGTAAATATACAAAATCATATCTCTACTTTAAAACAATATTAAGTAATTTAGCCGATATCTGAGTTATTACTTTCTTTTTAAAGTTCCCATCACAACACCTGAAAGATATTGAACGAAAACTGATTAATGGGCACATTTTCTATAATCACTAGATATTTAATATTTGTAAAATTTACCTGCATAAATACAATCAGTTATATTGATGCTGATGGAGACTTCTTTGATCATTTCTAAATATTATGAAATATTAACTTGATAACTTGATATGATGATTAATATGATGTACCCTACAGATTTCAAAGTTGTCTTCATAATATAGTTTAAAAATAAATAAGCATTCATTTGATATTAAAAGCATAAAATAGTAATTTACAAAATGAATTACAATTTACTTTAAATTATTTTATAAGATCTATATATCAAATTTTATTAACAGAAAGTAGAAAATAATTTTATTTACAGCCTATCTTTCTACATTGTAAAAAACATTCCCAGGTTACTTTCCTTATTCAAGGATTTTTTTGCAAGGAATTTTTTAGTATACTAATAAATATGAAAATGTTTTTAACGCAGACAAACTATTGAATAATTTCTTACCTTGGTTTTATAAATTCATATTAATTTCACCAACACAAGAGAACAAAATAAAACAACATAAAATATATACAGAAATCAACACATCTTCAGCCGATTTTTTCCAACACTTGGAGAATCTCGACACCAGGAAAACCAATTTTTTTCTTCTTGAAAAAGTTTTAAATCTATTTATTTAACAGAAATCAAATATTCAAATTGTATAAAATTAGATTTTTAGGTAGTTTATAATTTAGGAAATAAAAGTACATTCAAATATCATTAAAAAAGAAAAACATATTTATCAAGGAAAATCTGACAACAATTTAATCAATCAAGTTATTTTAAAATTCTCATAAATTTATATTTGTTTCTATCTAAATGAACCAGAAAGAGATCGCTTTAAGTAAACCTCTCTCATCAATTAACATTTCACATTAATACATGGTTTCCAAAAAATTTTAGCCTAACCAATTGTTAGATATTTACAATATCCAAAGAGTTATGCGAAAAGATATCGGGAAATTCTTAGTGCCATAATTTCTTAAATATGAAGGTAGAAATATAAACACCCAGTGATCTTTACTCATCGGTAACTGAGTACTATCTTAGGAGTTTTCCTTCAAAAAATTGCCATTTTCTATTAATTATTCCTCAAATAGGCTAGCTACATTGAACTACACGCTATTAAAGTAACATATTTTAAAAAATATGGAAATGTATTTATACAGTGTCAAATATTCTTTCAGTAATTAGACAAATTCTAATATTTAGGTCAATGTATTTGATGCAGTATTGTGGTTATTACATACTTCTCTATAAGACACTGCAGTAGAAAAAGAAGCTTTTGTGTTATAGAAATTTTTGTAAAGTAAAATTGTTCTAAGCGTTACTAAAATAATTTATCCAAGCTTTTTACTCAATAAAAAAACACTAACTAATATTTTTGCTAGTCTGATAAAATATAACTTGAATAAAAATAGCTAAATGTTATCTATTCTATTCTGGCGAATATTTTGATGAATGGGTCAATCATTTTAATGGACAAATATCATATTTAAGTCATTTTTACAATATCAACCCTTTATTGGATTCTAATGTAAAATATTAAATGTAATTTTCTCTCCTGTAATAAAATTACTTCAAGAAAATTTCTTCTTACCAATCTATCTTTAAGAAAAGAAACTAATAGAAAGAAAAAGGAGACGCAAATCAATCAAAAAAAGATACTGATTGATAGCTTGATCGAAGTATAATACTCTCAATCCTGTATTCCATTAATCTCATTATAGGAAAGAATCCATTACTCAAAAAGGATATTTATCATGTCTTGATAAAGATGTTGAGTGCCTCATATCTAACAGTAATATAATAAACATAATAGTCGAAAATATTTACTGCTGGTATTGATAATATAGTTATTAATCATAGAAAAATTTATCTATTTCTATTATAAAAGTATATACTTTTATTTAATTTAAAACAACAGAAACCTCGAATTTTAGGAAAAGGAAAAAAAAGAAAGTCATATTTTGCTGAGAAATTTCATTTATCACTAATTTACAGTTTATGCTTTAAATAGAAGTCATTATTAAACAAAGAAATAAAAAATTTACAGGGTACAGTAAAAAATAATAATTTATAGTGTGTGAAAAAAGCAAATAAATTCAGATTTGGCTTTTTCTGGTTAGATATCTACTTTAGGACCAAAGTAGTTTTTTATAACTTTACTTGTTTTAAGTTTCAAGCTGAAAAATACCTTAGTTTATAAAAATATGAATTAACAATTCTGTGATAAAATTTTCCTTTATGCGTTAATAATTTGTTTTAAAAAAATTTCTATGAGAAAAGAAACATATCGTATAATACACTACTAATTTAAATAAAGACATATGCAATTATATAAATTACAAAAAACAAATAATAAAGAAAATAATTTTAATCCAATTAAATATATTTTATTAAAGAAGTTTTTAAAGGAAAAGTTTTCCTAAATTTCCAAACATGTCTTCTTAAGACTACAATTAAAAATAAGATTTCCTCATCTCCTCTTAAATTTTATTCTTTAAATTTATTACTTGAATAATCATTAATTAAATATTTTATTTATTAATCTAATTATTCAATATAATGAATTAATTACAATAAATGTTGGTTTTTCTCTTTCCAATCCCCATGTTCATGAAGAATTCCACCCTTCACTATAGCAAGGTTTGGAATGGATGGAATCTTACATAATGGGGCACCCATTGAATGCGTTTATGTAACCACGAGTGTGAGTAAATTTTCATGTTTTAGAACCAGAACCAGGAAAAAACCTGCAATCTTAACTTGTCAGCCGCCGAAATATCATTTCACGTGGAAGACATTGCAAACTTGGACACATTTGACGTGCGTCGTGTTCAATAATAACCTCAGACACTATTGAGCAGCTAAGAACACATTGAAGTTTTGACTCGGAAAGAAGAGACTCACTAATTTCTGATATATTTTTTGTATTCACTATGAATCGATTCATAAATTCAATAATACATTTTCAAAGGAAAAATAATTTCGCAATTTCTAAATATTTTCTTTAAATTTATAAATCTTTTTGCTATCTCTTTTTTGTAAGTTAGAAAAAAGATCTTGAGTTAAAACTAGATTTCATTTTTCTTTTTTAGAAGTAAATTACTTCTTAAAAATTAACCAGCACTTATATTAACTTTTAACATTTTCGAATGCTTTTTACTTTCACATTTCATAACATTTCTCATAAGATTTTAGCTATAGCTTATGAAATCTTCTCATTTATTCCACAGATAATTTTATTTTTTACCTTTATAATTATATAAACTTAAACTTAAACTTCCTTTCCCTCAAACTTTTTTACAGTTTTTGTGGTAAAAAAAATGTGTAAATTCTTTGAAAATTAAAAGCTCATTGTAAATGTGAAGAAGCAGCACAAATTCTTAATCTCAAAGCAAACTTGATTTTTTCTCGTAATTTGCTGAGTTCAGAAAAGTGGTCATTTCCTGATGAATCAAAATAGATTGTCGGAAGCAGGAAATTAATCTTTTCTTAACATTAATGAATCATTAATACAAATAAAAATCACTTAATGGTTAAACTAGAAATCCTTTCCTAGGAATAAATTATGGTTAAAAAATTTCTACTTAACGGCATTAATTTATATATTACTTTAATTTTTTTTAATGTAAAGCAATTTCAAGTATTTCTAATTTTCAAAAATAAACTTACTAAAAATTAGTTTTTTCATTAAAATACTTAATAAATAAGTAAACTGCATAAAATATTTATCATCTCTTAATGATACTAATTTCTTCGTTTAGTTTAATTTTGAATTGTTTGACTACATTAAAAATATATGTCTAGTAATTTATTTGAATAAAACACTTCAAATCTTTTTTAATATAATTTTAAAATTAAGAAAATAATTCTTAATTTTAAAAATATATTCAAGCTAATTTGAAACAACAAACAGTTAAATTTAAATAAGTATATAAACAGATTGACTATTTAAATAGTGAATTTAGAGTTGAAAATTTGTGGGAAAATGTACTGAAACACATGAGTAGCATTCTTTTTAAATTCAATTTTAGAAATGATATTATTAACTTAAATAAGAATTATAACTGAAATTAAATTTATTTTATTTAAGTAACTAACGATGAAGTTGATAATTAATTTGGTAACTCAATCATTTTTATCTTTTTGGAATTTTAAAGCAAAATAAAAGTCTGATAATTATTTTTAATAATATTTTACAAATAATTTGAAAAACATTAATCCGCAAAAATATTATTGTTAACGAAAAACATTATTATAACTATTTATATAATAAATATAAATTTACACTGCAATTTCTAAATGTTTAAATTTCATTACTTTTTTGAAGGAAACTATTTATGAGTATACAGAAGATTAAAAATGTTTACTTTAAAGTACTTTAAGACGTGACTATGAAATAATATTAAATAATTTTGTTTATTAATCAATTATCAAAACTAAATAAAGAAATTCTTCAATTTGTTAGATATTGCTTATTTTCAATTGAAGTTATCTTAGTGACAAAGCATATTTTTATTTGCTTTGTAAAAAAACAACTACAAATAACGGTATAAGATATTCTCTCTCTCTCTCTCTCTCTCTCTGCTTTATAATTAATTAATCAATAAAATCATTTATGTTATTTCTTTCAATTTAAATTTAAAGAAAAATTTTATAAAATAAATACTCACATATATAAAATCATAAGTCCTTTTATTAGAGAATATTATTAAATTTATGTAAAATATTTCATATATTGCACTCTTTTGATTTTAATCATGAATTTAACAAAAAAGTATTTAAGCATTACTTATAATTTTAACATGAAAATTTAAATCTGAATTCAAGTAAATGATCTGAATTTGTAAGTGTTATTTATAATTTGTGTTAAATTATAGATGCATTATGAATAACTTGTATGCTGCTTTGGAAGCTTTCAATTTAAAAAAAATTATGGTATTAGTTCAATGACTGTTAAATGTTATTTATGTATAATATCTAGAAATATATATAAATCAAGAAATATATTTAAAAATTGCAATGAATCTATTGATCAAGCATTATTTTAGCTGTAATATATAATTATCATGTAAAATTAAAAATTGCATTACATATTATAAAAACAAAAACTGACTTATAAAATCAACGATATTTAGTTTCTTTTATTTAGTTTTTATAGGCATATATCAAAAAACACATTGTATCTTAATTTATATAAGCATAAGATTATCGTTTTATCACAATGTATTTTGCATTTTAAAATATTTTAATAAATGCTTCAAAATTATTTAAGTTATTTTCATTAATGTTATTATTTCATAAGTTATTTTCATTCAATGATCAACGATGTTTTTGTAAATAGTTAATTGAATGGAAATATTACTGCGCCTTATAAGACAGATATCATTTAAAAATCCTCAAAAGAACTTTTTTAAAAATTATATTTGAAGAGATTTGTATTGAAGAAATAAACTTCTTCCATCCCTTTAAAATGTATACTCGCTTACAATATTATTAAATAAAAAGACAAAACTCAGACCTTATTATAAACAAGATTGTTCTTATTAATTGGAATGAGTTTTCTTTTTAAAAACATTTTATCTAAGACATTCTATCTCAAAATATACAACTAGAAGTTCTTATGAAAGCGAATTATACTGAAGAATGGTGGTCATTAGTAGCAAAAATGTTTATGTTCGAAAATATTAATTGATATCTAATTTAATTAATTTTATGAGTTCAAATATGTCATTCTTTAACAAAAAATAATTCTAATTAATTAAAATCATTTTGCGATCTTAAGAGATAAAAGGAAAATTAATTAGGGAAGACATTTGTTTCAAAATATGCTTATAAAAATACATTATAATAAATGCATGGTGTAGTATTTGATGTGCGGAAATACTGGTCTTACTGAATTACTTAATATTTTAAAAAATTTTATTAAATAGAAATGTACAAATATAGGAAAATGCATGATCTATATAATTATATCATCTTTTTATTCTAAAAGATCTTCTACAAAACCATTATTATTTATTTAAAGTTGATACTCTGTATTGAAATTATTAGTTTGAATATTTAATTAGAAGTGTTTGATTAATATTTATATTATTTCGCTTTTAACATTTTTACTATTCAATAAAATTTGTAAGTGAATGTATTCTAGTGTATGGTTATGGTTTTTATTTTTTTCCTATTTTTTATACCATTTTTCAAATTAATATTTAACATTAAGCATTTTTAAAAACATTTTGTTTTTATTTTGTGATTTTTTATTTATGTGTGACATACTTATTTCTCTAGCTCATTCATCCAAATATCCATCCTTCCTATGAAGAACTTCACTACTAATGAGAAACATACTGAAAGCATAATTTTTTTCTCATTTACGGAATTTTTTCGGATTATCTCTTTCTCTCTCAGTACTTTTTTAATACTTAACGAAAGTGCATTTTGCAAACTATATGATGGCAACAATGGCTATTTTTTTAAATAAAAAGAAAATAACTTTCATATTTATAAATCATAAAACTCATTGCTTTTTATAAAACTAAAAATTTTTAATTATTTTAAAAAATTTTCATTTAAAATTTTATAGGACCAGTTTTTACGAAAATGCTTATCGCAAATTTTTATAGGATATTTGCTAAAATATTTTCTTCAATAAACTTGAGAAAACAATATTTATTAATAATTTATTCATTCACGTGTGTATAAATGATAAAAAATTTTATTTTAATGTAAAATGATTTCTTACATTTTATCATAAAGGGACATTTTTATATTTTATTATAAAATGACAAAGAGTTAATATGTTTTCTTCTTAATTTAGTAAACTAAATTAATGTGCATTTTAAGAATTTAAAAATATATTATTTGTTTTAATGTTTAGTCTACAAAAAACAGCATATATAAGCTTGCTTTATAAGAAATGTTATGACAGAAAAATTATTTAAATTCAAATAATCTATGCTAACAAATATGTTCTTTTTAATACGAAATCACAAATCATAAATCTTGCTTTACTTAATATAAGACAAATATATGTATATATATATATATATATATATATATATATATATATCATTTCATATGATATTTTATTATTTTATTATAAAATAAACAACATTGCAAAATGATTTTTTTTCATTATTATAAAACTAAAATAATAAAATATACTTATTTTTCTGAATTAAACAAAATTTAAAAAGTAATAATTTATTAGTTTCTAAGATGATATATTACCCAAATCTAAGGAATTCTATTTAATAATTGTAAGGTTATTTTTAAGGTATGACTGCGTCATTTAAATCGTAATTTCATGCAAAATGTTTTATGAGTTTACTGAAATTTATTAATTTTTTTTAAATTAGTCTTTATATTTTATATTAACGAAAAACGTTTCATACATATAGAAAGAAAATTTTTGCCCATTACATAAAAGTATTTAAATTCATATAAGGAAAAAAAGGTTTTATTCATATATCAAAAACAAAATATTCAGTTACGTTTCACTTTTGTAGTAGACCCTTTTGATATATCTTCATGTCGAATCGATTAGGAAAAATGGGAAATAAACATGCAAAACAAAAACATTTCAATAATGTTTTACTATTTTCTCTTGTTGTTATCTATTAGTATATTTGAAAACAGTTTACTAATATTTATTTATCATACTTCCATTTTATTATCCACTAAACAGTTTTTAAAATTTAGAGATGTCCTTGTAGAAATTTTTCAACTGTTGATAAATAATTATGGTACTTTTTTGAGGTCATCAGTCTAGATACATATTCATAAAGTTTAATTGTAATGCCATATTCCAATGCTTAACAGGAAAAAATTTACCTAATCATTATTTACACTGCCCGACATTGAAAATGCAACAGCAAGAAGGATTGGCCAAAAAAATCTGCAAATTTTAGGATAGAAGTACCTTACCGAGGTATACAAATGATGTGAAATGCACAGCTCCCCATCACGTGTAGGATCAAATATAAGGTGAAGAATCCGCAAAGTGGAGAATATTCGCTGTTTTTGAAAATAATCTTTGAAAGTTTGTTCTTGCCAAATGGACGCATGTAATTGCAGAGAATGCCATCCCAGGCCATCATTGAAGGAATCAGTTTCAACAGACAGACGAGTTTACGAAGAGCATGATGATCGAAATGAGAAAAGCAGGTTGGTCCTTACGGCATATTGTAATTGACAGATACCTGGACTCGTCCACAGTGGACCAGTTGGAGCGAAGATGATTGAAACAAGGAACTATGGAACGTTTGCGGGGTGCAGGTGCAGCTAGAATGACGTCAGCACGTGTGGATCGACACGCCTGTCGGAAGGTAAAATAAACACCAGCAAGAATCCCTGTACCTAGCCCAATGAGGGTTTGACCAGTTGGAAGGAATCTTCTGGGATGGAAAAAATAGAGAGACACCACCGGTTGACAGAATTGGCTATTTAAGTAGAAATTGAAGCACTGTGAAAATTAGTTGTTACGAGTGAACATTAATGACGTTAATGACTTGAAAAGAGTTCTTGATTATAATAAATGGGTATAAATATGTATTTATAAGTAATCATCTTGGTAAATAAATTTGGATACTCAAAGTCTTTGCTATGATGAGCAGGAAATCTCACTTTTGCAGTAGTTATAAATGTGAGCTACTGCTGCTGTCGGAAGGTGGTGGCAGCTCCGCGAACCATATTAATGAAATACTATAGTATGTACAAGATACACTAGATGCTTCCATATGAAGCAGAATCATTTGCATCGATTGACCATACAGTACAGACATCTACATATGGACTGGTCTAGATCAGTATGATGTGGATGACGGAATGGCATAGGATCGTCTTTTCAGATGAATCACGCTTCTTTTTCTTCAGTGATTGTCACCACGTGCGAGTATGGCGTCAAAGTGAAGACAGGTCCAATCCTACAGCAGTTGTGGAACGCCCCACCATCGACATCACGGTATCATGGTTTGGGATACCCTTGCGTACGATTAAAAATCAACTCTAGTTCGCATTCACGGCACTATGACAGCCCAACGTTACGTGGATGATGTACTGTGACCAGTGACACTCCTCTACATTCAGGGGGGCAATGTCCTTTATCAGCGATATAATGCAAGACCGCACATTGCTCACTTCAGCCAGTATGCCCCATGCAAGGTGTACAGCTGCTTTCTTGGCTAACTTGCTTGCCAGATCTCTCAACAATAAAACAAGTTTGAGATGTAATTTGTGGCCATTTGCAGATCCAGGCATTACCGCCTTCAGAAGATGCACATTGGAGTTGGTTGACCAGAAATAGAGACATATTCCTCGGGAAGCCATTACTGTTCTCCTTGCTCTCTGCCTAGACATGTTGCTTCGTGTATTACCGTCTACGGTGGTCCTATAACCTACTGACCTGACCATGTTCTTACTCTGTATTATGCATATCATTTGGAAATACAGATAACTTATTGTTCATTGTTGTTTCTCTCTGTTTTGCGAATTTTTCACTTTCTAGCAAGTGTTTCTTTGTATTGCATTTTCAGTGTCAGTCAGTGTTATTCTTAACAAAACAAAGGATAATTTAATTTTAATAATATTATTTATGTTTTTATGTTGCTATTAGATTGTTATAACAACATTAAATAACAACAAATATAGAAGCACAGAATAAGTGGCTTTATTGCACATATATCTTATTCACAGTTATCATATCATCGGTTGACTTTCTGCCCCTATATATATATATATATATATATATATATATATATATATATATATATATATATATATATATATATCCATATATAGAACCAGAGTCCACGAGCAATGGAACCGAAGACCAGAGATTTAGCCGTTCCGGGCTGCCAGCTAGGCTATTTTTATGTCTTATAAAAAATAACTGCTATAAAAGTACTAATATGTAGCTTTATTAACTGAGAGTTATTGTTATAGAAAATTCATTAGTTTAAAATAGGTCTTGTATATTTAAATTAGAAACTGCAATTTTGTTACTTTACTATTGTTACTAAATTAAAAATAGAAAAAGAAATAATTTCCTTTAAAAACAATTAAAATTAAGTCACTTTTGCCACACAACATTACATTTGCAATACGTGTATGTCTATTATAGCCTAAAATTTTAAAGTGTCATGTGTGATGTGAAATGTTTTTAGATGCAATGCAGTTGCATTTAACAATTTTCATGGTAAAAGTTTTTTGGATTTTGTTTTTGATTTTTTGACATTTTTCCAGAACCAGAGTAGATTTTTACATCAACTTTTGGAGAGGAAACGTCAGTCATGCAGAAAATGGCTTCAGGGAGTTTCATTTTCCAGATCGACATCATTTTCCCCTGGTACCTCTATTTTCTGAAGTATTTGTGAAGCAGAAATATTACATGTCTCAATAAAATCAGTACTTTCATTACTAAATGAAAAAAAATACTACAACAGAACTCTGCTTAGAATTAATTAAATTATTAAATTAAACAATGTTATGATTGCATTAAATTAATATTAATTAACTAATATCACACTTAATAATAGTAGAGGATGTGTTAAAAATAGAGATCAATCATTTGAAAAGAAAATACATTTTCTAAACGTGGCTTATTAATTGCGATAATTTCATCACCAGGAAAATATTACAAACAATTAACTTTGTAAGTAAATACAAAATTTGCTGCAAGGCCTTTGGTTATTTAAGACTGTAAAGGAAATATTTTAAGACATTTTGAAACAAAAACTAATTGTATTATTATGATTTTTAGAGCATAATAAAATTACAAACTATTTTTCAGCTAAAAGTTACTTCGAATATAAATTATTAAATGTATTGAATAAAATAAATTTTTATATTACAATAAAGTTCTATTAAGTTTGCTCTTTCATTATAGATTTTAATGAAATTTATGTAAATTTAAAATTAAAACTATACAATTACTGTAATAAAATATTTTACAGATATTTTATGCATATGGAAACAATTTGTGTTTCCAATGTTGAAAATAATTTTTTTACTCTTTTACTCTTTTTAGACAAATAATTACTTTTTAAGATGATTTACCTTTTCAAAAAAATTATAACTTATTTTCCCTTGTATTTTAATTCTGTAATTTAAAAATTTTCTACATTACATTAACGCTTATTCCTAGCTAAATTGAATCTTATTGTTTTCAATATTTATATTTTAATTATTCATAAATAATAAGAATCTCCCCATGAATTTTTATATCACAATCATTTTAGCAGAAAAATTTTATGATTAAGTATTTTGAATAATATTTTTATACACAAAAGTATTTTAAGTATATACATTAAGAAAAAACGATAATTAATTTTTTGTAAAATTAAAGAAACACAAAATTACTTGAAAACAAAGAGGTTAACTTTTATGTATAATGAAATAAAATATTTTTGCATCACACACAAATTTCGCTTACTTAAAAATTATTTTTAGTAATTTTGAAATGACTTTATCTTATATTATAGGTAAAATAATTTTTACCTAATGCTTGATAGAATAGATTTATTACAGTATGTATTCCTATTATTTGTTTCATAACTATCAAATTCTGAGAGACTAAAAGTGAGATATTGTAGTTAAGCATGAATAAGAGACTGAGAATTTAATTATATTTTGGAAAACTAATTACGTTCCAGAACAGATACGAATTTCTTATTCTTTTTCTGAAGACCAAATTTAGTAGTGCTGTTAATGTAGAAATACTTAAGGTAATAATAATAAAAAAACAGTTCATCTGGCGATTTTTATTAATAATCACGCGTGCCAACCGATGACTAAGTGGTTATCGTTCCTGACTTATTAGATGTTGGTCCCGGTTCCGAATCCCGTTTCAGGCATGAATATATGTTTCTTTCTTCTGAGATGGTTGTTGTTGCATCAGCATGTTTCCCTTTACCTAGCCTTGAGTTGGGCTCTACCAGTTAGATAGAAACAGCCGATTGGAATCTTCGTGATTTTGAAGCCAGGACCAAGCAGAAGAACCCCAATAATTGGTCTGCCACCCCCAGAGGTACCATTTCACTTGGAGGACGTTGCGACCACGCCCAGTTTTAACTTGCCTCAGCCGCTTTTAGTAAACACTACTGATCTTAGGTTGGCTGGGATTCGAATTCACTACCTCCCGATAATGAGCACGATGTTCTAACCAAAAAGGCCACCACTGACGTCTTCTGAGTTGGTGAGTAAAAGTGGCCTACTCAATATACGGGCTTGTGGTAGTATGACGTGAGTTATGCTATTCTTCTCAATGATTTAGTTCACAGGTGCCTACCGAGTAACGGTACATGAATAACAATTTCTGTACTTTTTGTTTATTAGAGTTAGTTACCTAGTGCCAGCCATTAAAAATTAAAAATCATGCAAAAACCTGATTTTTTCCTTCAGGGATAAAGATTTAGAAATTTATAAAAAAATAATAGTCAATCACGTAATATTAGAAGAAAAAATTGTTATATATTCTTTTTTATTTAAATATAAATCCATGAGTTTTATTAATTAATCTAGTTAATGAATCAAATATATTATTCTTTTTATCTAGTTAATGAATCAAATATAAAATAATTTTAATAATATCCAAATAATGCAAAAATTGAACTTATTTTTGTTTGCTACCTTTGGAACTCATTTTTGTTTATTATTTTAAAAATTAAATATGGAAATATTCAAACAAATAACATTAAAATTTGAATTCGGAACACAGTCTTTTTATGTTTCTAGTAATCCCATTCATAATTAACATTTTTAAAGTATTGATATCATCACAAATATCTTAAGCTTTCTCTAAGAATTCACAAAAAACTTATGATATTGTTTCTTATAACACACACAAGTCAAATTTTTCATTATATAAAATAAATTAAAATTTCTAGAAAAATATAATTTACAAAATCAAAATTTTGTTAAAATTCTTATCAAATAGCTTAAATGAGAACAAAAGCAATGTTATATATTTATAAACAAAACCTTTTATCAAATTTAACAACAATAAATTGTTCAAAAAATTTTGCCAGTATTGTTATATGCGTCAAAATTTCCAAATAATCCATTCCATAAAAAGTTCGAATATCCTTGAAAGTTATTTTTGCAGTTTAGAAACTAGAACTTGAAAGTTATTTTCGTAGTTTACTGAATGCTTCATGTTCAATTCATAAATATATATATATATACATATATATGTATATATATATGGGTACTCCTTGATTTCTGGTAACACTATCTTAGTTTAGTTTTTGTGTAACAACAATGGCTATATCTTATTACATCTTGTCACATCTAGGCGTTTTTTTTTTTTTCATTTTGGTGTCAAAATATTATAGAGAAGTCGTTAGTAAGCGTTTACCATATATTTTTATTTAATGAAATCTTTTAATTAAGATTTTTATATAATCAATACAAATATTGTTAATAATATAAATAAAATGTGATGTAGGCAATAAAAATAATAAATGTGTTTTCTTATTTTGATTTATAGTATAAATCATTTAAAACTAATTAAATTTGAATTAAACTCAGTGCACTTTTAGTTTTTTTGTTATATATTTATAACATATTCAACTCAAAAGAGCGTGTATTTATTTTACTACTTCAATTTCATAACTCATAGTTTTAAAAAGTTTAACCTGCTTATATTTCCTAAATTTTGGGATAAAAATGTTTATTTTTTTCTTAATGAAGTGTAACATTTATACACTTCAAAATTTACGAATGGTTTGGAGATCTCTCGTGGTTTTATTTTATGTAATCTCATGAAAAATATTATTGTCAGTAATAATATTATTATCAGAATCTAAAGTGACGTATAAAAAATGTATTATCTTCAATGTTTATTATTACATTGATTTTACTAAATAATTTTCTTGTTTTGTAAAATAATATTGATGAGTTTAAAAGATAGAAACACTTTTTTGAATAGTTTCAAAATATTATCGAAAAATTAAAACTAAATTTTAATCGAGAATATAATAAATACAAAAATTAAAAACAAAAATGCAAAAAGAATGCAATTGATCTGTGCTATTAAAGATATTTATCGATAAATCTTCCGCTTTTTGAACGTTTTTTTTATTCAAAGTCCTTTCAAAGAGACGTTGTTAAATTTTGAAAAAAAGGTAAAGCATGATAATGAAAACTAAAATAGGAAATGTATATTTCTGTTCCTGAAATTTTTAATTTGAAAAAATTACTTCATTCGTAAATTCTACAAAATTCTTAATTAAAAGATGTCATTTAGCAAGAAATGAAAAATGTTCTAGAATTTTTAATGTCTTTTTCTTGATTTTTTTGACATATTATGTAGATCCCCTTTAAAATTGCTTAAGCTGTAAAATTCATAAAAATCCTGCTATTTGCAAGCAGAAATTGTCTTAAATATATTCATAAATTTTCTCAAATAAAATTATAAAAATTACCATAAAAGTTTCCCAAACTAAAAATAGATGATTGTTGCTATGATGTAACATTCATTATTATCTGCAGTAGTATATAATTTCAATCTGCACATTATTTGTGTAAGATTTGAAATTTTATATTCCAAATAAGATGGATCTATAGTACATACACATATGTTATTTGTTTTTCCGTATAAAAATTTAATTTTTTATGAAATTTTATTTTATAATTTAAAATAATATATATATATATATATATATATATATATATATATATATATATATATATATATATATATATATATATATATATATATATATATATATATATATATATATATATATATACATAAATTTCGTGTCACGATGTATATTCGCTATAAACTCTGAAACTACTGAACGGATTTTGATAAAATTTTGTAACCATTTATAATATGGTCCAACTTAAAAGATAGAAAATAGTTTTTATCTCTTAATTATTGATCTCAATATTTATTATACGACATTAGATGTTTATTTATTGGTTAGTTCTGTAAGTTCCTAATAGATGGCGGTTTAGCATCTAAGTTGCACAGGTATTCGGCAGATGGCGACGTGTTTATTTTTCTAGATTATACCATCTTCGAGAAAATTAACGTGCGCGCGCAAGCGCGTGGTTAAATATAGAATTTATATATATTGTCATGATGTATAATCAAACTATAACAATTTTTATGAATCATTCTCATAATTATACTTTGTATTGTGTTATTATTGTGCAGTGTTCAATATGAATACTTTTAATATAATAAATAGTAAAATAAAATTTTATTTATTACTGTTTTTCTCTACTAATTTTCATACCACCTCGGAAACATGTAAGTATTTCTTGATCGCTTTTTTTTATTTTTATTTTATAATTTGATAATTATTAATTTATTCAGCTGTACATTTTGATCTACTTTATTTATTCAAATGATAAATTCTTTTAATTTTTTTTATTTCAGTATAATGCCACGGAAAAAAATCTAACCTTAACAATCAGTCACTGATTACAAGATATAATTTAATATAAGATGAATAAAATGTAAATTCAGAAAGTATATGTTGCTTTGTGCTTAATTTCAAAATTTCGATACTTTACCTTTTACTTTTAAATTTTGGCGAAACGTTTTATTCTTAATCTCATATGAATGAACCTATTTTAAATTTTTTTAGAAAATTTTTATTTTATTGTACCAAAGAATTAGTAAAAAATTTATTCAATATATTATAATTACTCAGCCACTGCAACGCGCGGCTGGGTCAACTAGTATATATATAAAAATTTTGTGTCACGATGTATGTTCCCGATAAACTCCGAAACTACTGAACTGATTTTGATTATGTTGATACTGATACTGATTTACTGATATTGATACTGATTTAAGTTGGACCATATCATAAAAATTTTGTAACCGTTTATGATATGGTCCAACTTAAAAGATATAGTTTTTATCTCTTAATTATTGAGCTCAATATTTATTATACGACATTAGTGTTTATTTATTATTTAGTTCTGTAAGTTCCTAATAGATGGCGGTTTAGCATCTAAGTTGCACAGGTATTCGGCAGATGGCGACGTGTTTATTTTTCTAGATTGTACTATCTACCAGAGAAAATTAACGTGCGCTCGCAAGCGCGTGGTTGAATATAGAATTTACATATATTTTCATGATAATCATACTATAAATATATCATACTATACATGTTGGTTTGTGGATAATTTCAAAATTTCGATACTTTACCTATTACTTTTAAATTTTTGCGTTTTATTTTTAATCTCATATGTTTTATTTTTAATCTCATACGTTTTATTTTTAATCTCATATGAATGAACCTATTTTAAATTTTTTAGAAAATATTAATTTGATTGTACCCAAGAATTAGTAAAAAATTGATTCAATGTATTATAAAAACTCAGCCACTGCAACGCGTGGCTGGGTCAGCTTGTATATATATATATATATATATATATATATATATATATATATATATATATATATATATATATATATATTGCTATCTAGAAATGTTTTCACTATTATGAAATCCAAATTAGAACTGTAAAATTTACTATTACTTTTTCAATATTTATTTCTTAAAATAAATTTTTATTTGAACGTAGCATATTAAAGATGATATGATTATTGAAGTATTAATTAATAATAAAGGATTTAAAAAACACTCTCCTGATATTTCTGTATAAATTTCTTTAAAAAAAAGAAACTATAATACATTCCAATAAATTATATAAGAAAATCTATGTATGTTAATATCTGAAGTAAACAAATGAGTGTGTTTTATTTTAATAAATAATATTTTATCACTTGAATTCAACTAAATAAACTAAATGAAATAATATTAATTTATTTTTATCCCGTCTTAGTACAGAATCTTACGCATAACAATTTTTTATACAGAAAATTATCGAACTCAAATTATATATAAATGTTTACTAAAACCAATTCAATGAAATTAAATGCACTTTTTCATAAAATTATGCTAAGTAACTTAGAATTTAATTAGTTGGAGAATTAATTCACATTTATTAATTGCAATACGCTAAAATGATTATTTAAGAATTTAATTAAGCTTCATTTGAAGTTCATAATGTAAAACCATAAAACCTCCTAATTAATTTTAATATCTTAGAAAATGTAGAAAAATTATATTTTTATGTTGCACATTTTGCTTATAAATTTTTTTAATGGTTTGCGAAAGAGACTATAATTTTCAAGCATCAGAGAGCATTTAATTTATGTACTATTTTAAGCTTCAAGCATTGTTTTTGATTGAAAAGCGACAAGCTTAAGCTCCAATGGTTTTCACCGAGACTTCCAAAAAAGGAAAGAATGTTAATGAGTAATTGATAATATATGTTAGCAAATATTTTAAGCCAAAAAAATATGAAAACAAAATAAAACTACTTCCAGTTTCTTCATGCATGAAAAATTCTGATTAAAACCGCCTTCATTATTGATTATTTCTATGTCAGAAAAATAAAGAAATTCTTCGAAGATTTTTAAATACATTAAACATACTTTTTATTATTTTCAAAATATCCATATAATATTCTCAATGGTTATTTATATATTACATGTATAAAATATGTTGAAATATTAAGTTTATTGTTCTAGTATTATAATAAGAATTTTTACAGGAAAATAATTTCTTATTTCTGACTTATAAGACTCGAAATATTATAGGATACTTGACATTGCTATATAAAATTTTGTAAAAATAATTGACATTTATATGTAATCTCTTACAATAGTACGTATACTTTGCATTTATTCATAACATTGCTATCATTTATTAAAATTTTCTAGTTCTATAAGCTATATGTATAACTAGTACATTTAAATGTATAATATATGAAGTGTATATATAATTTTAAAGATGGTTGATAATATTGCATGTAAAATATATACATGAATGATACTAATTCAATTTAGTTATTCACACTACAATAACTATAAACTGATAGTTAGTAAAGTTCTGCAGGCTTAAACGTCTCTGAAGATTACTATCGAATTTATAATAATCGCATATGTTTAACGAGTTAGTTTAAAATATCTGATTTCCCTATATATTTATAACATCTGAAAATCAAGACACAATATTTGTTATAGAAGAAAATATTTACGAAATGGAAGAAAAGGGGGACTTTATTTATTAAACAGTTAATAACTATTTCTAAAATTGTGAAAATATTGTCAGGTATATAAAATATTAGTTTTTTAATTTAATTTTTTTAATTCAAGACTCCATTTTCGGCTGTGCTAAATTATTGTGGGAAAATATATTCATATGCAATTGGAAGATATATGCAGCGTAGTGTAGTTTCTTAGTATCTTGAGACAGTCCAAACATTTGTTATATAAAATAAATATTCCAAAAGCAAAACTATTATATATTATGATGATATTTTTGGCCGTCTAAATATGATATGATTATTTAAATTTTCTTGATCATTATTATTATAATATGATACGCGCAAATTTAATTTAATTCTTACCAGTTTTTACTTTTTATGATATAATTATGTTCGTAATTAAATATCATTACTGTTAACAAGACAGTGCTATTAAAATATTGCACGTCCTGAGTAATATGTTTTTTGTTTCCCTAAAGAGTTGATATACATTTTTTTCTGAAATGTAATGCCAATAATTTCCATTTTCAAGCTAGCTTTGAACATCCATGTTTTAATTTACGAACGTTAATTTAAATCTCGAATTATTATTTGCACTTAATTATTAATTTGGTGAACATTAAAAAATGTCACAAATTAAAAATGCAAATCGAAATTACATTTTGAATGAAATATAATATAGATAATTATATTTAAAATGAGAGGAACGAGAAACATTTGTGATGATGAGATGAAAAAGATGAAATATATTTATTTATATAATTATATTTCCTAATTAAGTGCTAGTT
Organism: Latrodectus hesperus; assembly: GCA_037975125.1. Classification (NCBI taxonomy): domain Eukaryota; kingdom Metazoa; phylum Arthropoda; class Arachnida; order Araneae; family Theridiidae; genus Latrodectus; species Latrodectus hesperus. Next base: position 27,944,033 of record CM075862.1, read on the forward strand.
TATGAAGCAATTTTAGTTTGTTATTTTTTGTGAATAAATGTGTTTACGTTTAGCAAATATTGTTGATTTATTGTATTTTTACATATTCTTATTTCTTGTAGCATCTAATTATGAATCAATCCATTAACCACAATTTTTATTTCTTAAAACTAAGTTTCTGTTAAAACTTAACATAAGAAATATTTAAAATTACAAAAACATTTGTTAACTTTTAATAGTTTGAAATTAAGTTTTAAAAAAATATGTTTCAAATAAATTGCTAAAATAGATTTTCACAAAAGTAACTTGGAAACTTGCTTTGAGAAAATTGGTAAAAATGATTACATCAATAGCAAGGACACATATTAAAGATACAAGATTTCATGTAATTAACTTCAAAAGTTGCTTGATTGATAACCACTTATGAGCTAATTAAATTAAGATAATATTATCTCTGTGTTCTTTTTAAGTAGGGTAAAGTTAACTAAAAATAGTTGAATAATGATCTTTCCTATAAAAAGGAGCAAACAGATTTGTCAAGTATCCTTGTAACTACAATTAATTATTAGATTGGTTTTGAACGCATGTATTTTCTTCTCTTTTTACATTTTCAAAAAGAAATTAATTGCATATTATACTTTACGATTTATCCTTTCTCTTATTTATTAATATAAGAATGTATAAAATTTAATTTACTGTGTTATTTTTCAAACAAAATCCTTAGGATTTTCAGTTATCGTAAAATAGAGGAATGGTATGTTTATTCAAATATGCTAATTGAATTTGTAACATGTTGAGAGCCGCCCATCTTGTCTAGTGGTCAGTGTGCCTGACTGCGGATTAGGAGGTCCTGGGTTTGAATCCCGGTTCGGGCATGGATGTACTTTCTCTCTCTATCTATCCTGTCTTTGTCCCTTCCTTGAATGAATGAGGTGTGAATGGTTGCCTACCCTATAAACGGGTACCTATTGCGTGTGTACTGAAGAAGTCGGACTCCACACCAAATATGGTTCAGATGGAAAAGTGGAGCAGCGCATTCCATATTGCCAGCCTAGCTGGCACACGACAACAACAACAACATGTTGAGCACATCTAAAGACAATGTAATAAATTAGATTTTTAAAAGGAGTATATAAAAGAAATTTATGAAGTTAAAAACTAACCGTTAGGTCATAAAAAAACTGAAATTACAGTAACAATGGAAGCTATATTTCAAATTTCAATTTTATAACTTTTGTATTCAAACTTTTGCTTCATATACTTTATTTGATATAATATTTCTTTTCAGAAAATTCATTAGTGCTTCTGATTCTTATTGAAATTAATGTAGCAGTTTTATTTCATAAGCATTTTTATCTTTTTCTAAGAAGTAATCCATGATATTCTATTTAAATACAATTTTGAATTTGAATGATAATAAAAGTAAAATAAAACTAACAATTGCAACAGTAATTAAAATATTCAACAGTGAACAAATTTAAAATCTGACTGACTTGTAGAATCAGTTTTGAAAGAATGTTCCAAAATGTTAAGTTTCAAAAAAATGAAAGTGGAAGCTATTATGTGTATATGCAATATGTTTTAAATTATATTAATTAAGATGAAACCGTGAAACACGAAAAATTAACCTTATCAAATTTAATAACAAAATATAAAAATAATGCTTTTAAAAAATCATGTTAGACAAACAATCCTTTATTAAATATTTTTTTATAAATTTAAGTAATTTTATCAACTTTTTAACATTACCAACTTTATGAACAAAACCTCAAAATCAATGTTTTTAAGCAATTAACAACTTCAGAATTTAGCTAACAGTATTTTATTTAAAGAAAATCAATGTAGATTTTAATTTAATCTATACAAATCACCTGTTATTACCACCCTAATTAAACGAGCTGCATTTCTCTCTGTATTGTCAACAAGATAGTTTTACATCAAAATACAAAAAATGTTGAATATTTAAAACTTTGGTTACATTTTTACATGATCTAAATATTTTAACCTGTCATGAGATATTTTCTTGTACAATTTAAATTAGTTAGTCTAAAATCATTTTTCATTTATAAATTAATTGTTATTTAATCAGAATTAAAAAATATTTTTAGCACAAATTAAGAAATTTATGTAGCAAATATTAGTATGTAATTAATTTTTTTGCTATCTTAAAAATTATTTTGCGATATTCTTTTGAAATTTTAAAAGTAAAATATAAACAAAATCTATGGTAAATAAAATTCCATGTTTTATGTTAATATGATGTCTAGACAGAATCCATTTGTATAAACTTGTGAAAAATTAGCTAAGCAAAATTAGTCGTAATGACATTTAAAAATGTAAAACATCATTTAAAAGTAATTTATTTAAAACTTTTCTAAATAATATGCACTGCTCATTTAATATTGTTTCATTATCAAATTATAATTACGGTTTTACAAAATCCCTATAGAAAAGGCATTCATTTAAAAAAAATTCAAAAATTTTATTTTTCATTTAAAAAGCATCTAAACTTTGTAATCTTGTAAAAATAATTATTAGACTAATTTATATATAAGTGTTCAGAAAACTCATTGTTAGTAAATAGAAAATCAGTACTAAAAAATTTTAAATTTAAGTACCTCAAAACATATTTTAAAAAATTCTATAAGTTTTCAAAATTATTCTTAAGGCATTTAACAAATAGAATTTTCATTAAAACATTTCAGTCTATTCAAAAATTAAGGATCACATTCACCCAAATTTTAATTAAAATTTTACTTAAGTAAGGTCTGTAATTAAATGTCATACTATTTTCATTATAATGATAATTGTTAAACTTCTGAATTTTTTATTTAGAAAATTAATATTTCTTCATTTTTTAAGTCTCTAACTTTTCTGTGGGAAAAGTTTATGTACTTAATTAAAACTACATTTATTTATTATTATGTAATTATAAAGGAAGGCATAAATTTGAAATACAATTTCTCTCTAAGCACCATTTTTTGCTGCAATAAGAAAAATTTATTTTTTTATATAACTTTAAAGGGATTTCTGAATAATTTAGTTTTACAAACATAAAATTTTTCAACATTTTAAATGAATGATATTTTTTTATCTTAGTTTATGATTAACTCAAGGTAACAAATACATTAGATATTGTAATCCTTCATGATCTAGCAACAGCTAAACCTGGATCATGAGTCAATGTATTCTAGCAAAATATCAATCAATAGAAGTGGAGATGATATTAGGTCCTCAAAACTTAGGCGTAGAAAGCCTAGGACATGCTCCGGATAGGCTGGTTTTCGATGACACTTGTTGCAGGTTGAAAAACTTTGCAGCCGGAGATAAAAATTAATCTTTTAAGGCTGCCACTGTTTAGTCCTGAAATTGTTGTGATATCTGGTCGACACCCCTCAAGCTCAAGATTAACCGTGACAGAAAAACTCATGGAGGGAAGGTATAAGCTTCATTTAGTCCAAGAGAATGAACTACCTGAAGGAGAAGACTGACTTTTCTCCTTAGCCTGTGTGCCTTAGAAGAACATAGTACAGTGGCTTTCAGACCGTGGATGACAATATTAGGAGTATACACTCCCGACATACATGACCCATTCATCCCAGGAGCACCCCTCAGCCTCGATGAGACATCACACAGGATTTTGAGGGGATTATACTTCATTACACATAATCACTGACTTCTCTTATACTTTAATCTCATATTTTTCAATAAATATCAAATGAGAGTTATATATTATTACTTAAAAGTTTTAGTAATCCTAATAGCTTTATAATGAAACATACATATTAATAATGTATGCAATTGCAGTGGCCATGCCATGTACCACCCATACTCCCGACATGGCGTGGCCATCCTGGTGGCATGGAAAAACTAATTTTATTTTATGCACTTATATATATTATTTAAGACTTGCTTGGAAACTGTAACTGCATTGTAACTAACTGACTATATAATATTGTAACGTGTACAGGTATTCATGTAGCCCGCACATTCACCTCTTACAGCTTATTAAAGTTGTTTAATTTTATGGGGTGATATTCATTTCGACAATGTACAGTATTTCATCGAAGATAGAATTTCAGACTTCCTACATATAAAACCCCGCACAATAAATTATCATATCAAAGTTAATATAATGATATTACATTATTATTGTATGATAGAATTTCAAACTTACTTAGGATTTCCAAACTCAACCCAGTACAATTTTCAAAATCCTGATGTCAGTAAATATCGAAGTAATGAAATGTTTGCTTCTTTTATATTTATTCTGAAATGAGTAAAATTACAAAGTTATGGGATTCATCAAATGCAAAATATTTCTCTCTGAATGCGCAAATCAATAGGTCGTGTAAAAGCTTCACGAAACAGTGATGGATTCATTAATATATCTGGGTAAAAAAATGATTGAAATTTCTAATATGAACTTGCGATATCCTCGGAAAGGCATTCGTAAATAAATGTTGCTCTATATTTCTGTATATTTACAAGGACCAAATTTATCAGCCTACTTTGACCAAAAATGTTCCAATCTTTGACTTTCCTGAAAATCAGCAACAAACTGAGGAAATCCATAAATATATGAAATACATTGCTTTGGCCTTGTTAAAAAATAATCTCAAGATGATGAGCCAAAAAGACTAATTCCATCTTTACAGAATAGAATCAGCTTATTGTTGCATTGTTAGTATTGTAAGAAATAGCATCGCACATTATCACATTAGGGATAATGGTTGCATGCATTTGAAAAACAAATTCTGTTTGATATTACTAACCTTGGAATTCCATACAGAAATGCAAATATTCAAGACAAAAACAAGATTCACCACTGAATACTATGTGTTGTCATTTAGTTGTACTCAACAATGATGTAATTTTATTAATATTGAATTATTAAAGTTAAATTTTTTAAGTGTTATGTGAGGAAAAATCACTTTTGTCACAGTCTTTGAGATGCAGATGATGGAAGTATTCGGAAGAACTAAGGAAGAGAGTACATCACGTTAGAAAATGGTCAGTAATTTGCAGTAGTTTAGGTTTCAAGCATAATTATCCAATCTCATCTTGTATTTAGGTATCTTTGCTTTCAAGTATCTTCATTTGAACAATCTTTATAGAAACTATTTCTGCCAGAGCCCATGCATAGTAACTCTCATACTGTACAGGGGACGGTGTATTGATTAATTTGTTAATCAGAGTTTGCACAATTCGATTTAAGCTATGTTCTAAGCACTCCATTTAACTATAATGCTAGCCTACGTCGTAAGGCATTGTTTGTTTATCTATAAGATTTAGCTTCATTGTGTGTCTAAGATACTGAGAAATGTTAAACTTTTTGCAATTGTTACAAGTGTTAGAAATATATTCAATAGGAGTCTTCAATGATATAGTTCATAAATTAGTTTTTATTTTGTTTTTTATACTTGTCAATCCTTTGCAGTTAAATTCTAATTAATTTTGAGTTACAAACATTATTTAAAAGATTTTATTTAGATTTGAAAAATGTACATCAGTTTTTTATCTTTTAGTTTCCCTTACAAATCTTGAATTTGCAATTCATTTCAATTAATTACTTTTGAATTAACCAATTTACAACCTTAAATGAAATATTGCGTAAAACTTCTATCGGTGCATTTAATTTATTTCCTTTCTTAATATGTACTTTTCTTTAAATTAAAATTTTTTACGTCGCACTTATTTCACTAATTATAATTTAAATTCAGTATACTTCAAAAGCAATAATGCAATAAATATGAAAATCCACAAATTAAAGAAATTAATTATTTGGGAACTCTAAAATGTTTTGTGGAATAACTTTGTGTTGTGAAATTCTAGAATTTGCAAGGAATTAAGAATAACAGTCAATAGAATTATAATAAAACTTTCCTTTTTTAAGATTTATAGTGGTCAATGAACATATATGCTAACAAATGTAACTACAATTAATCGAAATTTTATATGAACAAAACATAAATTTAAATACTCTACAACTTTTCAATACATAAATTATAACTTCAAGACGCATAATTATCAACAATTTATATGAAAAAGTTTGATAATGTATTCAAAATCGTATATTGTTATAAAAAATTTTAAATAATAACTACTTAATTAAAATTAACTACTTTGAATGTTGAAATTCAGCATAACTTTAGGAATATCAGAAAATTGATGAGAAGAGAATTGAATTTTCCTCACATCAATGGAAAGAAATGTTAAAATTTTTTATGAACATTAATAATAAACAAAATATCTTTCGCATAACCATTGTTTTTAAATGTGAAAATATTAAATTAATCAAGCAAGGAAGGAATTTATATAGTTGCATTAAGTATTGGGAATATACATTTTCCATTAATGTTTTGCAAATTTATGAATATCACATATTTTTGCGAAAATTTTTACTGTACGTTGAATACATTCTAATAAGAAAAAGACCATTAAAAATAACTTTGAAAAATTGTAGCGATAGAAATTGCATTAAAAGTTTTTCCACTCAGATTTAAACTTAAAATTTGTTTAAAGTCAAACCAATGTGGATTTGCTAAATTTTACGAGAAAATCAACACAGCTTTTACCATCACCTTTAAAAAACCGTAAGTGGAAATTTGAATCCATTTTAGGCATATTCAAAACTTAAAACCACCAAGTTTTCGTTACCACATTGCCATCACATGCTTATATAGTGGGGTACCCTGTAGGTGTGTGTCATTCCCGAAAGTAGGTAGGTCTTCATAATTTAGAAGTAGCGATCAAGCTGCAGACTAAAGACTTGACCTGCCCTCAATAAAGGTATCATTCCACATGGAGGATATTGTGACCACGACATATTTTACAAAACCCACAAGACATTAGTTGTGAACTGTGGATTTTCAGTTATTAAATATCAGAACCATCACCTTTCTATATCAGAAGGTATTTATTTGAATAATTCTGATATTGAAAGCAAATGCTCTAATCAACCAAATCATCGTGGTCTCTTTAAAATATTGTCTTTGAAAAAGAACATTATGTATATTTGGTATAGTATCCAGTTATTATGTTTAATGACAATTTTAAATATTTGAATGTGACAATCATTAATTTATAATTTTTCTACCTATTGGGAACAAATTCATCGAGTTTTTGTTTCTATATTTATATCAATATATGTAGAAAAAATAATTATAAATGTTTGAGTACTCTAACTTCTATTAAAAAAACTAATTTATTGGTATTTAGAAAACCTCTTAAAATGCATTCATATTAATATTATATACTTCCAATGTTTATTGAAACTGTTAAAGTTTCTGGACTCATAAAGAGGTGAGGACAATTTATGACGTGTAATGAGCTGCTTGAATTGAAAACAATTCGCCTAGAAGGAGTAACTTCACGGGAAAGAGAAAAAATTAGTCAGAGGCTGCATTCTCATGGAAATGTTTGTTTCCTACTTGAAACATTTCATCCTGCAACATTCATGAAGACTCCATATCTTATCCCAAGACGTATTTCTGAGAGGCTTATATTAATGTGACCATTAAATGTGTGTCATATGTTTATGTGACCATTAAATATAAATCACAGAAGACACAAAGAAAGATTTGAATGTGTTAAAATGACGAGATGTGTTTGTAAAAATTGATGATCATTGAGAAGCAAATTCACCTTCTACCGGATGCTGAAATTCTGGTTTTAAGAAAGAAGCCTGTATAAAATAGTTGAAAAAGTGATGATGAGTAAAGCTTTTACAGCCATTATGCCTTAAAATGAAGTTATAGGATTTTATTTAAAAAAATGTTTTTAAGAAACATTCATTTAAAATTACAATAAAACCCAATTATCAGAAAAAGAGTGTCATTTTAAATATTTTTCCTTACAACTTCAAAATTAATCAGGTGATAGTTAAAGTAAATTAATTGTATATAATTATATATAAATATTCCAATTTTAAATCCTTTAGGAATGTTCTAAAAAGATACTATTCAGATAAATACAGCTGATATTGCAAAATTATTGTTTCTTGTAACTTTCTTTAGATTTATAAAACACTCGCCTTGTTGTTTTACATATTTACTCTTTCTTTGCCTTTCTTTATTATTTTTCACATAAAAGATAATTCACAATTCTCAAAATATGATGTTATGCTTACAGTTAACAATATTTTGTTAGTTATTAATACTTAATTGGTTGTTTCATAATGGTGTTATGGTTGGTTGATTGGGTTTGGTAGCTCAAAGTCCAAACAGGGACGTGGAAAACATTGCATCGAGTGTTATGGCCGGATACATATGTTTGTATTGAAATTTGAAAGGTTTTTTTCCCATACTGTAGTTGTGTCTCTGTGAAGAAAGTTATTTAGTTCATATTTTTCTTTTTCCAATACTTAATAAAGACTCGCTTTTCCCAAATTGATACTAAAGACGTTATAAGTGAACATCACATATGAATTACAATTACTATGTCGTAAAAGGTCGTTATTTAAAGTGTATAAAAGCACACATTGACGTCACTAGTTGGTTTTTTTATGATGTTATTTAGATAAAAATACAACAAGTCCTTTTTCAATATGGATAGTATAGGAATAGCAATATTTTTCAATGCTCTAGTAAAGAATAATTCATTCATGATTATTTTTCAAAAGAAAAAAGGATAAGAATGAAGTGAAATTTTTCATAACTGCAAATTATAATACGTTTTGCAATTGATAATAAATTCAGAGTTACCACGTTGGGATTCTTTGAGCAGTACCCTCTGAAATACTTTTGAAATCTTATTAAAAAATTGTAATAAGTCACATTCAAAATAGATTTTATTTATCTGTGAAAAAAGTTAGGTGAGATGTGACTATATGACTCGTTGACGAAAGAAGCGGATATTTAATATCAGGATGAAGGGAAGTAGTATAATAACAGAACAACGCTTATCGAAGTATAATGAACCAGGCTTGATTTCAGCAACTGTTATACAAGGGAGATATAGTATATTGCGATTTTGCGTGCAAGTCTGTCGAGAGTACACTTTTGAGCTTTCCGGGTTTCTTCCCTTGCGACACGGGAATAATGATCAATATCTATGTGAAATCCTTTCGGAAGGAAAATTTTCTTAATAGGTACTAAAAGGCTTTACGATGGTTTTCTACCATTAAGTTGTCCCCTACATGGTGTCCAAGAAACTTATAGAAAGTTTCTATAAAAAATAGAAAGTTTCTATAAGTTTATTAGTGGTAGAACTGGGTTTGTGGTAGAAACGAGACATCATGGTTTGATCTCAATCACTGTTGAACAACGGGATAGGGATATCAGTTGTAGTGGTGCTTGGAATTATTTCTGCTTTCCTTTCTTACAACACATGAATAACTCCCACTTTTTTTGAGAAACTCCACGTGGTAAGCAATTCACCCAGTTCATATTTAAATGTTTATGACAGCCATTGGCCCTTAAGCTATTTACTACTCAATATCAAAGAAATTTAAAGAGAATTATCTGTTTTCATAAAAGAAGATTTTTCTATCGAGCAATGTAACAAAAACACAATAATATGAGTTTGTAGGTAATGAAGTTTGTATTAAGCTCAATAATTGTTTCGTCTGTAACGTTGTTTGTTATTTCGTTTTTTCATCAGTCGTTTCGTTTTAAGCACACTGACAGGGGAGCGAATTACTTAGATGCAATTTATTTGCAAATTACACTGCAAGTTGTGGTACACTGTGGTTGTTAGAATAATATTAGATTTTGTAATGGTAACTCATATGTTCTCATATGCATTGTTGAAAGCTATAGTTAAAGAATATATGGTTCAAAGTGCGATTGTGCATCACAGACATATGATCTCAGACACTACAAACTATAACCTTCACAAAAACACTACATATATATATATATATATATATATATATATATATATATATATATATACACACTACTGGCCATTAACATTGCTACACCAGGAAAGCGGCACACCACACTCGTGAAATTTGCAAGACAGAAATTGCTGTGATATGCAAATGATTAGATTTTCAGCGCATTCATACACAGCAGGCGACAGTAGCGACATCGATAATGTGTATAAAACCGGAGATTTGACAGCAGTTTTCTCATACTCAATTTCCGTTTCAACGTTGTTTTCGGCAAGAAAGTTGTTGTAATTCCTCGTGTAAGAAGAAGAAATGCCTATCAGCACGTGTCTGACTTTGATCGAGGAAGGATTATAGCCTACCGGGATTGCGGTTTATCGTACCGAAATATTGCTGCTCGCGTCGGTCGAGACCCCATGACTGTTAGCAGAATATGGAATCGATGGGTTCAGAACAATCATACGGAACGTCATGCAGGATCTCAGCGACCCCCATCACTAACAGCAGAAGACAGACATCTTATCCGCATGGTCACAAGGGATCGTACACCCACGTCACGAACCCTTAGTCGAGAAATGGAGTCATTTGCAAGGCAACCAGTTTCTGCTCGAACAGTTCGACGACGTTTGCAGCAGCATGGATTGTCTGCACGGTGACCATGGCTTCAGCTACCATTGACGCTGCGTCACAGACAGGGGCTCCTTCAATGGTGTGATCAGCGACGAGCCTGGACGCGGGAATGGCATCATGTCATCTTTACAGATGAATCTCGGTTCTGTTTACAAGACCATGATGTCCGCATCCGTGTTTGGAGGCATCATGGAGAACGCGCATTGCCAGCTTGCATTGGACATCGCCATACTGGCCCATCTGCTGGAGTGATGGTATGGGGTGCCATTGGATACACGTCTCGAAAACCTCTTGTTCGCATTACCGGCACTTTGAACAGCAACCGTTACATTTCCGATGTGTTAAGGCCCGTGGCTTTACCCTATCTTCGAGGCCTCCCTAATGCTTTGTTTCAACAGGATAATACACGACCGTATATTGCCCGTACTGTTCTGAACTTCCTTAATACAGAACAGGTTCGACTGTTACCCTGACCAGCACGTTCTCCTGATCTGTCACCAATTGAGAACGTGTGGTCAATGGTTGACGAGCGATTGGCACACCCTCACTCACCATCCACTATTGTCGATGAACTGCGGCATAGTGTTGAAGCTGCATGGACTGAGATCCCCGTAAATGCCATACAATCTCTGTTTGACTCCATGCCTAGACGGATAAATGCTGTTATTACAGCCAGAGGTGGCTGCTCTGGGTACTGATTTCTCAAGATCTATATATCCTAATTTCCTGTAAATCTAGTCACCTGTTCTTTCTACTATAATGTATGTGTCCAATAAATATTGTTCTGTTATTTGCATTCCTTCTTGGTGTAGCAATTTTAATGGCCAGTAGTGTATATATATAAAGTCTTGAAATATGTTCCTTTTCCAAAACATACATGGACTTATTTTTCAATTTCAACAGGATAATGTTCTTCTGTATGTGATAAGGAAATTCATGGCATTTCTTAATTGAACAAATAGAGATTCTTTTTTTTTTTTGCCTGCCGAATGCTTAAAAATGAGAAGTTTATAGAACATATGTGAGATTTTGATGATAAAATAAATAAGGAACGTATAAGACAAAAGATTAAGAAAGAGCGAAATTAAAAAGAAAATTAAAAACTGTGCTTTTTACAATTATACTTCCATTTATTTTTAAAACTTAATTAAAATTACATATTGATATTAACATTATTCATTACACTATTATTTAAATACAATTTTACGATTACTATAAAAAATAACATTCGATTTTAGAAATGCTGATCATTTTACTTAGTAGCTATATATCTTTTATTATTATTAGAAACACTGAGATACTTTTGTTGCAAAGACTCAGCAATAACCCTAATATGATACTTCAGTAAAGCCCCATTTATCTCAAATAAGTGGAACACGAAGATAGATTAAAGATTAATCACTTCGTTCATTTATTTAAGATCAGTATCATTGCTTTAGTAAATACAGATCCCAGAGTCGATCCAATAAGTGGTATTTATTACAATATTCTGTTATTAAATAGCTGAAATAAAGGATGGTGCGAAATTATAAATGAATTAATACTGTGTCATATTTATTTTCAGGAAAATTTATTATCAACCTAAATTCTAGAATTTTAAGGGGTAAAAAATAATAATTAAATTATTAAATTAATGAACTTTTGTTATTAAGCTATCAAAATATAGGTTGGAACAAATTTATAAATGAATTGATACTGTGTTACAGATATTTTGGTAGAATTTATAGCTAATATAAAATTTAAATTTTCTTATATGATAACAATAAAACATTTCGCGCTATCAAGGTCATAATTGTGCATATATTTTCATATTTATTTTGATTATAGAGACTGATATGCATTGTAAGTATGAATAATATTATTTTTAGACATGTGTAAAGCCTTGATTTTACATTAATACTTAAATAAAAATTTCATTCTATTAAGCAATCTAATAAGCAATTGAATATATATCACTCTAAACAGCAATTGAAAACACAGAATTAAGTACTCACTGAAAAAAAAAACTGGAGTAGAATAAATCTACACTTTTTATATCTTCTCACTGTTGTTTTTTCATATCTAAAAATTAATCATATTGATTACACCAATTCAATAATAATTAAATTTAAAAAAAGTTGGGATGAATTTAAGAAATACTGTTGTGTTATGTAAGACACTAAAGTGCAAATTAGAAAACAATTTCACTAATTAATACATCCTTTACAAACAAATGATCTTCAATTGAAAAATTGAATATTTTCAATAAGTTGGCAATTTCAGCATCATTCTAAATCATATGGTTTTCATGAAATATATATAACCTAGAAACGCATATATAAAAAAGAAAATAAACTAGAAAATGAGCACTAAGAAACCAGATTGATTACACTAGTCGACAAAAATTTACTTTTCTTTCCTTTCAAAAATGGAATTAGCTGTCCATAATTAATTTTGCAGTGTAGAATTTAAAAATAATGGTATTAAAGCTGTAGCACGTAGTTTTTTTATGATTATCTTACCAGTGCAGAAAGAAACTGAAAAAGCTTTTTAAACACACATTTTTTTATTATTAATTTCAGTAATTTATCATACAATGCTTTTGTGATTGAGATGATATACATATTCAAAGCAAAGTAGAAGATCAAACCAATAAACATTAATTAAATACAATGAAAGGATGTCACTTTCTTTTTTTAATATGCCTCAATTTTTTTTTAAATAGCAGTAGTTACCCATCATTGCTGGCTCCCAATGACTTTGATATCGAGTTTTTAGACTTCTAATGTCCAGATAGAATCGTCCCCTTGTTCGTCACTAACCATGCCAAGATTTTCTGGAAAAAAAATCCAAATGTGAATGTAAAAAGTGAATTTCGGTAAGAATTTTTTTTTTTGAAAATAGCAGTAGTTACCCATCATTGCTGGCTCCCAATGACTTTGATATCGAGTTTTTAGATTTCTAATGTCCATATGGAATCGTCCCCTTGTTCGTCACTAACCATGCCAAGATTTTCTGGAAAAAAAATCCAAATATGAATGTAAAAAGTGAATTTCGGTAGGATTTTTATTTATTTATTTATTTATTTTTTTTTTTTTGAAAATAGCAGTAGTTACCCATCATTGCTAGTCTCCCAATTGCTGACTAAATCTATCTATACTGTTGTGTCATCTGTATGCATTTAAATATTGAAGATGGTTAACATTTTTGTCCTTTTATTCAAGTTTATTTCCTACATTTTAGCTAGAAAATGTTGGTAATAAAACGTAATTAATGATATTCGTTTAAATTATCATATTAATTTAAAATTGGTATTTTTATAGGGGAACAGGAAATTTCTAACAGATATATAAAGCGTTTATTCAATATACAAGAAAAATGTAAAGCATCATCGTAGTCAGCACTTACCTAAAGCATAAATTATAATTTAAGTTATAATTTATCAATAATCCCATCTCTATAAATACAAACAATAAATATTAAAAACGTATTTCTAAATAATATGTTGAAAGAGAGTAATTTCGTTACTGAGCTTTTTTCATATTTTTTCAAAAGCCCAATTTCAACTCCGATCTTTATGTACGAGATATCACATTTTTATGCGGATGCATACCACACTCTAAGCCATTCCAAGTTACGATCATAGATATTTCAACCCCTTTTGACACAAGGAGAACTTATAAAAATAGCGAAAAACTAATGGAAAACCGAAATAAAATTGAAGCGAAAAATAATAGTCTCTATATAAAGAAGGAGGTAAAATTTCGCTGAAATTGAAATTGATTTCATACATAAAACCTTCATGCCTGAAAAATAGTTTGCATCTTTTTTTCTGATGGAAATCATAAATAGGAAATGCATGGTAGTTTGCCTAAAGGAAAATATTTTAAGCTATTTTACTGCAGCCCTTAGAAAGTAAACTAACATTACTCCATTTTTATGTCTTGAGTATAGATATGTAATAAAACCCCAATCCTTGCATATCAAATATATTGACATTCTCGAAATTCTTCGAGTCTACACAAAATATGTTGACATTTAATATATATGAATGTATGTTTATTATATATGTATATTAATCTCTAAATAAATATTATTTATACTTTTTTACTATACAACGGGATTAAAAAATTTTGGTAATTTCATAATATGTACGTAATTAATGGGACATCACTTTTAGTTTATATAATTTTCTTAGAGAAATTATGAGTTTTGGAGAAATAATATGATTTACTTTTTATATTTAGCCCTGATTAAATGTTATTTAACAGTATGAAATGAGGCATTAAGTGTAGATAAGCAAAAAATATATTGAATGAAAAGTGGAATATTCGGAAATTTCGCTTTAAATACAAAATTACTGGTCGTGGCATTCAATTTTCATCTTCAAAATCTACTTATTGAAAAATGGGAATCACGTATAAATAAAGCATCGAAAATTAATAATATCTAACTGATATTTATACAGCACCAATTTAAAATACTTTTATTAATAAAACTATTCCAAAAAGGTGATGGGTAAAAGCTGATTAATATTTTTCAATGAATAAATTTGGTTTCAAAATTCTAAACTTTGGCTTCGAAAACTAGTTAAGATAACAAAAAATAAATGTGAAGTAAAAATGCAAATAATCCTTATTTTGGGAGTAGTGAAAACAAAATTTAATAATGAAATGTTTTAAGCAGATTAATAAGTTAAAAATTAATTAATTATTTAAATATTATCTTTAATATAAGAACCATTTACTACCAATGACAATTACATTATTTTATTTTACAAATAAAACATTAGTTTATGAACTCTCCAATACTTCTTGACAATTTTCTAAGATTCAGTAAGTAAAATACAATTACTTAAATGATCAAAAATCATTCCTTGATTGGAGTCACGCAAAACAAAATTTAAGGAATCCGTCACTCTAATTCACAAGAGATGGCGCTGCAAGCAATCATGTTTAATTAGTCAGTCCTGTAAATAAGTGCCCCAGAGTTCTCTCAGAATTTTCTATTTCTTATCCCTTACGCATTGAATCATATTCAATTAAAGAGTTTTTCTAAAGTCAGGTTAATAAAAACAATTTAGTCATGTGAAAAGTAAGCGGATGATTTATACGTTGTTCTATCAAAATTTCCTTCTTAGCCAGTACATCAGCTTAGGATTATTAGTTGTTGTTGTCTCGTGTCAGCTAGGCTGACATCATGGGGTGCGCTGTTCCACTTTTCAAACTGAACCGTAGTTTGGTATGGAATTCGACTTCCTCAGTACACACATGCTATAGGTACCCGTTTATAGGGTAGACAACCATTCACAACAAATTCATACAAGGAAAAAACACAAAGACAGGATATATAAAGAAATTATTCCGAACCGGGATTCAAACCCAGGACCTCCCTATCCGCAGTCAGGAACTCTGACCACTAGACAGGGTGGGCGGCATTACATAAGTTGTTGAATCAAAGTGAATGCAATCGTAATTTAATAAAACTTACACCGAAATGCACCAACCATTGTTTTTACTCTCCTGTCATATAATACAACTTGGCATGTTAATGAAAGACTTATGTTAAACATATGGTGTTATAAGTTGATAAAAAACCATAGAATTATAATGAAATACATTTCACTAGCAATCAAAGAATACATTTTTGCATCCTCTGGCTAAACGCTATGAAACGTATAAAAATGTAGTAATTTAAGACGCATGCATTAACGTATGTGAAACAATTTAAATCAACATAGTTTTTATTTTCATACGATCACAATTAAACAATGACTCCTAATAAATTATAAGAGAATTTTTATCTTTACAATCTTATACAGTATTTCCTTTAACTCTAGGAACTATTTCCGATTATTAATGCTTTCAAAGGCTCAAATGGATAAACAATTGCTTAATCATCAGAGTTGATGTGTCCATATTCACTGTTTACTGTCTATGAATATCTGATGTTGAAATTTAGAATCAAAGAATGATACATACGCAATTTATCTAACGAAAATAATATCATTGTTTCATTTACAGAATATTTAAAATAATTGTATATATATTCCTCAAGCTTTCATGTTAAATTTATATTTAAAAAGTAATTTCAGATTGGTTTTTTAATTATTAACGATCCTAATCCTTTATTAACAGTTAAATAATTTTAAGCTGCAATATGTTTTATCAGCATACCCGTTTACCATGTAAATATAGAGTGGCTTTCCATTTCCACTCATCTTTACTTTTTAGATACTTTTGGAATTAATTTTTTTAAGAAACAATGTATTAGAATGGGAAAATGATTTGCTATAATATCTTTAATATATTGTGTATGCTTCTTCAAGCATTATTTCTTTTACACTACGTTTTGTTAAAGCTTACTTTTTAATCCGGATTTATAGAGCGAAATGCTTCACAAGTTGATTATTGGCTATATGTCTCTATTTTTTTTCCTTTTTAATTTTACTTTTGGGATTTCTTTACTTTGATATGATTACCAAAGCACTTTTTATCTGGTATATGTGTTGCAAAAATTACACTGTTAGGAATATTAACTGTCATGTTAATTATTTTAAATAAAATAAAAAGTATTAAGTAACACACACACAAATACTAGGAATTTGCTCTATTATTTATTATTTGATCCATTTTTCAAAAAAAGTAGTTCAGCAAATAAGAAAAATGCTTTAAGCAATTGAAATTTCTTATTTTAAAATTTATTAAGATTCGTTTAACCAACAGTATTTTACGTAACATTTTTTAAATGAGAACAGAACCATATTAATATAACTATAAAAAAACGAAAAAATTTTAATTTTTAATTCCTTGCAAACAATTTAGAATGCAGAAACATTATTTAATATCTCAATTTCACATTTTTTAAAAAAAACATTTTATTCCTTTATTAATTTCAATAAAGTCTCTGCTCAAGAAGTGTTTTTATAGCTTGTATTCACGATTTACAATTACGTAGTTGACATAAAATTAAACTTAATAAGTTTAATTTAGAATCTATCTATAATAGGAAATTCAATATCTTACTTCTAATAGTAATTCTGGTGAAAAATTATTAAGTTTTTGAAGGATACTAATATTTTTTAAATTGTAGTCAAATTCAAATTTGAAAGGAAACTTAGTAAGTGAAACTCAAATAGGACCCAACTGGCTTAGTTTAAATGGGAAAGATGTGTGTTATTTCAAACTTAAATGAAACACAACGAAAAGTTTCCCTGAATGTTTTAGAATTCCTTTAGGTCAGAAAATTTGAGAGTTTGAAAAGTTCATTTGAAATCTGTCATCCATTTCGAATAATTAATTAATTCGTTTAGACAATTTTCGTTAATTTTAAATGGTGATCACAAATGATATTTTAGAATTTAATAATATTAGAATTTATTTAATGCTGTTATCATTTAGGAGTTTAAAATAGTACAATATTTCAAACTTTAAGAATGTTGTTAAAATTGTAACTATCTTATATAAATTCGAAAAACTAGAAAAACAATGAGAAAATATGATTAAAGTGAAATTGCCCTTTATTCATTTCGAAAAATATCTCAACTTATTTTTTTAAATTATTTAAAGCAAATACATTTATTTTTATACTTTCCAGAACACGTAATAAAAAGCATATGTAACTTTGTAGTAAGGATTTTGCACTTTCTTTTAATATTATGCATCAATCTGAATTGCAATGAGAACGTACAAAAACAAATTGGATTGAATTGGATAAAGTTACTTAAGGTAATGATATTTGTTTCCATTTTAACAAAATTCAGCACTATCACTTAATTCATTCAGAAAAAATTATTTTTACCTAGCTATATTATATGAAAATTGTACTTCATACAACTATACGGTATTTTAAAAGTTTATATTTTATGCAATTTTTGTAGAAAGACTAGAAGTATCACATAACTCAGGCCTTAAATTAGGCAATATGAAAAGTTGACAGTGTGTTATCAAAAATAATTTCCTTTTTAAAAAAAACCATTATTTTTCATTTTTCGAAACTTTATCAAATTTTTAATGAATTAGATTAGGCTTATTAATATAGTTATGTTTGGTTGGGAAATAATAAAAGTTATTAAAATTGGAAATTAAAAATGGTAAAAGTTATGTTAGCTTATTGTGATATATTTTCCACTAAATATTTCTGCTAATCGAATATGATTTTACACCGTTGTTGATAACCTAACAGCCTAAATCATTTAACATCCTCTAAGTAATTCGCTTACATTTTATACTTTTCATAAATAATGGGCCATATTTACATGTCTCAAAACAAGAAGCCTGGTAAACTTCCAAAAATCCACTCAGAAAATATGCATGCATACAGAAGGCAAATGCACAACATCTATTTTTATTTATTTCACCATGACTTGTATTAAATATGGACTTTTCACTCATATATATGATAGCGATGCAGAAAAGCCCCACACTGTTCCTTAACATTAACAGGTCTGGATGCTGGCCTATCACCAAGCGCCTCATAATTTTGAACCACTGCCATGTGACGTGGTCATACGTGTGTTTGTACACTCCTCAACACATCCACGCCACCCTAGCAGAAGAAATTTGACCCTTCAGATTAACGTGGACACTTCCCAAACCCATGGAACTCCAACAACTCAGTGGGAGGAAATTATTTTCCTTCCAAATGTCCGCGACAAGTGTTGCTTCACTTAGCTAATCTAACGGGAAGAAGCGTGAAGCTACTGAGCCCCTGGGATCCAGATTTTTCACCTAGAAAAGCACTTCCCTATTACTTGCTAATTAAGATAAACTTAGCCACTCTTTAATAATCATAAATCTCGATTTAGTAAAAAGGTTAATGGCTAATCTGCTATCCTCTTTTCCACTTCGCATCACAGAAAAAGCAAGGGATTTGACCCCACTTATGTTTTAATTGAATAAAATATTTAGAACACATGTTTTTGGCATGGTAAGTCATCGAATTCATTAATTTTCAATCTGGAAATGATGCATTTTGCCAGCAAGTTCTCGTGGACACCTAATGGTAAGATTAAGAGTACAAAAGTATATATATATATATGTAGCTGCATCAATTAATTATTATATCTCTAGAAGAAACTTCATTGATAATTCTATAAGTGTATTTTCTGTATAATAATTCTCTTTATATAAAATTTAAGCCATAATTAGTAACATATTGGAGAAATTAAAGTTACTTTGCATACACAAATTAACATCAAGAAAAGTATACAAATATAAATGTATATCTCGGACTACAGAAATCTAGGGGATTTTATTTCTTATATTACTAACCTTGATAATACTCTTTGATGGAATATCAAAATAATTGAGATATAAAACAATATAATATGTAAATTACTAAACTTTAATTTGTGGTCCAAGGCCAACAGTGTCCATCTCTGTTTTCTTGACTGAGAGACCCTGGAGTGTGAAGCATATATTCCGATTAGGTGGTCAGCCTGATGCGAAATCCCCGGTGTTTAGTTCCCAAGCATGCTTGGTACTCAGTTTATCGACCCACTGAAGGGATGTAAAGCTGAGTCTACCTTACCTAGCCAGAGGATAGATCCTCGGGACCTGTACCTGGGGAGCCTGAAATGCTACCATTAAGCCACCGGACATCACAGTAATATATAATGTGTCATAAATATCAAATTCTGTACTTTGAGTTGTCTGATAAATAAATAGGTACATTTTAATTTGTTAATTATTTAAAATTAGTAAACTGTTCCTCAAAAGAAAAACTTCATAAATTAAGGAACTTAAATTTATGAAATCATTTAATACATATTTAAGAGAAATGTACTTTTTGACTGTTAATTTGGCATATCTGTATGAACTATTACTTAAATTCAATTTTTTTTAACTGAGTCACTTAATACACTCTAAATTACAAGTTTTTAATTGCTTGTATATTTTATCACAATTAAAATGTGTAAATTTTATGCTCCATTTGCGAGTAATTTTTATACGAGGTACTTCTTAAGTCCAGCCGACCAATGCCTAAATGGTTAGCTCTCCTGACTTCTGAGCTGTGGGTCCAAGGTTCAAATCCCGGTTTGGACATAGATGTTACTTTATTCCTCTGTGTTTCTCTGTCCTTTTTTCCCTGATGATGTATGAACGTGGTCCATCCTATCGGGTTTGTGTGGTATGGTTCAGGCAACGCTACTATCCTCCGTGACTTGGTTCACAGGTGCCCGCTGGGTGACGACAAATGAGTAGCTGTTTCTGGCCTTGTTGTGACAAAGGGTTCGTCACCCAAACGCCCTCCGTTGGTAAAAAAATTATATCCCTGCATGATCAGAAAAATTCGAGCTGATTAGTTTCTGATCCTGCATGATCAGAAACTAATCAGCTAGAATTTTTTACAAACTCATATGATAAACCTCTGATAATTTTAATGTTGTTTGAGGAAAGCAGACAACTAAGCTTTGCTTGAATATTCACTTAGATATTTTCGTAAAAGTGTTCTAATTACGCTTTCTTTCCAAACTTAAAAAAAAATGTGAAACGTATACACCGCGTAAATGGAGCGATGTGGTGAGTTATGTTTGCATTGAAATTGAAACATATATAAAACATTTTCAGTGTCTGACATATTTCTATTTGATGTTTTTTCCACAAAATAGGCATGCCACATTGTTCCTACTTTGTTCTTATTTTACTATATATGTAACTAAAAATATCACTGAGCGATAAATATGCGTCTTTAAAGATATAGAGACAGAGTAAAGAAATTTGGTTAACTTTAAGTAATTGAAATTCATATTTGTTGCCATTATTAGTATTTAGAATAATTCATATGAAAATGTTAACATAAAAAGAATTTAAATTCTAAAATATAAAAAACAACCATGGTATATAATGGGAATTTTAATAAAAAACAAGGAGGATTTTATAATCACACCATGATATTTTTTTCACACAAAAGATTAATAATTTAACTGTATTTCAAAATGCATTCTAAATCACTGAAAAGATTTAAATCCTTAATAGGAATTTAAATCATTACTCTTGAATCAAATGTTAAATCGTCTGCCAACTTCGAGTTGAGAAGAGAATTTGAATTTTTAGTTTCAAAATCACGTCACACATATGTGATAAAAAATGCTTCAATCCATGGTAATATGGACAATTAATGTTAAATAATTAAAAAAATAGACAATTTTATGTTTTTTATATTGTTATTATTATAAATAATTTTTTCCATCACCAAATTCAAATTCTTTCCTCCAGAAAATACACTTTCAATTTCTATCAAGAATTCAATATTTACATTTTATTTTACAATTTTTATTAGAATTAATTTTCTTACATGCAAAATATTTAAATATAGGAAATCATATTAGAACGATTCACAACGGATTCAATTCAATTTATTAAAAATGTATCCATCAAGAAAAATACGAGTTATTATTAAAACTCGATTTCCATCTTTCATTTTATATTTTTCAATCACTAATTTCCTTTAAAATGTTTTTAACAGAAAATAAACTTTCTTTCGAAATTATATTTCATGTTTTATTAACGCCTATTACTACTTTACAAAGTCCATTTCCACAAAGAATCAATCATCAACTAGGAAAATATTAATTTCCTAATTAATTCCTAAGTAATTCGGTTTAGTAAAATATACTGAAGAGGATATTTATTTACACTATATAGAGAATAATAAAAAATATCGATATATTCTAGGTAATAATTCAAGTAAAATAAAAATTTCAAACTTCTGATTTATTAAATTCCGCTAATGTTTTGTTTCATTTTTTTGTATGGATGATTTTAATCAATATTCAATTTTTCAATATTGAACATCAAATATCTATACTAGTATCATTTTATTTTCATTATAAATTTAATCATTAAGTTAAACATATAGGGAATTGAGATTTTACTTCTTTTGACTCTTTTAAATTTTAATTATAAGCAATTCTCTATAAAATTTGTTATCATACATGTTTAGAAATGTACTTAAATAATTTTTAAGTCAATTACAGAGGAATTCTTTCATTTTTCTATAAAACTTAATTAAAAATAATATTTATGTACTAATATTGTTGGTTTAAGTTATTTTGGTTATTTATCAGAAAATTTTTAATACACAAGATATCATAAGAAAAAATTTTACTTTCAAAAAAAACTTTTATATATTCTTTTTAAAATGTTTTAATTTTTTCAGCATTACTTGCAATTTTGGAATTTTTTTATTCTATTTTATTTTATACAAATATTAAATTAAAAACCTCCATGGCCCGACAGCTCATTTGGGCCAAGTCCTACAGTGTCCATAACTGTTTTCATGACCGAGGGCCCTGGGGTGTGAAGCATATGTCCCAGTTAGGTGGTCAGCCTAACGTCAGACTTTAGTTCCCAAGCATGCTTGGTACTCAGTTAATCGACCCACTGAAGGGATGAAAGGCTGAGTCAACCTTGCCCAGCCAGAGGATAATATTAAATTAAACTTTAATTTGTACGTCAGTAAAAATATGTATAAATAAATTGAAAAAAGCCTGAGATCTGAAACCTTATTTTTCCTTAAAAATGTACATTTCAAAAAATATTTTAGTCAGACTCCAACCAAATGCTTGTCTTACATCACAGAATTCTTTTCTCCTCCGCATTTTCCCCCAAGGTATCCTGATTTCCACCATTTTCGTATTGTAGAAAGAAACGAGTCATTTCGCATTTTCAATGATATTTTGCACTTGTAAGAAAAAACGTTTCCTCCCTTAACATATATTTTAGAATATTTCTTTGGAAAGAATATTCTCTGAAACCATTTCGGTCTTGTGAATAAAACACGTCATTTCGTATCTTTACTTTTTCATTTCCATTTCACGGCTCAAAAATACTGTGTCAAAGTTGAAGATAAAAATGAAAAATTGTAAATATTTACTCACATTAAGTAAAATTTGTTTAACATATAAACATTTAAATTTACTTTTTTAAACTATTTTTAAAGACAAATTATTAATTTTCTCAGTACTCTTACTCAGTAACTCAGTACTCTAACTAAACTATAGTTAAGTAAAACTATAGTTAAATATAGTATTAAAACTAAAAGGAATTTTAGTTCATCATTTAATTCAATAGATCAGAGAAATTTTAAGCATTATTTTAGTATTTAATGTTCTAAGTGCAGTATTTCTCTCGAATCACATTCTATTAATTAATGCGATAGATTTTAATTTTATTCCTTTGAAATCACGATATAATTTTTTATTAAAATATGCAAAATAAATTTTTTACCGAAATTAAAATATGAGTTTTCAAATATTATTCAGTCTGAAGATAATTTATGAAAAGCAAGTAAGTAAGTAAGAAAGTGTGAAAAATGAATAGCATTATTTCATTTAAATTTTAATGAAGTAACTTTAACAGAAAATTTTTAAGAGTTTTTTATACGATGAACTATTAACACCTTCTTAAAATTTTCTTAACTTTGTTTCTTTATTGTCCTTTGTTCAAATTTCTAATCTGAATCAATACATTTTTAATTTTCTTCTTTCTAGAGTTGACGCAAGCAGAGAAATAAATATCCTTAGAGGTTAATTATGAAGAGCATATTTGCTTCTTTTTATAAAAGTTGAATTTTTCTCAACTACCTTACTTTTAGTATCAAAGAATTTAGTGAATACATTTCAACACCGTAATAAAGGTTTGCTTTAAAAAAGGTGTTTAAAAGACTGAGATCTGGTTCATGAAGTGTTAAAAATAGACTGAGTTATGAAAAAGTTTATAAGAGTCTTAATCCAGCTTGATACAAATGTTGCAAAATAATTTGAAATCTAAAATCATTTTAAAAATTTAATCATCAACTCACAAATAATTACATAAAAATTTATTTGAGAATTTAAAAATAAAGCTTTGAAATACTGGTAACATTTTTTCATAGTGATGAAATTTTCATTGTGTAGTTAATTCATAAAAATATTTTTTCTACAAAAAGCATTTAAATTATTAAAAATGTAATTAATTCAAAATGCACTGAGAATATTTATTTTAAAAAATCTTTATTTATTTAAAACAAATTTTTATAGTTCAAAGTCTTATGAAAATATAATCTGTGAAATTTGTTTTCCTGAAAATTTAAAATAATATAAACTACTTAATTTCAATGAAAATCTAATATTAATTATAAAGTATTGTACATTTATAGATTTTTTTAAGTAATTTTTCCAGTGATATCATAATGCAATATAATCAATATTATTTTGAATTTCTCATTTTGATATGCTGATTAAAGGTTATACAATATCCAATCATGCATATTTACACTAAGAAAAAGATTGCTACTAATAAATATCACTAAATGCTCAGAAAGAATGAAATATATATATTTCTCCTTTTATTCATTTTCGTTCCGATTTTGATTTTACAAATTTAAGTGTGACAAATTTAAATTCTTAATATAATCCTAGTAAGTTAGTTTTCAATTTTTATTCTTCTTCTAATCTTTTTTTAATGCTTATACTTCTTATACTTAATCTAATTTTTCATTTCTTTTGATTAATTACCTTTTCTTGTTTTGTATTCTTTTATTTCGTTTTTAATTAGTCTAAACACACACCACTACTTACGGTTAACTATTTTCGTAATATCTTTAAGAAACTTTCGTTTCTGATTTTTTTCATTTAATTTGTGTTATTATTTCAACTTTTTAAGTTTTTTTCATTTGTTTGGAAATGCCGAAAATAGATAATTTTCGTATTGTTTGTTTTTTAAAAAATTTAAACAAATGAATTCGAAACACATTTCTTTGTCTCTTATTCTCTTAAGGAGAAAGTACAACACTTTTATCAAAATAGTTTTTCCAATTTATTTTTTAATATGTTTTCCTTTTTAATGTTTTTTATACATTGCATTCTTATTCCTTTGAATGTTTACTTTTTATATTCTAAATAATAAATCTTGCTTTCATTAAAGAAGTTTAGTACTTTTTAAAAAATCTTTTCCATTTTTTGCCTTTTTAAGTCCTTCTATACTTTTATTTCTTTAATTAAAAAAAAGATCAAAAAATTTATATTTTTAATTACTTAATTTAGTATTTTATTTAATTTTTAATTTTAAGATTGTTATTTATATAAATGCACATGCATAGTAGAATCTCGGTTATCCCCTATTCTGTGTTATCCGCAGTAACAGTGCTGTTGCATTTTTTCATTAATTTAAGTAACTAATGCAACAAAAATTTTCAAAAAAATACTTTGCCGAATCTTAACAGGCGTCAGTGAATATATATATCTATATAATATATATATATATATATATATATATATATATATATATATATATATATATATATATATATATATATATATATATATATATATATATATATATATATATATATATATATATATATATATATATATATATATATAGTAAACTACTGTTTCTTTCTTTCGTCGATGCACAGTGAGGCTATTCGCTTGCAGTAATTACTTTTAGTGCGGTGTATTTTATTATAGTCTTATTAACAATCAATAAAGTATATTAATGAAGTGAGACATTTTTAAAGATTTGTTTTTCAAAGAGCTTGCTGTTGGTATAATGGTTTTTAGAAAGTAATAATCTATACTCAGGAAAACATTTTCACAATTAGATATTACCCCAACTCATTCTGATGCACACAGATGGGGATATTATCGCCATATTTGTCATTGGTAGTTGTCAATGAATGTACTAAGGTGTTACGGAAAAACTTAAAAGAAACTATCAAAGAATCCTTCTGTCAAATCTCTTGCAAAAAATTGTAGATCTCCAAAACATGATTCAAAAATTGAAAACTATATATTTAAAAGATGTGGCTTATAAAATGAAAAAGTACTTGAAAAAGTATTTTGACACAAACAATAGCGAAGTCATGAAATAAGCTATTTTATTAAGACAGAAATACTACTTAAAACAAACTAGAGGAAATCCAATAATACATTTTGTCCTCAGTGCAACGTATCCTGGATTGTGAAGATGCATTTTTAGTTGGAACAGGAAAACTACTTCCAGGAGAATACCAATATAAAATTGTTGACTTATAAATTGTAATTCTTGTTAACAGCTATGCACTCTTATTCATTAGCAGTGATGCGAAGATATTGAAGAACCTGAGATTGTTGATCTCTTCATTAAATATTTCACAAAAAAGAAGTTAATATTTTAAAACAACATAACATTTGATAAACAGAAGTCAGAGTTGTCAACATTATGATGCTCTAGTGATAGCAAATACTTTAAGGAGACAGATGAAGATAACTAGTATTTTTCACTCATTCTGAACTCTCTCATTTTAAAGATTCTATATGTTTTATTCATATAAATATCCCACCTGCCTGTTATCCACCAATTTAGCTTACATACCTTTCCATTGTTTATGGCGCATAACCGGGACTCTATTGTGTATACATGTAAAAACAAACAAAAACAGTTCAACTTCAGCTCATGAAATTGTTCAATAAAACATAAATTAGTAGATTCAAATTTAACACAACAAAATAATAAACTGTGATAAAAATGAATAATAAAATATTTGTAACACATTATAAATATGATTTTCAAATTAAAGAAACTGTTGAAGGAAACCAAGAAACTGAAACTGATACTCTAGGATAACTACTAGTGACAGTGAATTTACTTGAGCGGAATTCATCTGACAAGCCAGTAAGCCTATAGACCCACACAGATCACAAAGTCCCAAACGAATGTACACAGTTTGCCTTGAAACGGTCGTTGACGATAGTTAACGCAACAGGTCTGGCGTTTACTGCTAAATACCTGTTGCCATTCAGCATCATCACTTGCCTATTGTTTATTGATATTTCCATCATCTTGGAATAATCGCCACAGCCTAGAGATGACACGTTGAGCGATTCCGAGTTCCTCAGCTATTTCTATTTGCGTACTCTCGCATTTTAGAGGCCAATTATTCTTAAGCGCCAAACGGACTGGTAGTGAAAATGTTTCCTTTTTGCCACTGATCAATGTATACTCCCCTACTGTAGATCTCATCATCGTGGTTTAAGCTCGGCGTCATCAAGTGCCTTCCTGTAATTTGCATGTAATGCTTAAGCATGTGCGTCATACTTCTGTGTATTCTGTTGTTGTTGCTGATAATCCCAGATGGTCGAATTCCAATACTAGACCAACTCTACAAGTTATAAGCAGCCATGAAATCCATAAACAATAAAGGACTTTGAAAAAGCCTCTTCCAAGTCAAAATTCAAATAGTTCAAGATATGCTTAGGCGATGCCTGTTCAGCTTTACATTTTGTGCACGGACTAAAAGTCTTTTGACTCTGCACATATTTGAGGCCCCTTAGGTGACCACTGGTGAAGTGGGAAACACAAGTCTGTTGGCCTCTTGTTCCTTCAAAAAGCAAGGTGCCAGCAGGGCGTTTTCTATGATATTAATTATGGGTTGGTGGACTCTTACTCATAATTGATATCCGACTCAAGACATCCCTAAGCATTTTTTACTGTCAGTAAAAACCTCATTAAAGGTGGATGGCGAATCAGGTTGTGAAGGTTCCAAAGAGGCAGCCTTAGCCAACAAATCAGCAATCTCGTTTCTTTTAATGCAGACGTGTGGCGGGATCCTCATTTCATTACGCTTGAAAAAGGAAATATTTATTTCTTTGAACTCCTTTTTGTATATACACAAATAATATTCAAAATATTCATATATATTCAAAGAAATATTTACTTCTTTGAATATTTCCTTCTATTTGAACAATATTTACTTCTTTAATCATATTTACAACGAAAAAAAATTTCAGTGCTTAAAAATATGTCAGAGAGTTTGTTCAATCTCACACGTGAATAGAAATGTGTGTTTTTGTTCAATGAGTGTACAATTATTTCAAAAAGGAATTTCTTTCCATGACGTAGCAGTTTCTACGGTATTAATTTAAATTCATTCTAGTCCTGTACATACTTTATTTCACTGAAATGAAAATAAAAATATTCACTTTAAAAATTAGTAATTTCTTAAACATTCAAGAAGTGATCACGAATAGTTCGAGTCGTATAAATCACTGGTTTGTATGATTCGAACTATTTTGCAAGTAATTTTTGCATGGTAATTTTTCCAACCTCATGTTAATAAAATATTGAGAAACATTTGGTTTTCCAATTATATTCATTTCACTACTGATCACTAACACTAAAGAGAATGAAGCGAGACCGAAATATAATAAATAAAGTTTTGATGTAGTTTTCTAAGAGATTTACTTGAATTTGGATTTTTAAGATCCACATTTATTTTTGTACACACTTTATGATAATAATAAGGAAAGAATTTCACTTAAGATGATAATGAGTCACATTTTATAATTAATGCAATTATTTAGTAAATTTAATAATTTTCTTTATAATTTCAAAATTTCATTTCCTTTTTTTTACTTTAAGCCAACAGCATTCAATTCAGTGTATCAGAAATTAACTCATTAATTCAACGAATCTGTACTGGATTGTATTAAATAAAATACGATCACTAATTCACATGTGTTTTTGTTCCAACAAGTAAAGATATATTTTAAATTTTCAATAAAATGATTAAATATATTTTAAATATTTTGTGAATGTAACAAAAGAACATATTAATATGGACAAATTCTAATTTAAAGAACTACAAAGATTTCCAAAAATGGATTGGCAGAAAGTAATACCCATAATTGTAACAGTTAGGATTACCAATATTTACTATAAAACATCGTTTAATTTCATTACTTCAAGTAAATCTAAACTTAGATATAACCAAATCGAATAAATAATCCTCAAAAAGCAGAGAAGTAGCTAAACCTAAACTACACCAATTCGCTTCTGATGTCCAAAAAAAATTCCAAAATCTCAATATGAAAACGAAATATGACAGTTATAATTACTGCATTAAACTTGACTTATTGTTTTTCCCTCATTACAAGAATTATTATTTGAGATAATAATTCTTGTAATCAATCAGATCTTGACATGTTTTTCCACCAATTTAGGAGTTCAGTTGAAGTATTTTTCACTGTCAATAATTAGGCTCTGGAATCTTATAAGGATCTTTTATATATATTTTCCTTATCCTATCGACAGTTAAATATAAAAATGTGAGTTTACCCTTCTGTACTGTTCCAAATGAAATGCAACTCAATTGTTCAAATAAAGTTTGTCTTTTTTGGTTGGTATAAGTATTTGATCAAATATTTTACACCAAATGTCTTGACAGTCAAGCAATAGGAATTTTCGATTTTAGACAAAATTTATAAAATCTATGATATTTTAAAATGTTTCCAGAAATAAAAAGGTGTTTAATGAATAAAAGCAAACTTTTTTAAAGTATATTCTATGTTGCTATGAAACTGAGACAATAATTCTATGTAATTCTATTCTATGAAACTGAGAAAAAATTATCCCAAGTATGGATCCTTTTGTTTCCATTTATTTTTGAGAATTACCTGTTATTTTAAGTAATAGATTTCCTTAAAAATTGTTTATGAAAGATGTTTCCTTGAAATAGAGACAAATTTTTATGGATAATATTAGTCAACAAGAAAAAATCATGAGTTATGGTACCATAAGCTATACGTATTCAATGAAAATTGCAAAAATACCTCCTTTTGTATAGCTGGGGCATCATCTGATGTAAAAGGAGAAAATATATTGTAAACACTAACTTGGAATTAAGGAGGTCTACTTTTTAAAATGAAATGAACGGATTTTGTTATTATGTGCTACTCCTCCACATTTTTTCGTGCAGAATCTCTGGTTGAGCTACAACTCATGTATTATTCGAATAATAGACACTGAGCAATTGTAATAATGTTCATAAGTTTCATGGGTTCCCACAGTGTGCTATTGCTTACGTGTAAACTAGATACTTTGAAAGATATGGTTCCCAGAAGTCTTCAGTCATTTTATAGAATGTAGTACATTTCATCCAGTGGATATACATTTTTATACACGTTACGGGTTTAACATCTATTAACGTTTCTAAACCAGGAATTTGATTCATATCCACCTACGCATCTTGTTATTAGACATTATGTTTGAGAACCACGTTATGAAGAAGCATATGATCAATTACGCTGCTCAACAATTGTTCCATGCTCTTGAAGACACTTTTTCGAGTGCTTACCAGTCCAACACTACTTTTACACGTGGCATTACATAAATATTTCAGTATTTATTACTAAATATTTATTGTTGTCTTTTGTGGTTTTCACCAATTAATCATTATTTGCAACCTTATGTTCAACGTCATTTTTTTTCATTGGGTACTGACTTGGTCGTCATTTTAACTGAACAGCTCGTATCTACAAGGCACAAGAAATGAAGCTTATAAAACTGTCAAATATCAAATAAAGGTATATGGTGAAAATAATTAAGTATAAATTAATACGGTGTTGATTTAGAATAACATGTGACCCAAAACAGTTATTGTTTTCATATTACCATCATATTCATATCATCTTTTGTATTCAGAATAAACTCATTTATTTTAAATTGAAAATGTGCTGTTTTTATAAATTTTGTGGATAAAATCCGTGTACATGCTATTCTAAAAATAAATAAGCACAGAAGTATTTCAAAATTGTTTTTCACATCGATTGACTATTCAAATGTTGTTTATTTACAATAAATTAAAAATAAATACCAATAGGAATGCTACAAATTATTGTAAAGTATATAATATTTAATTAAAACGACAGTATTTAAGGGATATTTTGCTTGAAATTATTTTAATTCATTATTTAACACACACAACTTGTTCCTTTGATACAGATAAAAGAAATATAATTTGATAGCTTGAAATGTTTTCTTTGAAAAATAAAACTAACTTGATACAGTTGCTTGAATTTTAAATCCTGCTGACAGAAGATTTTGTCTGCTGTTTTGCCTCATATATCAGAAAATTTGTCATCTAAATTTGCATAAAAAAAGGAAAGAGTGAAAACGCAGAGCTTTAACAAATTGTTCAAAGGAACAAGATAGGGTAGTTTGTAATTTTAAGTCTGTTGAAATTTTTGTGGCAGCAGTTTAGAATAATAAAAGAATAAATTTTTTCCACCCCTTTTCATGAATATTGCATATTTTCCCGAACATTAAGAAGAGAATTTAGAAAAAAATTTTAAATTATTTTTTAAAAAATGCAGTGTATAAGATTAAAATTCACATAAAATATTCTTGAAATCTTGAAATTTTTTTTTTTTTTTTTTTTTGCAAAATTTTAAGGATTAATATTTTTATTGATATTCATACAGATTTTACTTAAACATATTTAAGTAATATATTTAAAATATTCTAAATTGTTTTTTTTGTTCAACATTATAGTTATAAACTATTTCAGCATAATTATCTGAAAGACAATGATATTAAGTATTGAAAATGATATTCAAAAACATGTGTTTAAATACAATAATATTAAAATCACTTCTAATATATTCTGTATCATGTTTAGAGCTTTTAGACTCATTTAGCAATAGTTTCATTGTATAAAAAATCTTCTACTGGTATTCAATGAGATTTCCTCTTAAGTACAGTTTGAAATTTGCCATTCTTCATACAGTGTTTCTATGATCTGCAACTTTAATTTTCTATTCCAAACATAATAATAACAAATATGAAAACAAATTGAAAAATTTGTCAAAAAAATTCATAGAGTAAAATGTGCAAAGAAAGTAAGACCAGTTAAATCATTTAAAGTAATGATTTATGGATTTATTTTTAAATTTAATTACTTTCTTTCAAATACATACAAACATGTATATATGTACATAAAGATTTTACATCCCATCAACAATGACACATAACATTTGGAATAAACTCATATTTCTTGTTAAAAATTTCTCAAAAAAAAAGATATTTGTTGGTTAGATTTAACAATTAATTATTGTCATGACGGAACAATAGAACACATAAATACCTCTAATTTATTCTTTCCAATTTATAGAACCAATGTATAAAATTTCCTACTTTTTTAATTCTTTGATTCATTCTATACAGGCACCTAGTTTGTTTTTCCATGTATCCAATTCCTTCAATGAACATATAGTAGAATTTTGGTTAACGATAGCTGGAAATTTTATAATTGTGAATATTCTGACAAATCAGCATAAATTCGCAGGTATGATAATCAATAAAATATGCACTTTAACCAAAAGATGTTAATTTCAAAAAAGGCATTATTCAAGACAAAGAGACACCAACAAATACCATCCAAACAACTACTTAGCTGTGCAGAAAAAACAGAAAAATAACGGGACATTTTCTTTGCTATAAATATATAAATGTTCTTATTTGGCTTGATTTAAAAGCAGTTTGTTTGGTAAAACAAAATTATTTTTTATGCAAAGCAATCGCACACATTTCCAGATATTTTAATTGAATACCATTATTATACTTTCATAAACATTCTTTTATTAAAATACCAAATATTTGAGGAAAAATATTTAAATAGAACAAAAATATAATTCAAATATGCATTTAAAATTATGTGTTAAAAATGGAATAAGGTAAATAATTGCTACAGAATTGAAAGCAATAAATTTCATTTGCCAAATACATTTTAATGTTTGATGCGTACATTTAATAT
The DNA here is from genome assembly GCA_037975125.1 of Latrodectus hesperus. NCBI lineage: Eukaryota > Metazoa > Arthropoda > Arachnida > Araneae > Theridiidae > Latrodectus > Latrodectus hesperus. Next base: position 27,977,013 of record CM075862.1, read on the forward strand.
ATTGATTGAAAATAGTTTTATTTATAAAGTAAAAAAAAGTTAAAATGATTTATACCCTTGATGAAAGAAGCTTGTTACTAGTAAAATTTCATTTCCTGCAAATATGGTAAAAATATTTTGCTCGAATTCATTAATTTACGGAAATTTGAAATGATTCATAATCATCATCCAGATGTTCAAATTTCTCTCCTCCAACTAGACACAGACCAGTATATAGTTTCCATACCATAAATTTAAATGCAAAACAATATAGCTACACAATATATTCACAAAAGTTTAACTAAAATAGTTTATAACAGACTGTAGTTAAATTACTTATAAGATTATGAACTTTATACCAAAAACCTTTTCAAAACATGAAATACTGTCATTAGTGTAGACAAATCGTTTCTTCCATTGTTTTTATTTTTTCATTTTTCCCCTAATAGACAAAGTAAGCAAAGCATGAAATCTTTTTATGCTAACTTATTTTAATAGAAAGCGCTTTGTTTTCCTCTCAACGCAGAAATTGTAAATTCGTGTAGAAGAAAACAGAATCTTAGATTAAAAGAGTTTGATCTTCAACTTCTTTAATGATATTTGTGTGTAGTGTGTTTATATATATATATATATATATATATATATATATATATATATATATATATATATATATATATATATATATATATATATATATATATATATATATATATATATATATATATATGCATGTATATAGTATGTGTTGAATTTAATACATTTTAAAATTTTATTTTATATAATATTATGAAATTTTATTAATAAATTGGTTAGGACGTGATCTGATATGTACTACTTGCATTGTTTTTAAGCAAAATTAGATTTATTAGAAACTTACTTTTATCTAATTAATGTAAAAACAATTATGTTTAATTTGTATGCGTGCACACGTACACACACACACATATATATATACACCTAATCTTTAGAAAAGTAAAGTAAAATATTTTACTCTTTTAAAGTAATATTATGAGTTTTCATTAATTTCCCAATTGGTTAGAAATTTTTTAATTAATAAATAACTAACTGATTACTAAAATATTTTATTATTTTCTTGAAGAAATAAAATTATAAATTTTTGTGTTGATGCAAAAGTGAAGATTATTATTGAATTTAAATTAATTTACTTTCCTATATCAGAAATTAAATATAAGGAATACATTTTTAATGTAATTTAACATCAACATTATGAGGTTACTAAAGATCTTATATGAATATCTTGTACTGTAAGTTGATGGTTTGGTTTCTAACTTTTGCTTCCTTTAAATTATATGCATATTGTAACAGAAAAAAATTCCCTGAAAGCTTTTCAGTTATGAAGATAGTTAATGTTATTTCCGGCAGATGGCAGCATAACACACGTCATGGAAAATCCGAAAAATTTAAGGGATACAAAAACCTTCATTAGCTATTGAAACATTTTATGAAATATTTTTAATTTTAATATCGCCTATTTTATATTAACACTATAGAAATTTATTTTAAGATATTCTCTTTAAAAGCAATTATATACTCTATTTAAATATTTTAAATGATGAACTTGAAAAGATGAAAAAGGAAAAATTTAGAAATTATTAATTTTGTAAATCACATGCCTGGTTTTATGTCTTTATTTATACTTAATTACAAAAATAAAAAGTGAAATTACTACAAGCAAAAACTATCTCCACATCCATGCAACTCCAGCAGATGGACTTTGGGCGTCACGTATTAACGTGGACACGTCCCTAACCCACGGAGACCCAGCAATCCAGTGAAGGAGATAGCGGCGTGGTCACCCTCCCAACCACTGCCCGCGGCAAATGATGCTTCACTTTGAATTGGTACAAACAGGAATAAATCATTCAACATTCAATACATCCAATAAAACGTTGTTAAAATTTCTTTAAAAAACGAAAAGTTCATCTTAAAGAAAGACCAGGAAAGGAAAAATGTTGTAAAAATTATTTAACTCTAACATCGCAGTAATTACGTTTTTGCCAAAAATTAAATTCAGTCTTCCTACTTCATCTTCCTCCGTGTTTATTTCCTCCCACTAGAAATTTGATCAGAAAAATATGGGAATTTATAAAGGGAATTTTTTTTTTGTTTTTCATTAAATATATAAGATTGTAGCGGGTATGAGCTATCTTCCCTGTTTAAGTGGGTAGATGGCGCTAGGCGCAACTAGTGCATTTCCCAGAAAGACACTTGAGATCACTTAAGATATTGAAGTGGATTTGCTAGTTGCTTCTTTTTTTGTGTGGCTGTTTGTGTGAAATTATATGTAATGTGCCGTTATTGTTATATATTGTGATGTGGAACTTTAATAATATTATTATGTTCCTGAAAGCTTTATTATTCCTATTTATAGTTATATTTGGAATCATGTGTTTATTATTAGATAAATTTTTTGTCCCAATGTATTAGGTACCTTAACTATTAAAACCATATTATCAAACTCATTTATTCAATATATTCGAAAGGTCTTTACATCAATAATAACCCTATTGCTATGTCTCAAGAGAGGAAACTGGAAAATCTTCCAAGGACTCCAGGACCCAGAAATTAAACCTAGAACTTTCTTCTCAGCAGAGCTCATTTCTCCTAATAGGTCATGTGACCCGAAATTTCTGTTTTAATTACTTCAATGTAAGCAGTTGTGCTTTCCGAATAAGAGTGTTACTGTCTAAAAAAAGGCATTTCTCTTGTAGAGATGGTAACCTTTTCATTTTTCAGAAGAAAGAATAATCTAATTAATTTGTAGTAATAGTGAGAGAGTAATTATATATATATATATATATATATATATATATATATATACTATATATATATATATATATATATATATATATATATATATATATATATATATATATATATATATATATATATATATATATATATATATATATATATATATATAGGTAATGTGAACTCTTAAAGTTAGCTTTGTTTAAATGAACTGATGGCAATAAAAACTGCTTCGTTTTGTTCATTACTAATATCTTTGAGTCAATTGTTCTTAACACCATTTGATTTTATGCAGTTACAGAGGTTTTACAATTTCAATGGTAGAATTTGTCTTCAAATATCATATCATTTTCTCATATTATTACTGTATTCATAAATATTTTGAATTCGATACTGAAATTTCTGTATGAATATGATGAATACGACATTATGATTATTATATTTATAATGATAAGTATGAACTCAAATACAAAGCTTTGTTAACATTGTTGTAGATATTCAAATGTTAGACTTGATAATAAAAAAATATATAAATTTTATATTTTGAAAGAATTTATAGCTTTTGTACTTACCATTATTTCTCGATTCATCCCAGATACTGAAAAAAAAACAATCAATAACATAATTGTTTTTTGAGAAAGAAACCACATATGCTGTCAGTTTATGATTAGAATAGCTCTTGTTAATTTTTCTGTGCCAGTATGTTGTCGTAGAAACAAGATACATTTCATTAACGCCACGAGGAGCAGGATTGCTTATTTTAAGAATGGCTCCTGCTAATTTTTTGTGCCAGTATGTTGTCATGGAAACACGATACATTCCTTTCACGACTGGAGGAGGAAGAAGTGAAGTATCAATTTTCACTTGCTGAACCCCTTGAGCATAACAAGAGGTACTACACTAAGCACTGCCAATTCGTAACACTTTTAATCAATATCTAATATTGGCAGTTGGTGTAACGACAAAAACCACCGATAAACATACTACTTTGCGGGAGATATTTTTTTGGTAGACAAACAATATTGACATTCAAATGACAACTTTTAAGTGATTTCATTTATTAAGGTATGTATCTTCAAATTAAAGCCTAAGGAAAAAAAAAACCAAGTTTAAAAATTCCAATAACCGTCTGTCTCGTTTTGTGTGTAATAAAATGTACTGATGCTCTAAGAATTGACTTCATTTTCTTTCATGACTCTTAATACGAAAGCATGTTAGCTAAGAAAAAATAGTCATAATTTTATAGTAAAGTAATTAATTCTTGGAGACGAAAATGAATGAGTAAAATTACTTCTTTAATTTATGCATATGCTTTCTTAAACAGATGATCGCAATCATAGCCCTGAATGTTATTCATTGGTTTGTTGTCTATCTAAAATTGTAGATGCTTGTAAAATTAGTTTTTGTATGTAAAAATAGGTTTTATGTGTAATAAGCAAATCAAATTGTCTTGTACAAGCATTTTATTAAATTAAATGCGAAAACTATTTGATAAAAAATCTATTTGTGTAGTAGCCAATCGTATTTCTGTATAAACATCAAAAATATTTAATTAAATGTATTTAATTATTTGTATAAATGGAAAACCAAATAGTTCAATGTATATTGTTAAAAATCAGTTTTCCACGCAATATATAAGCTAGATTGGAAGAATCTTCCAAACTTATTTAATCAATGTATTTTCATTACCGACGAAGTGCTGCAAGAATTTATATAAAACCTATGTATATAGTAAATTTTCCTTAAAATTTTAAAAAATGAAATGAATTTTATATTTAAAGTATAAATTGTGAAATAGTTTACTCCAGAATTTACATTCTCAGTATTGAATAATATTTTTTTTATTTGAGGAGCAGCTTGAAAAGTGTGTCGTTGGCATTTTGGATGACATCATCTCTCAAATTGTGTACACATTCCAAATATCTTACAGTAGAAATATTTGATATGCGTCTGCTAAATTACTACGTATTACCAACCCTATTAAAAAATTACAGTTCATTATTAATTCTGAAATTTCGAAAGGTTAAAGGATTCCTCCTTGCCATCACTGGTACGCGGGCAAAGAGCCTGGCTCTTTATTCGCCCTCAATTGTGACAGAGCCTCAAGAATCGCAATTTTCCAGACTGGCAAGCTGCCACACCAGGGGTCTCACGTATTTCAAAGGCACGAAATTCGTTGAGGTCTGCTCTAAATGTAAAACTGAGCAGGCTTCTCCTAAGCACATCCTGGACTGTTTGGGGCTTTCCAGAGAGGATATATACTCATTCTCCCTTCTGGTCCTCGATTTTCTTATGGTCAGCGATCTGATATACCTTGTCTAACTTGGTCAGACATTTAAGGGATAAGCCACAACAACAACACAACTATTTGTTTCGTTTATTTCTGTCGTATTACTTGAATAAGATTATTAATTTCCACATATTTTTATGTGTATTATCCTAGAAAACCTCAATTTTTTAAGAACATAATTGCTGAAATCGAGTATTGTTTTATTGTAAATCAGAATTCAAGCCCTTGGGCTAGTATTACAGATAATATCATATTATCGGGAAATCCACCCAAAACATACTTACGATCAGTGATATACTTTGTAGAAGGACTGAAACGGGACGTTTATCCAGGATATTACTCAAGAATTGAACAGTTTCATTGCGAGCGGAACCATTATAGGTAATAGCGTTTATTGTAAACTGTTACAAACAATCGTTGTATTCGGCATCCATATGTGATTTAATTCCCTTCTAATTTCCTGCATAATTATCAGTTTATCCTTCACAAGGTGGCAAAATACGTCCAATCTTTTATAGTGATATTATTAACCATATTAAGATACTTTTCTGGCCCATTATCACCTAATTCATTGGTTGTAAAGATACTTGCATGGTTTCGATGACATATATACATGTCTGCGCAAGCGAATTTCAGACTCTCCCTTAAGGTTAACTGGTTTGGAATACTCGCCTACATCACCACGTGCATCGTAATTTTGAACCACGGTCAAGTGAGCTATGATGACAAGTGACTCAGTTTTTCCAGAACTGCTTGTTCTGCAAATGACATATTTTTTCATTAAATCTAATGGAATAACTCATTATTCTATCAATCAACATCATTTTGAGAATTGATATGGTATGTATTCCACAGTATTATACAAATGCTCATAACATTTTTATATGCTTGTGTAAGAAATATTAATGTCAATGTTGTGTTTTCAATTAAGTGTAAAACTAAAGTAATTTTGATTTTGTTTACTATTTCTACGCATGTTGTAATAACTATGCCACTAAACTCAGGTAAGATTAAAGTCCGAATAAATCTTATCGAATTAGTCCAAATAAACCATTTGACGGTATGTATGCATAGAATTTCATCATTGTAGACTCCACTATTTTCTGATGCTGCAAATGAAAAATTTAGTTATTAAACAAAACATTTAATTACAAATGTAACATACTGTTACGACATTTGCAAATAAATTTTGAAGAAATATAGAAATGAATTCTATGTTTCAGATTAGTTTTAAATGCCGACAAATGAAAACCAGGCAAATATTCGGAGGATTTCAAAAAAATTTCTTGGAAGCATTTTCATAACAGATAAAGAATATTTCATTACCGGACATTACAAAACTATATAAACGCTAGATTTTATGATGAAATATAAAGTTTATGAGAAAAAAATAAAAATAAAATATTACTTTTGATGGACTATAGTATTTCCGACACTTTCTCTTTATTTCTTAAAATAAAAATCAAATGATCGAAATATACATTCACTCATTGAAATCATATTATTCACTGGAATGCTTTTCAAAATCTTACCTGTTTTTACATGCAAAATGCTTCATAAACTGTATTTAAACTGAGCTGAAATAATGTATTATATATTTCTACCATATAAAGAATCATGTTCAAAATCTCTGACGAAAAAGCATTTATAATTTACTGTAAATGGGACAATATGTGAAAGAAGATGTATATCACAAGGAAGAAAGCAATGTATTGATTATTTTTTACAGTTTTTAAATCATATTCATGTTTACAATGAGGCAAAAAATGGAGATGTAATCATAAAAAATGAATATGAAAGGAAAGTTTTGCATTAAATACTTTTACTTCATTTATAGTACTCTTACATCATTAATAATTGAATAGTTAACTTTATAAGTATATATTTTATTGTTATATTGAAAAATTCCATATAATGTATATTATTGATCAGTTTAGGAATATCAAAATCAATATTGTTATTTCAATATTGATCTTGATCCTTGAAAGTTGATATTGTACAACAATTACGATATTTTTCATTGATATATTAACTACCTCAAACTTGCATTCGTATTTTAAAGTACTTAAATTTTAATTAATAATTCCTTTGTGTTGTCTCCAAATGTTTTACCCATTTTTAGCTATTAAGTGGCCACTATTTGAAGTATGTTCATCTTTATGTACGTTTTAAATACCATTAATTAAAATTTTACTGAAGTTATTCCATTTTTCGCTTTTCTGCCTTCATTTGATATCCAGTTTTTAGAAGAGACATATTTCAATAATAATAATGAAGAACTTTATATGTGAAAGTATTTGTATCATAGTCAATATTCAGCTCATTTGAATTTTAAAATTTGAAATATCTCATTCCTAACAAACCTTTTTACATTTTTATCTCATTCTAAATGCTGCCATTTTAAGATTTAGCATATGAAATATTTGCAAGAAGTTTGAAAATTACTTTCCCTTTAAGAAGAGCATTTTTATTACTTTTAAAAATCTCTTCCAGAAAAATTTATATAAATGTTGCATGACATGATGACTAGCAATATATCACAGACATAAAAATAAGCTTTTTGAATAAAGAATTTTAACTTTCTTCAGTTATATGCTGCATTCAGAATATTTATTTCTATAATATATTCAAAAATAAAATCTGATTGCTTTAAAGAAGAAATGACATTTCTATAGTTAAGATTTTGAAAATAAATTTCCAGGGAACCAAATTCTAAATTTTAAGGATTTTATGCTTGACTGGAATATTTTGCTTTGCATATATTTTAGAGATTTTCTTGTCATATATTTGTAAATGTGTGTATGCGTGTGTGTTTGCATACGTGTTTATGAAATTTTTGCGATCACATAAAAATAGTGTCAGATGATTTTTTGATCTATTAGATAATACATGAAGAATCAATATATGCATAAAATTTTATGTATAAAAACATAACAAACACACAGGAAATATGTAAAAAAGTGCAGATTTTCTTAAAATTTAAATTAGTTAATAATTTTTGTTTCTCAACTAATTAATGATTTTCAATAATTTCAAAGAAAAATTATCAGTAAAACAACACATAACCAATTTGAGAAGATAACATTTCACAAAATAATGCTATTGGATAAACCAGCAGCAAGTCTCAAATTGTGGGGCTCCAAGAACATATCCAAGAGAAGACATTATTTAAAAAATCGATTAACTGATTGAAAGGAAAGCACTCACATGCAAAACAAAATACATCTTGGCATAATATTTAATAATTAACTTATGAAATTGAAACAACTTAACAAATTAAAGTTAATTATTTTACTTAATTTTCTAAGTTTGAATTAAGAAATTAAATTAATTTTAATTAAGAAATTAATTAAAGCTTAAACAGTTAAATCTTGCAGAGTAAAGATTTTCAAAAAAATAATTATGTTATGAATAGACACTGTCAGTCTTTTTCTTTATTTAGCTGTAAACTATATTTTGTCTTCAAAGATCACAGTAAATCCAGCTCCACAAAAGTATGATGTTGAAAATGATAATAGAGAATGCGAAATACCCTTGTTTTTGAGCACAAAGCTCATCATCTCCTCCTGTCTAATATTCAAAGAGGGATATATTACTATCTTTTTTATTTTAGTATTGGTAAGCCTAAAATTTAAATAGCCTTAAGACAATTTTCTTGATTATATATTGAACGACGTTTGTCTGTGTACTTGTTGGTGCTTAATTACAATCTACTTCTCACTTACACCTGCTTACAAATTTATATATGTTTCTGAATAAATGTTCTGCCATGAAGATTTAATGCAGTTAATTGTAATTAACAAGAAAACATATAACATAGGTATTTAGATAGATTAGAATGCGATAAGAAGACGGATTTCAATGAGACGGCTAGAAATTGAAACTGGCATTATCAAACATTCATTTCCTTTGAGTAAACGCGTGCCCTGAGAATGCTCCAGACGACATCTAGTCGAAATTTCAGAATGTTCGAGGCAAATCGGAATTTCTCTCGAGACCACGAAAATGTCTGTTGATTGAGATAAAATCAGAATCTCTAATGGTAGAGATAAGATCAGAATCAATTGCAAAAAGTCATCGGATTCTTGTTTCGTCAATACTGAGAATATGTGTTGCTAAATGTCAAAAAAATTCAGTATTCTTGGTAATTGGTATGGTTTAATTTTAAAGTCGTAGTGCAGATACAGCGTCAAAATACATAAAATTATTATGGTATACATACTATTACATACGGGGGTGCGAATAAAGTTATGATTGAAAATTGGTCCACGAGTACTGAAAAGTTGAGAAACGCTGGTGTAAAATGAAAAAGAGCTATCCTGTGAATCATTAAGAGCGGTTATATGGAATGAAATGAAACTTATATTAGGATAATTTAAAATAAAACTATGCTATATTTTCAAATTTTTTGATTGCAGTATTTGTAATTAATTTATAACATAGTTAACAATGATTTGAACTATTGTGTAAAATTTCTTATGCTGTAATGTAATTAATTAAAACTTTGTATCAGTCCTCTCTTTAACACCTCTCGCTTCACGGGAAGCAGAGCGTATTTATGTACCTCTTTTTAAAATTGGCATTTATTCGTAACCTCTGTGGCTAGAAAAGTATTTAAAGCATCGAAACTCTTTTCTTTCTATATTCCAACAGTGTCATTTGCTTAAGAAATTACGATATGCAATATTAGAAAAAGTACTGCTTATGCTCTTTGCAGCTTGTGTGTTTATACTTTTCGCAATACGCTAATAATAGAAAAAAGCTTTGAAACGTAGATGAAAAGAATCCCGACTTGAGAACTTTGTAACAGCTTTGTTAAAGGAAGTTTTCAATCATTCAACAATTTGATTTCTTTTTAGCTAATCTTTCATCTTCGTCTTCTTAGAGTTGGGTTTGTATGTCATTGGGCACGTCTGCTTTATCAGCATTTTGTACTATTAACTCCAAATCCAATGATACCTACTTCCAGTTGCTCGGGTCACCCACTTTATTAATAAAGTCCGATAACCCTTTAAAGGAGTCTAGGTAAAACTCGCTAATATCGATGATGCCTAAAGAAGTTAATCTAGGAAGGGCAAGAGCCTCGCATTCATAAATGATACGCTTGGCCGTTTCCTCTTCCATATGACATTTCCTGCAGATAGGGTCTTGCTGAAACAGTCCCATTTTATGGAGGTGTTTTCTGAAATAGTAGTACCCAGTTATGAAGTCTACGATTAAAATACCTAATCTTTACTTGAGACTGCTTTCTTTTGAGCAAAATAGCGCTTTAAATGAAGCAAAATATATACTAAATATCGTTACCTTTTCGAATCCGAATACACATTTAATAAATGAATTAAATACACGCTTCTTACTGTTTCCATGGACTACACAAGTATGTGGAATTGGCCAGCTAGATAAATAAATAGTTTTTATATTACATCTAACTTCAAATTAATAAGCTTTATTTTATATAGACCAAGTACTTTTAAATTACCAATGTTGTAACTTGCATTGTGTAAACTAATTTTTTTATATATAAAGCAAAACTTTAAAACATTTTTATCATGTAAAAAAATAATTCTAGAAAAATATATTCTATCGAAAGATGTTACTGATTTTTATGTTTGAGAAGTAATATTGCCTTCTCTCACTCGAAAAATGCAAATTATGAACTGAATAATACTGAGGGAGATGGAAGTTTCCTAAGATATTAACTTTTATCAGAGAAATGAAAATTTTAGATTCCCATTAATGTATGACAATATTTTCATATTTTACCAGAAACACTTCCTAGACTGAAACAAGTCAATAAAATGTATATCGCCATCTTGAAAAATAAAATTTTAAACTTGCTTCTGTTTGGAGAGAATCTTTCCTATTTCCGGGAAATGGGTTTTTTGATCATTACTTTCAGGAATTCGAAGCCATTATTTTAAAACAGCAACAATTTTGGAAAATAAAACAAATAAGTTTCAAAGATATTTTTCAGTTATTAATATGGATTCAAATACTCACATTTATGAAAAATATACCTAATAAATAAAATAATTGCTGTGCTTGAGAATAATATTTTTGAGAAATGTAAGAAAATTGTGCTTTTGTTAGCACCTTTAAAGTAGTAACTTATAAATTATTGCTCTGTGGTACAAACTAATATTATTTAAATTATAACGAACAATTTCATATATATATATATATATATATATATATATATATATATATATATATATATATATATATAATGCGAGCTCAGAAAAATTTTAACAAATTTCTTACTACTACGCATTGTATTAAAATCAAAAATATAGTACTTAAATATTGCTTTTTACAAACTTTTGACGATTTTTTTCTCCAAGCTTGTTTTCGTGCCTGTTTGAAGGAAGAAGATGGCGCTAAAATCATAATAGATCAACCGGAAATAAAACATCTCTAACATTGTGGCGTAAAATTGGCGAGAAACTGAGGGGCATCTTAAAGTAAAGACCTCCCGATTTCATGTACCATGCTGTTAGTAATATACTAAGTTCTATATTATTTATAATAAGAAGTGTTGAGAATAATTTTGGAATGTGGTGTCAAAGGGGAATAAAATGTTTAAACTTGAAAGGCGCTATATTACTTGACAAATGAAATATTTTATTTATTTCCATTTCTGAAACTAATTAATCTTTATAAAAAAGTAAAGAAAATCTCTTTTACAACTCTGCCTTGTATTTAGTTATACATGTAATAAATACTACTCAGAAACATTTGACGAAAAAAATTTTTAACTATTTCAGTTGAAGTTAATTGTTATGAACCCAGATTGCTTTAAGGGAAGATGTCTTATGCATAAAAGCAGAATTTATGTATCGTCAGGGAATACGCCTTGGAATTCAATCTCAAATGTGCATGTACCATTCATGAGTAACTTTCTCTTTTTTTACAAAGACAATTAACATTGAACCTATGACATACCATTTCAAAAAGCATAGTTAGGCTGTGGTGAGTTTCATTTACAATTAACTGATAAACACCATCCAATACTTATCCAGTCTGCTGAAATTTCTTGTTAGGGTATTTATCCAGATGGGGTAGTGTCCTTTTTACATATACAGAGACTAATTTGAGTATCATACGGGGAAAATAAACCAGAATAAACATCTACCGAAGCAAACTTCCGGAAAACAAAAAAACAACATCAAATTCTCATTGCTTAACACATTTTAAATCAAACCAAGAAACTTTCACTATGAAATGTTAGATCAGAAATCTTATGTATGGTGATTAAATTTTGAAAAGAAGTTAAATGACTTTGTGATAGTGCTTCATGCCCCCAAAGCATAAATCCGAGGTTCGGTTCTCGGGATGAGCAAGGTTGACTGAGCCTTTCAATCCTTCTCAGTGGGCAGATAAAAAGAGTACCAAGCATACATGATAATTAAACTCTACGAGATCATGTTAGCTACACACAGGGGCAAATGTTTTTCCTCCCAGAGGCCTACGGTTTGGCCTATTTCCCTCTAAAAACAAAATTACACTTCTAAAGCAAAAAAAGCATTTACAATGTTTCCGCTATTTTTAGTAATTTTACAGAATGATATTGATACAATGGGGTACGTTAAAGTAATTTTGTATGTAAATAAGTTGAAATAATTAATAAGAAAATAATACACAATTAAATATAAATGAAAAATATAATTTCTACATGAATTTAAAAAAAACTGTTACAAAACAATTTAATTAAAGAAATTTAAACTCTGATTTCCATTGAAGTTTGTAATATTGATTTTATAATTTAGGGAAATTTCAATCATATTTTTAGAAGTTTAATGAATTTTATTTTTTTGAAAAGTTTTAATTTTGAGTAAAAATTTAAGTATATAATTCCATGTTAAACATTAAACAGGCGAAACAGTTTTAGATTTTTAGATACTTCAAAATTTTGAATAAAATTTTATGTAAATTGAAAACTCGAAAATACACAATCTCTCTGGAAAATCAATGAAAAATAAAAATGAAGCAGTATAGTATATTGAAAAAGGAAAAGTATGTTCAAGTTGGTTTTCTATTTCATAAACTTAAAAATGTTTTCAAGGATATCCATAAGGATTTCACACGTACATTCATACATTTGATGATGATAATAAAAAAAAACACAAAATGTTAAAATTATATTTTATACATGTTTATTTGATTTTATTTGATTTTGTAATTTAAATGTAACTGTAACAAATATTATGTCTACAGGTACTAAATAATATTAAGATTTTTAAATTTTAATATTTATGAGAAGAAAATGCCAATTAAATATAACGGTTAAAAATATAGAAATGCATTCAACTGAGTTCATGTGCTAAGCTGCGGAAATAATATTACAGTTTAATAAGACCTTAAAATATATTAAAATATTCATATATGATGGAAAATTAAATTAAAAATCCTAAACTTTGTAGTATTCGTAAAATATTTTGATTTTCCAGAAAAATATTTCAATAATCATAATAAAGAATATTTTTTGAGTTCATTACAAAATATTTATTGCAATATTGTGAAGATGTCTAGAAAGCATAGAATACTAATTTGAAATGGAATTAATTTAGATAAAATTCAATTAATCCAGTCGGAATCATATTACGAATGCTTTATCATGTTTCAAAAGAGAGAAGCAAGAGAAATTGAACTTCCCTTCAATATTAAAGTAGTTGTGTAACTATATTCTAGGACAACTGTGTACTTTTTTTATTATACATCATATTTTACTCTAAAATAAAAATCTTTAATATAATACATGAATATTCACAATATTCTCAATGTTTACAATTTTATTATAGTCATCATCTGCATAAAAATTAAAGAAATTTTAATCCACCACAAGTTTTTGCTCCATTGTTTGTCGAATAATTTTCTTTTCAGAATTTTAAATTTGAAATATCAACAGGTACAAACATAAAAAAAGACATTGATGCTTAGGTGAGAGGCTATGCGCTACAAAAAAGGTGACTTTTAGAGCCCCTCGCGTTAAAATTTGGAAATTAACGACTTTGTCACTGAAACTAAAAAATATAAGGGTAAAACAGTAAATAATTTAAATTTCAGCTCTCTGTCACTAGATATACTTATAATGTTGCTCAGTCTCTTCTCCTTCAGTCCCAATAACCTTTAACTTTAAACTTAACCAATAACTTTAAAGCCAATCTCACGTTCCACATTGTGTGGAGTGACAAAATATTTCAAATATCCATTATGAAGTGTTGAAAATAAGGCAATATTTTTGGCCGTATTTCATACACCCATTCTGTGTGTGTGTGATCTTTAGTTAGAAAAAGTTATAAAAATATCCAGCAATAAGATGTCCATTAACGTGGTGACAATTTGATGCAATCGCTGTAATCTCTAATACCTTATTTGAATAACTAAAGAAAATATCATTGCACTTTTGCTTGGTTGCTTGTTTTCCCACTCCCATCCCGCAGGCATCATGGTATGTTGTCCAACAGATCGTCAATTATCCCTTAAAACAATTGTAAGTAAGAATGCCCATTAATATATTCACGTAAAATTCATGTTTGATCAAGAAGTATTTGTTAATATCGTACCAAACATGAATGGACCCCAGCACTAGATGATGAAGTGATGGATCACATTTATAATTTTCTAGCCAGTAGAAACGGCTATTTTGACTATTCATGACAATGGGATTAAGTGATGATTTATCTGTCAAAATAGTTCTAAGGAAAATTGTTTGATTCATTAAATGATTCATGGCGAAGTTACACTAGTCGTAACATCATTGAGGTTTCCCTGATAATGTTGTTTAAAATGGTTATTGCTTCTACAAATGAGTAACTACTTGCTACATGATTTTCTATATGACAAGTAGAAGTTTGTGAGAATTCACATGTTGCTCTGATACCTCGTATTTTATACTTAAATAAGAGCATTTTTGATCTTATTGAAATTTCAATACGACACTAGCTAATCTGTTGGATCCTTATAGGTCATTTACGCATGCCATTTCTCTGAACAATTTACAAAACACACATAAGCCATCTATGAAAATTGTGATCATTAAGGAAAACGCTTATGTTAAGTACCATTTGGCTTGTAAGAAATTGCTTAGTAATGGAGCAATATATCCCATCAATCTTAGTGGAAAATGTATTTTGACCATGAATTAAGACTGCAAATGAAAATTGTCTTTTATAACTTCCATTACGTACTTATAAACATATCCCCTGATGTCGGTTATCTAGTGTATGTAGACAAAAATATTTGTTTTAATTGTTTTCGGATTTACGTATTTCAACATAATAAGATCAACATTTAAGTATTTCAACAAACATTTCCATTATTTCAACAACGAAACAATTTTTAGTAATCAATTGTAAGCTCTGCAATTTTTGAACGAGTTTGAAAATGTACCAACAAATTTCAGATAGCATAGGTTAAATCATTTGAGTTGGATAAATTATATAAATTGCATTGCTTTTGGTATTTGTATTTCCAACTACTTCAACAACTAAGCTTTTTTATTCATAGTTTGTAAGCATTGTTGTTCTGGAATGAGTATGGAATTAGCGTCTAAGCTTCTGAAAGTATGTAACAAGTGAGATCCAAGTCCAAGCTCTTTTACATAAAAGGATCTGAGTATTTATACCAGGCAATAAGTTTACAAAGATTAACTGAAGGAAAATGCATATTCTTTTGCGTGACGTACAAATGACGTGTGCGTCATGTGATACAGTTGTATGACGTAATAATGTACATCCAAAGAAGATATTCCGTTATGTTTTCAAAAGCCTAACAGGTAACTTTATTACTCGTCTGCTGTTAGTATCATGGTCCTGAACGAAAATTTTGAAGCATGCACGTGCAAATTTCCTCTATAGCCTATACATATCAATGTTCAAATTGTTTGAGTAAAGTTGAGCTGATTACAATTGTACAATTGTGTGACGTAGTAGCGTTGAAACTGTAACAAACTAACGTACGCAACATGCATTCACTTTTTCCTTATGTTTGTGTACAAGATGTACTATTTGCTATCTTATAATTTAAAAAAAATTTAATTGATTCATTTTTCCCAATCCCATTATATTGTTGATACAAGAACCAGATTTCACTCATAAAAACACATTTAGTCATCTTGTCTTGTAGAGTAAAGTCATTTTCCTATTTTTAGGCGGTTTTCTTAAAATTATTATATATATACTTCAAAATTAGTTTTCATAAAATTTACAGCGAAATCCTTTTTTATTCCTTTATTGCAGATCTCTAAATCATAAGTAAACAAAGATTTATTTAGTTTTATTATGAAATTTATTAGAGTTCTACTATAAAGAAGGGAGAAAGTATTTTTCTGTACACGCTACAAAAAGCATTAAGAAAAAAAAAATCACTGATATTGCATTGTGACTATATGTTTTCATTAAGCTCTGCATTACTTTTTTCTTAATTGCATCTAAAATATAAATTAGGAAGTTTCCATTATTAAAAATTATGAGGTTAAAATCAGGTATTTTTATAAAATGTGAAATATTTTTAAAAATTAAAGAAAATTTTTATGCATATTTCAAAATGTATTTAATGATTCTCAATTATGGATAAAAATTTAAAAACATGAATATATTTTAAGCAATAACATCTTCCCAAAATACTTATTTATATAATTTAAAATTAAATGTTATAATTCTTCATTAAATTCATCATTAAAAATTCTGGCAGTTATTCTAAAACTTCAAAAAACATTTTAATAGCATTTTCCTAAATCCCTTTAGAAAATGGAATCTTAAAAAATTCACAACTTTTTAAGCGTAAACAAACACATCTATTTAAGTTAACAAGCTTAAGCTTCTGCTCATTCCAACTTGCATGAACTTTTATGAGAAAAATCTCATTATATTTTTGTGAAGTTCTTTCCCTTTTATGCTGTGAATATATTAAATTCTTGTGAGAAACATATAAAACACTTTTTCAACAAGTGTATTATCCAACAGAAATTTTCCCTTTTCATAAAAGTGAGCGATATATAAGCACCTTGTTTGAATTTATTCGCAATTTCTTTTTAGAAAATGTTAAGAGCTAAATTGCTTGAGACAAGACAACTTTTTTCTTAATTTAAAGCAATTTCCTCGAAAAATTTCTTGTAACATTAGCATTCGAAAAAATGTTTTTTGTAGAAGTTTTATTTATTGTCATGGCGATTAATTCCTGTGATCTAAGCATTCTTTACGTTTTGGAGATACGTTTTGTAAATAAACACATTTCATTTGGAGATAAATTTGTAAATCCTTAAATTTAAAGTAATTGTAAGATATTTTTATTTTGAGAATAAGAAATTCGATGTTATTTCCAATTGAACAATGGATAATAAGTATTGAGCTTTTACTTTCCACATGCAAACTCATATTTGTGAAAGTTATTTGATATTCTACTAAAATACATCTGTGAAAAGTATTTTTTAGGAATTAACTGAGCTGACAGTTTAATGCATGCTATCTATTTTTTAATTCCACAGTTTGTGGATTCGATTCTAAATATGAACGTTGATTTTCGCTGTAATAATCTTTACATAATACAACCCGAACAAATAAATTGTCCTTTTGAGTTGATGACGTTCAAGCAAATGAAACCACAAAATACAAATATTCATTGGTCATATTTTACACTTGTTGTTATGACTTTTCAGTGATTCCTACAATAAAGATAGAAATCACAAATAAAAATATCAAAAGTATACATGAATAAAAAGTATATTAAATATTATCGTTCTAATGTCCCATTTATATCTCATTGTGAATAACCTGTTAAGTTTAATACGTAATTCAAACACATATTTAAGTCAAATTCATTATTAAATTTAAGTCATTATGGTGTTTAAAACATAAACAAGAAAAACAGTGCGAAGGTATAAAACTACTTTTATAACAAATGCTATTTTAATAATAATAAAAATTAATGCAAAAAATTGCATACATTAAATTTATAAACATTCAAAAGATATAAAAAGAAATATTTTCATATAATAAACAAACTAAGGACTGAACTAGCCTAATAAAAAATTCGTGTATTAAATCAAAGTTATCTGCATGTTTCATTTAAGTAACTAATGAAATAAATTATCTCAGCATTTAAATAATATTATGATATTTTATAATGAACTTTTAAAAAATTTAACTAAAACTTTTAAAAGATATTTATATATCAAAAGATACATATTTTTTTCATACTTTCGAGTTTTCTCTAAAATATGAAAATATAAGACACTTTTACACAGAAAAAAGTGAAGAAATTTTGTATATAACTACATTTAAAGTGTATAATGCATATAAAATCTTTCTTCGTAAGTCCTTATTACTTAAACAAATGCATAACATTAGTTAAAGATAAAATACATTTCAATCAATTGTAATATTTGCACAGAATCATATTATTTTATTGACAGGACTTTTAAAATGAAATAATTGAAAGATAAATTGTGTGTCCAAAGATTTAATTTTCATAATTTAATTTTTTATATAATTGAATTTACATAAATTTAATTTTTACGTGAAAAAATTGAAAACTTTAAATGACAGTTTTCGAAATTTTTCAATAATTAAATTACATTTTTAATTTTATAACTGTTTGAGTAAATGAAAAAAATACAATATTAATACATCTTTCTAAATTTAAACAAAAATATAAAGTAAATTTTTAGTTATTTATCCATATTATTTGTTGTAAGTGATTAAATATTATAAATGCCAATGGCTATAAAGAATAAATAATAACAAAAGTAAAATTATTGACTATACTTTTAAGTATTTTTTTTATTTCCGGCTAAAATTAGGAACTTTAACTTTTTAAAAAATAAAAATTTTAAATTTCAGCTTCTTTTTTGTGAATGTATATTGACAGAAACGTTGAATATGGCACCATCAAGGCTTCAGCAATGAGCAAAAATTCAAAATCAGTAATTAAAATAGTAAATTTTGCAGAATAATATACTAATAGTAAATTGTATGAACAGAGATTAATGTATTTTTGTCTGATTTTACCGAATGAATAAAACAACATTCAAAAATAAAACGCCAAAAGATTTTGAATGAGATTTACTGAAATTGCGTGATTCATTAGTTGCTCACAAGCCATTATTTTGTGGGCCGTTGCTCAATGGATGAATAACAGTGAATCCACAATTATATGGCAAAATGTTTAAGCATCCTGAACAGCATCGATCGTCATTTGTGATCCTGCTTGCATTAATGAAATCATGCCAGACCGTAAAAGACGCAACAACAATATGTATTTTGAAACATTTATATTTGGACCTGTAATATATCTGGTTGTTAACTTAATTAATATCTCCAATTGATCTTGTTTTATAAAGCAGGAGAGCCGCCAACGTCATTAATGGCACTTAAACGTTGAACACCATTACGAAAAGCCGATGAGTTGGGTAGTTTTACCGATATTCATGTCTACAATCATCACAATCCACCTCCTGTCCCGTAAATCAATGGCTTCTTTTCTTTTGACAAACACTATTAATCATAGGAACGATACTTCACATACTTTATGGAAGATGGTGAGACGCTGTTGTTGTGTGAGGGCCACATCTTTCCCAATCTCTCTCTTTAAATATATGTATAAATGTATATATATTTATATAGATAGATAGATAGGATAGATAGACAGATGATATAGATATATATTCTAAGGTTCTCGCAAACAGCAACGTTCACCGTTTCACGAAGAATAACTAGGGGCTATATAAATAGGAGATACCCAATTTTTTGCCTTCGTAAACCTGAAAATGAATGGATCTTCACAGTTTAGAAGCAAGAAATAAGCAGAAGATCCTCAGACTTGGACTACCACTCGCATCAGTATTATATTATTTTAAGAACATTACTACCATGCTTTACTTTACGTGTCTAAACTACCATTAGTGAACATGATGAAAATTTGGCAGAGTCAGTGTATAAATCAACTGTTTGCGAGAATGACATATTTTTTAACCAGACCAGTGTGACCATCAATATGGGTTTAAAAATATCGAAAATTAATAAAGGAAATGTTTAATAAAGTAAGTTAATTATCAGTTTTTTCATGAAGACTTGAAATTTTACAAATTCTTCTATTTACAAAGGAAATTAATAGTAAAGCATTTATCGATAGTAGTGATACTGTATAGTAAATCTTACTGCAAAATATTTAATATTACATACTAAATTTTGCACTCCAAATAAAGAAAACTTAAATGTAAATGTGACAGAGGAAGAAATATGTCAAAATTCTTTATCGAGTTAAAAGTTCATTTTTCAAAATGAAATTGATTTATTGATGATGGAAATAAGTAATCATATTTTCTGACTCCTGTCACAATTTTTATCATTACTCGCTTAATTACAAGCTTTGAAAGAATAAGTTTTATGCATTTCATTAGTGTGTAACATTAAAAAAGATAAAGTAAAATTTTAATGGTTTACAAGAATGCATAATAATTATAACATTAAATAACAAGAAAAAGTCTAAAACTATATTTGAAAATCTGTACTTGCTACTAATTTTTCATTATCATTTTAAATACTCTCTTATTAAATTCCAGTTTCATGTTACATATTTGAAAATAAATTTAAGATGCATTCTTAATTATGTCATCGGATTTAATTCAAATTCAAGGAATTAATTCATGATTTTTTGATTAATAATTTGTGTCAATGAAAAATTTTTAAATAAAGAATTTCTTTAAAAATTACATCGCTTTCAAATTCCTAAGTCAATGAAATGCATCTGTGGAAAGGTATTATTCTGATGGCTGAGAAGTAACATCATAACTTATCCCGCAAATAGTAACTGATAACTTAATTTAGCTAATAGTCTAGTTAATAGTAACTTAATCCAGCTAATGACTAGTTTGCTGAAAGCTTATGGGATCCAATTTCCCATCACTAGTGTATGGCTGGGAGAGAAGGTTGCTAGTACTGATGTAAATCTTTTGATTTTACCATGGTTCAAACTTAAATGGTAGCTGGATAAATTTATCAGCTTCTGTCAGCGTAATTAAGAAAAATGAAATCTATTGTGCAATTATTTAATCTTAAATAATTTTAAGATTTGTCTTGATTTTGAATTGGCATTTTAACGTTGTCATTAAAATAATCAAAAAAAATTTTGTGAATCATTGTATAGTATTAATTGCTTAATATTTGAGGAAATTATTTCACAAGAAATGTATTCACGTATAATCAGATAAGAAAGCAATTAACATTCTAAGGACACTCCTTAACTCCACTGTCGATAACGATTCGGTTATGTATGATTATTTTGGGTGCAATGGTCTGGAGAAAATTTCCTCTCCCTTCAGATCAATGCCAAAATTAAGGGAGTGGATCCTTTGGTGATGCCATCTATCGGGGGATTTAAAAAGAGCAAAGACGTACTTTCACCTTCGTGTGCTCTGAATTAAACGAAAGACGCACCCTATTGACTTAAATTCGCATAGCCAAGGCATAGCGAGCTTGGCTTGTCCAAGTGTCATAAGTAATAACAACAACAACATAATTTTCAGAATCTGGTTCCACTTAAAAAATAAAGCTTAGTTTATTTTAAAATTTAAATATAATTATCATAAAGGAGAAGAATATTTAGAATTATAAATTGTTAAACTGCCATACTTAGCATCTTATTCCTTTCGTTGTTAACGTTATTTAGTTTAAGAACTAAGCTACAATTCTATTGGAGCATATTAAATATATATATATATATATATATATATATATATATATATATATATATATATATATATATATATATATATATATATATATATATATATATATATATATATATATATATATATATATATATATATATATACATATTAAAAACATTGAAATCAAATGAATTGTTGGCAAGTATAATTAGGTACTGCTAAATAATGAACCCTTTAAGTGAAATCAAAAGAACTTGTTAGAAAACTTTATTTACAGCATGTTTTTCTTTAGTTTTCCAATTTGTATTTTTCAAAACTTATATTAAATTTTTAAGCATTAAACGTAGGACATGTTAAAATAAAATATTTGAGTTTAGCCTTAAATCACTGAAATAATTTATGATTTTCAAGTATTACAAAATTGCACTAATATATAATATAAAAAAAGAATTTTACACATATATATAAATCCCTTAGAACTCTTATTTTCAAGTATTATTCTTATTTTAAAAACACATTTTCTCTGTGAAGATATTATTATAAATAATGAACCCAATATTATACTTAATTGAAGTTGACACGAAGTTCAACGCCATAGCTCCTTCCGTTTAATTATAAAAGACATTTTTCTTTTAAAATAGCTTTACAATTTTGCTTTCTTTTTAAAAGTGTTCCCTTTTCTAATTTTTTCTGATTTCCTCAAAAATTAAGTTCAAAAAGATTTAAGTGTTCGCCTATTTGCAAGGTAACACAATTTCAAAGCCCATTTTCCTTGAAATGGTAACATATTTTAAGTACTTTATTTAAACACATTATCTATATTTCGAGTAGAGAAGAAAATTTTCGTAAATATAGCAAATTTACCTGAAGACTAGATTTTGTCGCACATTTTCTTATTTATATTCCATGCGTGGGTGTCAAAATATATTACTTTTTCAAAATAGACTTCTGAATGAATTATTCTCAAAATTGTTTTCATTTAGATGATAATTTTCCCTTTTACTGAGAAATGTTTTCGTAGGGATCATTTTACATATTACCTTCGACACGTAATCTTTTTTGAAGACAATACAGAATTTATATTTCAAAAGGAATTAATTCCATCCTCTGTGTCTGTTGTGTTAATTAAGCTATCTTTCCAATGATACATGATTTTATGGCGTTACTTTAAAAGATTTTCGTGCAACTAATCTACAAACATAAAAAGCAGGTGTTTCAAAAATGTTTTTACAACTTCGGTCACCGTTGTACTTTTACTACTTAAACTCTTATGAAATTAAGTAGAATCTAATTAATACCTTAATAGTATTTAAATAATGTGTTGAAATACAGCTTTTGGCCTAAAATGCATCTTTTAAAAGACATAGTTTAAGCTTATTTATTATTTTTAGCTAATATTTTTTATGTGATACAGCATCAAGAAATTAATATGATAAATTTGAAGACTCTTTGAAATTTGCTTACTATATGTCGCATCATTAAATTTTTAATACCCACGTTTTAGAGAGTTGCTTACTTAAAATTATATAAATACAGCAGTAGTCCAAAACAAAAAAAAAGTTTTACTGAAAACAATGAATTTTATATGTAATGTATATGTGTAGGATTAAATGGAACTACCAGTTTTTTGTATTAAATTGTCGCTTATAGGCTTATAGGTGTGTTTGAGTCTTTGTGCATAACTATTTGCAAAATTTTGTTTCGGGGATAGTTAAAATGAGGAACCAATCAGAATTCAAATGGGGGTGGATAATGGGAATCCATCTGGTTGGTACATCGGTGATCACTGTTACGGTTGTCAATTGCCAATGTGACAAATCTCATTACAGCTTACAACAATCATGGTAAAGCAATATCTACGAGATAAAACTTTGAAAGGAAAACCAATCTCACAGCAAAAAATAAGTGAACAAAAAGAAGGCTCGGGCCACCAAAAAATTGAGCACTGTGGCAAGTGTGATCGCCAAGCTGAATGAATATGTACAACACACAGTATTAACATATACAATTCAAAAAGAATAGAACATAAAATTTTGAAATAGAGCTGATGTTGCAAAACCTCTTGTGACAAATGTAAATCAAGAAAGGCTAGTATAGCAGTTTAAGGGCCATAAAATCCCAACTGCAGATGAATGGAAACATGTCTCATTTTCTGAAGTTTCCAGTTTTTCCTGTTCCTAAACACAGGATGAGCATATGCGTGGCAAGCCTCTACATAAGTTTAGTAACCAATTTTCATACTTCCTAGAGTGAAACATGGGTAAGTTTGATAATGATTTGAGGACTCATATTGTAGTTTAGAATTGGTCCTCTTGTCATCTCACGTGGACAGGTCATTAGCTGTAAATATGCCACTTTTTGGCTGACTAATCTCAGTATATTGTACAGACATTATTTAACTCTTGATATTTCTGAAATCTTGCTGATATATAATTTTCAAGTCAATTGAATCCGAACAGTTCAATAATGAGTTTGGTATCAAAAATGTTAAAAAAAGGTAAAAATACCCAGTTGCACAAATACTATACCTGCTTAATCATCGGATTTACATTTCTTAGAGTCCTCGTGATCCTTTTGAGAGAAAGAGTGAGATCCCCTACTCTTTTTCCTGTATCTCTAGAATTAGAGCTGCTTTTGCCTAATGAATGGCAAAATATCCTACTTACCTCCATGCAGAACCTATTTTTATTTCAAGAAAGAGGTAATTACTTTTAACTATCAAAGATATTTCCACACCATATTAAGTGCGAATTTTTTTTGTTTTTCTGTCAATTTTTTATCACTTTACACAGCATTGTGCACTGATCATAACCACTAAATTTAATATAATGTAGTTAATATAGTAGAAACTTGTTTCTAAAAACTCACAGGAACCTAAAAAGTTCTGAAACTGGAAAATTCTTAAGAAAGAAAAGTTAAGGTTAGATCTTGTAACTAGTATTTTTCCAAACTACATTCTCTTTATAAATAAAATATTAGAGTAGAAAAAATATTTAATATGCACTACATAAAAAAACAAATGTAAAATAAAATTCTTAGTTAGAAATAATTACCTTTTTTATGGATAAAAACCAGGAAAACTTATCACTTTATTTGATTTTTTCTGTTTTCAATCTTTATTTTTAGAAACATATTTTCTGCTTTTTTTAACTGAGGAAAATTTATATTTTTTTTTTTAAATATCTCAATCTTGTTAACCATTCATCAGCTTGTTTTGCAGACAATAGCAACTCTGGTTTGGTTCTTGTTTAATGTCTTAAAGCTCTTTTCCATTTTCATTCGGTATGTTCTCAGTCATTTAATTACATCAGAGCCCAGATTTAATAATTCTTTAAAAATTAATTTTTTGCAGCAGTGGATTTCTTTATCGATGTTCATAGAGGGATTACTCATCTTACCTCAATATGTCCGATAATGTTTTTCCTTTTCTTCTGATACGAGAATTTCTTTAAAAAGCCTACATGTCGTAATGACCTAGATATCAATTTTCATTCCCCATTATTCCAAATATAAATTAACAAGTGCAAGAATGTAGATTCCGTAACACAATTAAAAACCTTAAGAGGTCACTCCTTTCAAAAGTACTTTAGATATCTGCACTAGAAGTTATTGATTATATTCTGATGTATAGGCTGTGAGACAAGAATTAGTTTAGATGGGCGAAATTTAAACCCAAAATTAAAAATTCCAACATTAAAAGTGCTGTTAGTTATACGAAATTTTAAGATTTTACAGTTCTCCAATACAAGCGTAGAACCAAGTTCGTCTATCATAAAAAACATTGAAAAGATTCAGATATTAAATAATAAACTCAAACGAAAGATGCACGATATTGTGTTAACAAAAAGAGAGACATTTCAAAATTTTAGTTCACAAAAGGAATTAAATTTAACAATGTAATTAGGAAATGAAAATAGTATTGGGTTTTGAAAAACACTTTAGTGACCACCAATAATTTATAAAACTGTGACCGTTCGTAAATTAAAGATTCATATAAACTAGCATTTACTGTACGCATATTTCCGGAATAGCTCTTACAATATTGGGATGGAAATTATGTATTCGATAAGGACAGTAACGTAATGCAATGTGATAGATTTATAATGAGTTAATTAATGATTAGGAAAAAGTTTACAATCGGGTGTCCCTTTGATTCTTTGACGATTTTTTCAGCATCAAGATGGACGCCAAGACGTAACTAACAAGCTTAATAATAATATATAATTGGTGTTATTATATAATATATATATTTGTATAAATAATAATAATAAATAAGTAATAAGATTAAAAATAACGGGATTGTCAGAAATTGAATTTTACCACCGAATTCTCGCCAAACTAAGAGTCACCCGATTCTACACTGAACCCAATGATTATAAATAAGAAGACATTGATTGCATAACAAGTCAGATCATTGTATGCCAATTTTAAAATACTTAAGTTTGACTGTGAATAATTGAAAAGTAACCAAATGGGTTATGTATTTGTAGCAATTTTGAACATTTTTATAATACAAACCATTAACATTCCCTTTTCTGCCCTTCTCTTTATCAAACACTCTCTCCAACTTAGGTGTTTTATCTTATTTTCATTAATTATAGGATTCTTTAAAGCGAATTTTTCACACGAAATTGAAACTGAGTTTGGAACGTTAAAATTTTATGACAACATAAATTCGCAGTACGCAATGTAAAAAATCCTTTTTTAAATTGCTTTCTTTCCTTATGTTTTTGTAAACACATCACCTTACAATTTAACATATTCATTTGCTCCTGAGAATCATTTTTTAATGAATAATAAGTTTGTTATTCTTTACTAATCGGCAAACGCTTTTCAGAATAAAAAATTCCAAGCTTATTTTTTTCACCTGCTCAGTGATGCTAATTAACACTGTTGCATCTGCTGAGTTCGATGATGGAGAATATTTCACTTGTGACATTCACATTCCCTTATGACAGCTTAATATTTATAAAAATATGTTCAAAGTAAACATAAAAGATTGGATTTCCCAAAATTTAAATTATTTTTTAAAACATTTGTTGTTGTATGGAGCTATTAGTCGATTGATTAACTATATCGACTGAGTATAAATTGAAATATATATAAATATTCAATTTTCATTTCCCAATATAACAACAATGCTTTAATGAAATAATTTTTCATGCATTTATTTGCATAAAGCAACTTTTAAATTATATTATATATCTCCATTGTACTTAATTTTTATATACCTGAGAATATATGAATTAGAGATGTATTTGTATATGCAAATGTATAACTAATTAGTGAATATGGTGCATCAATAGGTTACTAATGTCAGCATAACAATTCCACTGATAAAGTTACTTTAATTAGAGTTCACAAGTTTAATTTAATTTAGTCCACACACTAAAAGGTTTCATATATAGAAAACTAATTTGCTTAGTTAAATGTCACTGCACGATTTCATAATATTTTATTTTAGTATGATATGTTCAATTATTCTCCAATTGTTTTTATTCATAATTACTTTCATATATTTTTCAATTTATTTCCTTTATTCAAATCTTCCTTCCTAGTATTTATTTTTTAAATAAGCAATAAGCGTAGATACTAGTTTTCAAGTCTCTAAATATTTTTAAGGAAACTAATTTTCCACGAAAATTTTATATATTTTCTAAAATACTAAACCATGGCATAGACCAAATTACTCTTTTCTTTTGAAAAAACTATGTATCATTCCTCTCCTGGGATAAAAATAAGAAATAAATGTCAGAAGTAGCATATAGTAAACAGTCGAATAGCTTAAGTGTTGTAAGACAAGTTTAACTGATAGTTTAATATTTACTTCAAGAAACTCTTCAAGAATAATATACCGCATTGCATTAGTGTGCCTCGTAAGATCATTAGAAATTATGTTATCATAAATTGATTGATTTTATAAGCGAGATATTGTAAGAAAAAAATGTGCCAGAATACTCAAATCACCTACTTTCTGCACCTTCAAAAAGTAAAAAACTCCATACCCATTTTCTTAATTTAAAACGGTGTGGCTACATTCAAAATTAACATCTTCCACATCCAAAGGACGCTAAGTTACTGGGACTCATTCGAATTTTCAATATTGAATTTAGAAATTATGACCACATTTTTCGGATTAGAATCTTGTGACTTTACTAAAAATACTTTCTTGGTATTCACAAATTAGAACATATGAAATTGTTTCTAGTTAGGATATAAATGAAATATATCTAAAGAGATATTTTCTTATGTTCAATTCAAACCAGGGAACAGAATTTTGTATCACCCATAGATTTTGTATAGTTGTTATCAATTTTTTCCCCGTGGAATAGTTAGAATTCTTTTTGGGGACAATTAATGTACGCAAGAAAAGTTTTTCAGTAATTTTTTCATTTATATATAGCATGGGCACATAAAGATTACATCTTATGTTTAAATAGCATCCATATGACATATATCATTCAAAAGCTTTATATGTTCATCAACAGATTGGGAATCGGATAATGATTTTGTCTGGATGTCACGACACAAAAGAAGACATTATTCTACTGCATCTTCTTTGTGTATCCTAATAAATATGATATCATTGGCAGAATATTTCAGTGTTACCACATAAAAAAATTACAATCATTTTTACTTGTGGTTCATAAATTATTAAATTTACAAAGGAATTGTACAGAATTAACATTTAAAAATGAGAGTAGTTATATATTAACTACATTTTAGCTGTAATATTTGGAAATTAAGATAAGATCCATCATATATGCTATTCTTTATAAGTGAAGGATTTTTAGTTTTAGAAATTTGTAATATCCACGTACTACATCAGGTCATATATATGATGCACAGTGATTCTCAAGATTATTCATCTAATTTTATTTTAAGACCATTAAATTAAAAAAAACAAAGGGTAAATCCAAATCTGTGATAAAGTATTTCATTAGGCATCTCTGCTCTGTTGACAATTTATTACGAGGGAAATTCACCAATAAAACATTCAACAAACATAAGTGAATATTCAAATGAATTATGAATTTACCAATGTTTAAGAAACTTTACTAAAAAAATCTTACCTGAAAATCAAGTGAACCGAATATATAGCTGAAATAAAACACTGAACTACAGGTAAACTGAGTTAAGAAGTTACCAATTTTCAAGAAAAAATTATCTAAATATCCCCGTCTTGGAAGCAAATGCAACTTTCTGGAAGCATTATCGTTTAATTAGAGCTAGTTACTTGAATAAGTACCCAACTATAAACTATTCTAGTATATAAAGCAGTATTTTTAATTGAAGAAAATCAAAGTATATTTTCTTATAATTATCAAAAAGAAAGTCAACACTTTTCTGTTAATGAAGATTCACTGTGCTGCAACAACATTCGTGCTTTGATGGATGAATTCCAAAGTGAAAATAAAACAAAGAACTGGAGACTATTACTTGAATCTTCGAAAATTAGTTTGTAGTTTGCATTCTTAAACAACATGAAGATATATTGTTCAGTATAGTTGTCTTTTGCCAGCAAAAAATGAGGAAGTATTAAAATATTGTACCAGTTTCAGTTCGAAAATATATTTCGAATTAAAAATCGTTGCATTGTAAATGAGTTTTTAGTTCAACTATACTTTATTTTTTATATGAATTGCAGTTCTATGAATTTGTATATTTTGTTATTGGACATGAAAAAATGTTACATAAAATAAGAAGTGATACGAAGCATTTTCATGTGGTCAAAAAAATGCTTACCATCTACAATTCGTCATCCTAGATAAGATTATTCTTTTTCTCTTGCATGTAAAATTATAGAGTTTTATTTTTTAAGATAGATAAAAATACTTATTTATGGTTCATTATTTGAAAGAAAGTTTACTTTCTGGAAATTATTTTAAAATTAATAAAGAAATAGTAGAGGAATCCTCAATAAGATCTTTATTTGAGGTCAATAAATTAGAATATTACAGAAATAATTAGAAGTAATTATTTTTGTAATCTTAATAATAAATTCGATGATTATTTGATGCTAATAAATTAGAAGATATAGAAATTAATTTCGTCAAACGAAGTTAAAAAATTACCATTTACGATTTTTTGAAAAATTTTATTAAAACATTTCAGACGAATAATAAAGCATCAAATTACTATAAGGGTACAGTAGAAAACATGCAGAATGAGGATATATATATAAACTTTCATAACTCTTATTAAAAACATTCATAAAAGTTTTCAAGGTATTTTTGAATTAAATTATGAATAAAATGAAAACAAACCATTTTCATTCAGATAAAAATTATGGTCTTTAGATAATATCAAATTTAAAGATAAATTTGTAATATTAATTTTTAATGATTTTCTTTTCGTAATATTTTAATGTTATTTAATTAGTTTAAGAAATTTTCTAGTTCATTTTTCACGGTTATTTCGAATTTCAATTAATATATTTATCTTTTTAAAAAAATTAAAATAATTATATTTTCTTTTTAACATTTCCAAGTGGGTGTCCTTCATCCACTGGAAGATGACTTTTGATTCTTTCTCAACAATTTACCAAGGTCCATCTTCTGAACTTATAGATTACAAGTTTTGCAAGCGATGTCTTAATACTTCTCAATTATCTTTAATTGGTCACAGATCCGATTATACATGCGAAAATAAAATCTCCTTTATTCCTTGCAGAGCTTGTAGATAAAATTTCCGATCGGTGTGATCTGGAGCTATTTGTTTTTCTAAGTACATATATTTTTTAGTTCAACTTTCATTCAGAAGTTTGTACACTATTTTTGAAGGATATCCATTAATACACACTGGGCAAGTTTGTTGCTCTTTTTTACATATGTCTTATATGTTTGCAAGTAATAATTGCATGTTGTTACTAATGACACTTGGACAAGCCAAGCTCGCTATTGGCTATGCGAATTTAAGTCAATTGGGGGCGTCTTTCATTTATTCAAAGCATCATGAAGGTGAAAGTATGACATTTGCTCTTCAAATCCTCCAATAGATGGCAGCACCAGAAGATCTACTCCCTCAATTTTGGCATTGATCTGAAGGGGGAGTAATTATCTCCAGACCATTGCACCCATGGTAACTGCTCAACGATCGACCACAAGTCTTTCGATCCCCCATATTTAACGAGCACAAATATCGCATGTACTCGGTGGGTCTTTGGCGGCATTGTGAATCGAATCCCACCCTTCCGGATGGAAGGCCAATACCCTAACCTCTAGGCTACCACGGCCCAATAATTGCATAAAGACATGTATCCCTTGTATATTGTAAATAATACTTGTGTAAAAGTAATGGTTTTCAAAATATATCTTTTTGGAAACGAATCAATCATTTTTTATATTTACCCCTATATTTTCATATCATATTTTCAAGATAATCACTTAAATTCAATTATTATTAATTTATTACTCTAGACATCTGAGTGATAAAATACAATTTTCGAAGAACTTCCAGTTTATAAGTAGAAATTACGACTTTGATTTTTTTTATATTTCACATTAAATGAAAATATTTAAATTAGAAAATAACTTTGTAAGGAAATTTTCAGCTTAATAATAAATAACTGTAAATAACAGAGGTATTTTTACAATTAAAACTGTAAACCCACTCCCATGTTTTACTTGGCTTTATAAAAGAACACTCTTATATTTTTATATTTATTATTTTTATATTCAGTATATATATTTTTTAATTTAACGCTGCCATTATTAAATCATATTATAACCCTAATTTATGCACTATAAACTAATAATATATTACACTATAACCCTATATTTTTTATTGTTTTCAAAAATCAAAACGAAATATGAAGAAAAAAGTTATTTTTCACCCTTAACCATAGCGCATATTTATATCAAGATTTTATTAACTTTATTTCTCACCGACATCGCTTTATTCTTCCATAAACAATGCCTCCGTTACACTAAAAGCACTATTTCATTTTACTTTCCTTTTATGGAAAATTGCTTCTGTTTTACAGAATTTAAACAATCAAATAATAAAATACTATTTTCTATGTAATTTGGACAGTAAAAAAATACCCTCTCCCTTTCAGCCAGATCTGATTTCAAATGAAATTCAGCAAATAATTCGTATAATAACCATAAATCAGAATTCAAGCGCACTTCTATATAGAAATCTATAAAAAAACTTAAAAGAATCACTTACTTTAAATAAAAGAATTCACTGAATAGGTTTTATATCAATCACGCTTTATTTTGAGTTAAACATTTATTTTACTTAGATTTTGAGAATTACTAAAGAAAAAAAAACACCATATTTAAAAATGATGAATAAATATGTCCTTTAGATTTAAAATATTTACTGAAAGCTTATATAAGAAAACTATATTAAGATAACTCTATTCAATAAAATATTTTCCTAGAAAAATAACAGTTACATTTGTTAATCACTTGAAACAGGTTGCTAGTTAATCATTTAAAAATAAATTGCTGAATGAAATAAACTATCTAAATTAAAAACAACTACATACCAAATTCTGCATGATACTTTTTAAGTAATTATTTTTAATTAACTCATAGAAAAAATATAGGCCTTCATTATGCACTTCTTTATTTTATAACAGAAAATGTATTGTATCCAGCTTTTCCATCAAGAATGTATGGGCTTCAGTGGCTCAATAGCTTCACGCCGCTTTCCGTTAAGATCAGCAAAGTGAAACATCATTTGTTACGAGTAAATATTGGGAGGGTGACCACATTCTCCCTCACTGAGTTGCTGCTGCTCTATGAGTTGGGGACGTATACACGTTAATCTGGCATTGAGGTAAAGAGGATGGTGCTAGCTCAGATGTAACCTCTTCACCTGCCTTTGGTTCAAAATTATGAGGTACTTGGAGATGATGGAGTATTCCAAATCCGTTAAACTTAGTTGCATTCCAGATTTAATCGTTACCGTTATATATATTTATATGCATGTGTGTCAAAAATATATTGATGTATCAAAATGTAAATAATAAAAACAATTGCAAAAGTATAAAATTTTATCAAAGATACAATTCATATTTTACAAACTCGTACATTTAGTAGTGTATTTAGGATTTCGATCTATGATAAGAACTAAAAAATGCTTCAAGTTGTACGCATGAATAGCAATCTTCGTTTTCTTATGGTTTTTGCAGATGAAAAACAATATAAAAAATGATAATTTAATGTCTTGAAATATATGTCTTTTACAAAACAATCTTACTTCATTTAATTACTTATATGTCTGAGATTAGAAATTTGGAATTGCTTGTAAGACTTTTATGTTTTTAGAATTATGTAAATGTTTTTCAAAATAAAGGAAAAATTACATAGTTTTCGTGATTATGTAATCATCTAAAGCGGTGACATAAATGAAAAATTAAAAATAGGCTGTTAAAAGAATTTATTCTTTTTGAAGACATTTTTGCCTAAGGGTCTTAATGTTACCAAAAATCTAAAAATAGACAATCACACATTAATAACGCAATAGATGTGAAATTGTACAAAAATATTGATTTTTTAAACTTTTTTTATAATATATATATATATATATATATATATATATATATATATATATATATATATATATATATATATATATATATATATATATATATATATATATATATATATATATATATATATATATATATATATATATTATCATTTTACGCTTTAAATAAATATGTTGGATTCTCGCAGTTATTATAAAATTATCACAAGCAAAGCAGAAGACACAGGTACCAAAAATACTTATTTAATAGTTTTAATGTGTGATTTTCTAGGAAATGGCAATTTCCTTATTTATTTATTTAATTTCATATTACATTAACTTCTTTATGGAAATTTCATAATACTGTGGTCACTTCTGTTTTCCATGTATTTAAAATTTTCGCAGCAATATTTTTAAATTAATAATTTTCAGTCAGTTTTCAGAATGTTTATTAATTTATTGTATATTTTTTCCAATTAAACTAAAAATAAGGGACTACTTTTTGTAAATGATAACCGAAATTTTTCTCGTTAAATTAAGAAATATTTTAGAACTTCTATGATCATGTATTATTTAGAAAAAATATTAAAATTATTAGCTCGGAAAATGAAATTGACTTTTAACAAACTAAATCGTGTAATTTTAACTATCTAAGGAATTTATTAATAAAATACTTTTTATCATTAAATTTAGAATTTTTATGTAGAAAGCAACCTTAAAAATTACTTTTGCCATTTGTATTATTTTTATGCTACTGAAAAACATTTATAATATTCAAACAGTAAAAATTATTTGACTTTTAGAAAAACTGTTTCTTTATCTTTGATTCGATGAGAAAATATGAAATAAACAATTAAATATTGATATTATGACCTTATAAATTCTGAAATATATTTCAGTTATTTCAGTACATATATATGTATGTATGCACACACACACACATATATATATATATATATATATATATATATATATATATATATATATATATATATATATATATATATATATATATATATATATATATATATATATATATATATATATATATATATATATATATATATATATATATATATATATATATATATAATATATAAAATATCTATATTGGTACTTATTATGTGTTTAGTTACTTGATTCTTGATTATACTAATTTTCGTTTATTTTTCTTTCTAAAGAAACATTTTAAATTCACGGTTTTCTTTATAAAATATATCCTTTCTGTACAAAATGAAAGACAAGGAACCAGCTTTCAAGAAAGTTGTTTCAGAACATATGTGTGGGATTTTATTTCTCCAGCCAAAAAATGAATTCTTTGAATACAGGCGAAATAAATTCTGAAATACCGAGTCCTAGATAAAATGCGGGGCTTATCTTCGAATTTGCTATTTTATTACTCGGAAATTTATAACTCCACCCACTTTCTTTCCACGCAATGTGGTTTTCTGGAAGGATGTAAAAAGTGCAATTTCGTGTTTTTAGATGTTTCTTTTTCCGTTAAGTAAAAGAGAAATCTTTAAATTTCCCTAACTTCAGCTTGGGTCAAATATTTCCGCTGGGAAATGAGGTTTAATATTGGTTATTATTGGGTTTGGAATTTGTATGCGGGTCTAGATAGAACAATTAAATATTGGAGTTTGAGATTGTAATTCGTTTTACAAAATTTGTTAAAAGAATTACAAAATTACAATTTATAAATTTTAAGTGAGGGAGCAATAAATAAACTTCTTAACAATGTATTATGATTGAAATTGCGCTGTTTTTTCAGATACATAATACTGCTTAATATTTATTAGTTCTTCTTTAATAAAAATTTTCTCCAGTAATGTTTTGTTGCCTTTCAAAACATATTTCAATAATCTCGTGGTATTTGAAAGTTAATAATAACTCAACTTGGTAATCCATAAAACATATTACCTAAAATTGGCTATGATTTAAAATCAATTTCTGTTTTATCAAAAATAAATCTTTCTTAAAGAAAAATTCTTTTATAGATGGAACAAAGAGGCATATATCAAGTAGAAATCAGAATCACTAAATAATTTACTATTGTCTGATAACTTTTTTTTCAATCAATAAAAAATCAAACAATTCATTTGTCTTACAAAATTACCAAAATTTATTCAAAACAATAAATATATTTAAGCAAAATTCAACTAAAAATTGTGCAAGACTTTCTTAGTTTAGGAAAATACATAAATAAAAAAATTCACAATCAATTCCATATCTATAAGTAGTTGTAAAAAGATGAAAGTTTAAATTCTGTAATATAAAAATAGATTTAAATAAAAGTACCATAAAATATTCATACAAACCTCAAAAAAAGCCGATAATGATTTTGGATATGAAGTGCAAGTGAAGAAATGTTTTATCCACAGAAATGTTTAACTGAATGTAATGGTAAGGCAGTTAGAACTAAAAATTATGCATCAGTAATTACATGCATAATTTTAAGTTCTGCGATTATATAATAAAATTTTCTTCCTAATATTTTTGCAAAATAAAAAATACTCATATGAATAAAAAAGATCTTAGTATATGTCTTTCGAATTTTTTCCCCATAAATTTTGAAATTCATAAAAATGAGAAAAGCAATGTGGTTCCACAGCAGCAAAAAAGTTTCAGTGAAAAATAAGTTTTTGCGATTATAAGCAATATCGTTCCCTTACAAAGTATAGAACCAAAGAAATAACTTAACTTAATAATTAATAATTATTTTTTATCCTATACAAAAATAATTTTCATCAAGTGAATTTTTCTGGAAGTGTTAAATAGCAAATATTATCTTTCTGGAATATTACAAAAATGTTCTATTTGGTTCCTGTCAAATAAACATGTTGACAAATCCATTCAGGGGCATGTATTTTTCAAAAAGATATCATTCAGGAATATTTTAAATGTTGACCTGCAAAAGGAGTTCATTCCTGATTTTCGCAATGAAAGAAACACAACAATAGTTAAGAAGATATCATCTTTGAAACGCTGAGCCATCAATGATTAGTTCATAGTATTAATGTAGAGTATTCTTGATAATAACATATGGACTGTTTTACTTTTCACACATTCCAGTATAATGCATGTTTTTATATTCTGAATTGTGTGCAGCTGTAATTGAGCCATAGCAAATTTTTTTCCAAAAATCTCTCAAACACCTTACATTTATTCCATTTGAGACAGTTTCCTTTTCAAATATATCCTCAACTAATCTGACGTTATCGTTAAGGGCAAAAAACCCCCACCAGATTGCAGTAGCAGTTATTTAAATATTTCTGAATACCTGTATAACAAAATTGTCTGTAAATCATACTTGAGGATATGCAGATCCTTGTCTTTAATGATCTATAAATTTACTTACATTTTAACTTCGATTTTTTAAGTTGAAAAATGTAATGAATAAAATGCAAAATGAATCTGAATGCAACCTTCTTTTCAGATCATTGCATTCAGATTCATTTAGCATTTTAGGAAAATGGCTAAAGTCATCTTGCTAAAATACTGCCATAAAATTATGTTTTCTCAACCAAATCTATAGACTCAGCCAACAAATTCCTATAGATAAAGTCTACATTAACTTGTGAACTAATCTAGAGGGACATCAATATTTAAAATGTTTCCGGTTTGATTACATTTGATTCTTTTACAAATTCATTACATTCATCAAATTATTTCATAATTTTAAATTCATGTTAAGCAACAAGCAATTGACACCTATACTAACACTAATCTCCTTTCCTTAAAAAAACGTCATGCTGAGTAAATTTGTGTAAGCGAAGCTTTCTTTTTTCTTAAAAGTTTTTTGGTGTTCTTGAGAGAAATACAAAGGAAGTTCTGCGAACACAGATCTCAACCTGGTCACTTGACCATTGCCTTTACAGCTAAGAATGGCTAGCTATATTGAACAATATAGATCAGATTTAATAAATATACATTAATTATTCAGAAAACTAATTTGATGTATCTACAAATGCTGGATTCTTTATTTTCACTTTTCTTTCCCAATTGATCTGAGTTCTAATATGAATAAAATACGAGTTCTGATCCATGATAACTTTTACACATCTTCAGAGAGGTAGAATTTTTATCAGATAAAAGTTTTTACATGAAGTACAATTTCTAGGTTTAAATCTCTTGTATAAAAAGTGTTTTTCATCTAGTGACAAATAAGACACTGTGTATTGATAATACATTTTGTATCTTGTCAGTTAAGATGGTGGAATATTTTACTCAAACCACGATTTTAAAAATTAATAACAAAATTTTATATATGATTACGTTGTAAACATGCAAAGAATTTCTATAATTTGCCGTAATACTATGCAAATTATATTTCAATAAAAACATGTTATGAAAATTTTCTAAAAATTTCTGTTTAGTAAATTTAGTCGTTTAGAATAACACTTATTTTATGTTTGAAAATGTTTTATGGAGAGCTCAATCAATTTTTAAAAAATCGAAGTTTGTCATTCTGAATTGTTAACGAGTACATTGTGAATTTTTATAGTAGTGGCATGAAAATGATACTACCAGGCACAAAAATGATGTTACATTCTATCAATTTATTATAAGACCAATCCATGAAAGTAATTGCTGTCTTCAATTTAAATTAAGTATAATCTAAAAAAAATATGCATCAATACTTCTCAAGATAGTTAATTTCACACACAAAGTATACTTGTCTATTTCTTATTTATTTATAAATCCCATTTTTTATTTACTATATACTAATTTTAATTTTCAATAATTATAAAAAAACTCAAGAAAAAATGTGTCATTTTCATTAAAAATAATATTTTATAAAGTATTCTTAAGAACATATTTCTATTAGAGTATCAACTAGAAATAAAGGAAATTAATTAACACTATTTTCTATTTTTAACCCCCAGCATTAGCTAAAGAATAAAGATTCATTACAGTTGGAGAACTTTATTTCAAGCTATTTTTTTCTCTCCTTACCTGCCGGCTTTAATTATACAGATCGCCGAACATGCAAAGTTACAAGTACCCAAACTCGATGTCTGACTTTTCACAGGGAGTATCTGATCAAATGTTTGCACTTAGTTGTCAAGTTTCATTTATCTTTCCCAGAACATTCTTTCGTCAGATGGATGACTACAGCGTTCTCTGGAGGCAATTTTTTATACTGTTTCGTTTCCTTGCTTTCATAATCAGCTTGTGATCTATTTGAATAAATGTGAATAAAATCTTCCAGTCTGAAAGAGGTATATGGAAATTGAAAATTCAGCTTTAAAAAGTAAACTTTGCTTTAATCCATTATGTGTATGTATTCAATTTAAACATGGGATGTTTTTCTAAAAATAATTTCTTTTTTACTTTTATTAGGTAAATAAAAAAATGTGTTTCTTTATTAAAACTTTTGTATTTATAATTTAACTAACTATTTTTTTCATTGGGAATTTTAAAGATTATCCATTAATAATTAGATTTATTTAAGTTCATCGCAATTAATTAGTTTGATAAATATAGTAAGATTTTAGGTGGTTATATTGAAATGCACTTTTTGTAAATTTTTTCATATGTAATTATAAATTATTTTATCCTATTTTGAGAGGAATTTAGCATTGAATACATAACCTTGGAAATGAATTTAATGCTTTAATAACTTTTTTAACACTTTTCTCAATTTATTTCTTTATAGTGCAACTATTTTTATCCTTACATTTTATAAAAAATATAATTCAGATATTGCTTATAAAATGAAAGCATTTGAAATAAGAAATGCATTTTACAAATGAAACTGAAATATATTATAATTTAAATAAAATTTGAACCAGCTGGTACTTGGATCACAAAATATAGAAAGTTGATTTTTGATTACATCACATAATCGAAACTTTGAATGAGCCCGTTGGTGTTCGAACCACAAACAATTTGTATTTACAACAATGATAATTTAAGGCAAAAAAAATTTTTTTTGCCTTAAATTATCATTGTTGTAAAAATGTATTTTTAATGAGATTTTAATGTATATTTAATTATATGTAAGAATAAAAGGAAACTCTTATAACAAAAGCATATATAAAAAATGTTAATGTCATTAATTTTGATTAGTATTTTGACATCTCCTACAGACAAACGTGTCAAAACTGTAGGGAAGCTTTTCAGCCATCCATATTGTAAATTTGCTGACCGATAGCTGAATGATTATCGATTCTGACTCCTGAGCTATGGGTCCCGGATTCGAATACCGGTTCAGGCATGGGTGTTATTTTCTCGGTTTTTCTGTATTTTCTTCTGTGGTGATGTATAAATGTGGCCCACCCTATATACGGGTTTGTGATGGTATGGCGTTTGTAATGCTACTCACCTCCGTGACTTGGTTCACAGTTGCCATTGGGTAACGACAAATGAGTAGCAGTTTTCGTCTTGTTGTAGTGAAAAGTTAGTCACCCAAGTGACCGCGAATAGTAAAAAAAATATTGTAAATATTTGCCGGAGGAATTTTAAAATGCTTATAAGATGATTAGCCATCTTAAAAGCTTGGGGTATCGTGTTATTGCTAGAGAAGAAAATCTGAAAATGAGAGAGTACATAGATACGCCATAGACCGACTGAT
The DNA here is from genome assembly GCA_037975125.1 of Latrodectus hesperus. Lineage (NCBI taxonomy): Eukaryota > Metazoa > Arthropoda > Arachnida > Araneae > Theridiidae > Latrodectus > Latrodectus hesperus. Next base: position 28,016,781 of record CM075862.1, read on the forward strand.
GTGCTTGGAAGAAAGCATATCTGTTAAATGTAACATTCATTTCTGGTATATAATAATACCTGGGAGAAATATTGAGAACTTCAGCTTATCATTAGTTTTACCACTAGATAGCTGAATCTAACCACTTCGGGACAGAGAACTCGTCCTATATAAAATTCTTATAAAAATATTTAAAAAACTTTCTTTGGAAAATAACCAACATTTTTATTTATGCATAAAATAAATACAATATAATTCAATTTCTTAAAAAATGTTGATTTAGAATTTCTTTCACCTCGTACCGGCTACAGTTAGATTGAAATTAATTAATCAATTTTAAAATACATTTGATAACAGATTATTAGTCAAGAAAATTTTTTGACCCTCAGAGAAAACATAATCTAAGAGAATTTGATTGTCGTTACTTAGTAAATCAGATTTCTGAAAATATCTTAGCTATAAATGTCAACACTGCTATAATCTGTAAGTTTAGATCGCATGGCCCCAAAACGATGACTGTTAAAGAATAAAGAATTTAAAATGTCTTTATTTTTGTTTGCTTTTTAAGAACAGGATTACTTATAACCTACTTCAAATGTTGATGTCAATTTAGATAATTTATTAACAAATTATTATTATATTCCAAATTAGTTACATTACTTCGTAAACTAATATTAGTATAAAATGTTTAATAAAGATAAAAATGCTTAAATGAACTACACGTTTTTAATTCATTGCGATTATATTTTAATTAAAACCCATCTAATATATTTATGTGAATCTATTCCCCTCATCCTATACAAGTATCTTGACAAAAACTCGCTGCTGTGTGTGGCCACTAAAATTGCAACACCCTTAAGTAAGCATGCATATAACGATACGACGGACCCACGCGTGTTTGATCGCATTCACCTCAGTGCACCACTTCACTTGATGACAGACAAATTCTGCGCATGGAAGTGAAGGATCACTAAGTCACATCATGAAACGTAGCACAGCACATTTAGTCTGTAACGCATCATCCAGTGTCTGCACGTACCATTCGATGCCGCTTACAACAGAGTGGTCTGTCCACATGACGTCCATTGCTTTGTCTACCCTTGACGTAGAACCACAGATATCTCCGCCGCCAATAGTGTGATAAAGGAAGAATGCGGATAGCAGAATGGAATAAAACTGACTTTACTGACGAGTCACGCTTCTGCCGGCAAACCATGGTGGTCGCATTCAAATCTGGAGATATCGTGGTGAGAGGGTGCTGAACAGCTGCATTATGCACCTTCACACTGGTCCTACACCGTATTATGGTATGGGGCTGTATTGAATATCACTCTCGCACTCCTTTAGTACGTATTGCCGGTACTTTAAGCAGTAAGCTCTATCTCTCTGAGGTTTTGCAACCAGTTGCCCTTCCTTACCTTTAGGTCTTGCCCACGGCCATATTTCAACCGGATTATGCATGACCACACGTGGCACGCATTGCCCAAGAGTTCTTCATCAATCACCAGATTGAATTGCTTCCCTGGCTGGCTACCTCTCAGGATCTTTCGCCGATAGGAATCATGTGGTCCATGGTTGCTCAACGATTGACCCAGATTTCATCCCTAGCTCCCACACCAAATCAACTTTGGCAAAGTGTGGAAGCTGCTTGATCTGCTATACCGCAAGAATACATCCAATGTCTCTTTGAATCAATGCCGAGGCGTGTGGCATCGGTTATCTCCAACAATGGCGGCTACTCTGACTACTGATTTGGGCAAGAACCACACTTCCAGAAGTCTATAAATTTAATAATTTGATACTTGGTCAACATGTTATCTTCAAAATAAATTTGTTTGTAATATTTCTTGTCTTTATTAGTGTTACAATTTTGGTGGCCAGCAGGGTAATTTAGTAGAATAATATAGATAATAGAAGGTAATTTGGATCACACTGTTTTGTAGTGGAAGAAACACAATTTGCGGAACTTAATGCTTATGGTTCCAACCCAATCTCTTTTGAACAACAAGAAAGGAATATTGTGTTTTTGTGCTTTTCGTACACATGCCTGTAGGAAAATATAATTAGGAATTCCTCAATTTTCTTCTTTTTGAAATGCTGTCCACTATTAAAAAGGTTCTCCACATGAAAATTTGCAGAGAATGTGGAAATGTTTTAACACAAACTAATTTTGCTAAACTAAATCACAATTATAAAAAATTGCTGATAATAATAATTACAGAAATTATAGACTAATTATGATTTTTTGTTATGTTCTTTAAAAATGATTTCGAATGCATTGGTGATTAAATAATATTTAAAAAACAAAACTAAACATACTCAGCAAAGACATAAAAGTCATTTAAATAAACAACATTTTTTTTGACTAATCGATTACTTATGTTATTTAATTTTTAATTTTCATTTCTTTTTCATTATAGGATTAATGTTTTTCATTGAAAAGATAATTTGACAATAATTTGTTTTAAAGCAGATTCTAACCCATTACAATCATATAAAGGAACCAAATTCATGAGTTACTGAACTGAAATCCAAAACTCTCATCAACCAGCTACAAATAACAAATTATATATATTTGTAACAGTGTAAATCTTTTAGAGATATGAGAGAGAGAGAGAGAAATTTCAGTATCAATAAACAATCAAATTCTCAAAAAATTGTATATATCGTGTTATTTGTATGTAAAACCGCTTTTATGGCAACCGCAACATGAAAGTTAAAAGTTTTCTTTGGACAGATTTTTAATTACAATTTTAGAAGATGGATGTTTGCGTTCCTTACTAAGAAAGATTGTAGCATTCATTTAAAAATCCAATTAATACTTATTTCTATATTTTCAATCACATTTATTGAAGATAATTTATTCTTAAAAGTCTAAAATGCAAATAAATTGGACAAAATATGAATCCTGTCCATTAAATTGGCTCAGTAAAATTTATTATACGTAGATATAAGCCAGTTTTCGTAATTTGCATATATTCGTAGACATAAAAATTGTAAACTTTTGAAAACAAGCAGCAAAATACCACCCAAAAATTAAAAAAAAAAATTAAAGAAATGGATATTTGAGGTAAAGTGAGGGAAACAATTCAATTGCAGCTTACTCCTACATTTTGTGGGAATTCATTGCATTATGAGTGGGTGGACCAGTTACCAAACTCGCAGTGTTTTAATGAACCCCTATGACAACCGGATGAAGATCTGAACTTATTTTAACAAAGCGATTTTATTTTCCAGAGGCTCATAAACACATTCTTTTCCGTACTTGCCCATAATTTCTCCTTCAGGAGGATGTAAGAAGTGCGGTTTCGTGTTTCCCGTTACTCCCTCTTCTATTAAAGCTGCGGACGAGTCCTTAAATTTCAGACATGTCTGTCACAGCTGTCCCTGATGTTTTACGAAGCATTGAGGCGTGGGTTTGACACTTTATCTTCCTCTCTACTCTATATCAGTCTCTATATCTACATTTTTCCTCCTTACGATTGCTTAAAAAGAAGACATTAAAGTGGATTGTTATTTTATCTGGAAAATAAATTCCCGGATATTATTTTTAGCATCAAGGAATGTGTGTGTGTGTGAGCGTGTGTGTGTGTGAGCATGTGTGTGTGTGAGTGTGTGTGTGTGAGTGTGTGTGTGTGTGCACAATAAACTTTTTTTAACATTTCAGCATTTTTTATTTTATCAAACATAATAACCATATTACCAGTTAATGACAGAAATTTTTTCTGTATTCTGCATGCATATATGTAAGGGTGAGTGCTCGTTAAATGTCCAAATTCATTCGTTTAAAATATGGTAATATGGTTCACATTTCAAAAAATTTCTTCTTCGAAGGAAGTTACTCAAATATTGGACAATAGTTTTTACATAATAATCTACGGTGTCAAATTTTGCTTGACCAAATTTCATAAGAAATAATTTTCACTCTCAGTTTAAATTTTTATATCAGAAATATCTTTCTTATTATACAATATTATTTATTGAAATATTGTTTTGATGATATCACTGTAAAAGTTCTTATAGGGTTAGCAAAATAATTTTTTATTTTTCTATAAGATCCCTGACGTAATATATATATATATATATATATATATATATATATATATATATATATATATATATATATATATATATATATATATATATATATATATATATATATATATATATATATATATATATATATATATATATATATATATATATATATATATATATATATATATATATATATATATATATATATATATATATATATATATATATATATTAACATATTAACATAATATCTACAAAATTAATGCGTAATAGTAATATAATTATATTTGATGATACCATATAATAATGCAAACAATTGTTTTTAATTGCATAAGAAAGATCGGCAGCTTTCTATAGTTATTGAAAACATAACCACATATTAACATTAGATACATATAGTTACTGATAATCAAAAATGTAGCAAATACTAACATTGTGTTACATAAACATGAAAATGATATGGAGATTTAATAATTTTCACGCTAATTTTTATAATTTACTGTCGAAATCTTAACAGTTTAATAGTGATTTTAATGCAATATGTTGCATTATATTATTTATAAAAATTCCCGAATATTCTCATATTTTATTTTATTTAAGATATTGCTTAATATTTAAATAATTAAAAAGCATAAATAGACAAAACTTATACGAGTATTAGGCGATTTTTTTTTACATGAAAATACCACTCATTAAAAACAAGAATTGTGAGGAGTATGAAAAGTACGTTTTTCAACACAAGTGCTTAAATGAATGAATGAAAATTTATTTTAGCTTAAAATTACTTTTTAACACATTTTGAAATCATTTATTTGTTTTTTTAATTGTGTGTGTGTGTTTTAGTATAAGTAAATTGAATGAATAAATTATTAATTAAATTCTCAGATATAGATTATATAATTATATACAGGTTAGAAAATTATGTGGAAAGTCAGATTATTTTAATTATTTTTATACTGTATATAAATTCTTTTTATTTTCTGCATAATTTTATATTATAATCATAATCATAAAAAATTATTGGAAGTAAACTGTATATTTGATTTATTTTTCAGCTTCCCAAGATCGGAAATTACATTGAATAGAGATAGGAATTCAGACACACAGTCATAATATAAATTGTCGAGATACTATTGGGTAAAACATTAAAAATTCAAGTACAAAAAAATATACAGACATATCAAATAAATTCAACATGACAATATTTAATTTCAATCACTAACAAATTATAAAAAAATTCTTTCAAAATTGGGTCAAAATTAGAATTGCTTCAAAAAAGCTCTTAAACGAATTTGTAAATTATTTTTCTCATTTATTCTGAACATTAGTTCATATAAATTTGTGAGATTTTGGATGATGATACTGGAATAACGTTAAATGGAGAAGAATACCTTAAATTTTATTTTATTTTACTTGATACTTTCCTGAATTTTTCAAGATGATTTCTTCGATATTACAAAATATTTATTTATAATATAAGATCTTTGATCTTGTTTTTATAATATAGTTTAAATAATACCATGCTCATCACAAGATCTTTTGAGGATTTTTTTAGTCAAAAACGGAGAGCTTTCGAGGAACAAAACTAAACTAGAACAAATTAAGAAAAAGCAGTTTTGGGAAAATAAGGCAAATTGTATCATTTTTCATTTGATGTTAACTTGTTTTCATCAGATTTCCAAACACTTAAATAAGATGAACAAAAATGTGAGAAGGAAATTCATTTAAGATATTGTAAAAATATCCACTAAAAATATTATTGTTCATAATGAAAAAATTCTACTAATTTTAGAAATAAAAAATGAAAGAAAACTTGAAAATGTAGATAAAAAATTTTATTCAACATTTTCCTTAAAACTGAGAAAATGTTTATAGAGCAAGACAAGATTCAAAATACTACTAAATATATTATCAGTAAAAAATCATATTTTAAAAGCATATATAAACTTTTTACAACAATTTAATGTAGTTGAGAAATTCCAACCAGATTTGAATTTATACAAATGTTTAGTTCTACTTATTACTTATGAGGTTCATAAAGACAATAAAAATGACATACTTTTAACATCATTCTTTTAGAAAAATTAGTTAAGTTTGACAATTACCTAATAAACATTAATATATAAATCCCTTTGTAAATATATTATCTTTGGGTAACCTCTCAGAATCGAGAAAAATATTTATGGCATCGGATTCCAATTTCTCTTTACATTAACATTGTAAAGTTTTTAAAAAAGTAATGACATTTTATTTTTTTAATTAAGAATATTTTCAGCTATTGCAACGTATTTAACTATGCTTTTCTTAATTTGACGTCTACAGGAAATACATAGAAATGTAGATAAAAGGTATAACGTGTTAAAAATTTAATTAATTGTCTTTGAAATCATCTCCATACATTCAAATTGTTCCTTTTCGGATAAGCTACTTCTCCGGTTTCATTTTTTTTAATCATTCTGTGTTCTTTATTCTTGTTTTTTGGTGTAACTGTTCCTAATCAGCCATTAGAAATAAAAAAAATACAAGATTTGAAATTAAACAATTTTCAAGCAGTTAACATCTTACTCGATTTATCATTAACTGATCTATAGATGAGAGTTTATTTCCTGCTACAAAACATAGTTGAAAAAAGTACTAAGTAAATAGTAAACACCCTTATTTTACCAAATCACAATATTTCTCTTAAGGATACGAATACATTTATCGCCAAAACTAAATACAACTAATATTGAATATAAATCTTAAAACAATGAATCAATCTTGTTTGATGGAACAATCATCTGTGAAAAAATCCATGTATTAAATAATTTATCACAGAAAGTAAAATATTTCTTTACATAGTAGTAAAAATAATTTTAATTTTTAACATGAAATATTTTTTGCTATTTGAAGATTAAAAATAAATGTTAACATGTTTTTTTATATCTTTGGTGGATTTAACCTTTAAACATTACACGCAATTGAATCATTGTAAGTAACAATAGCAGAAAATGAAATAGTTCCTTAAATATATAATATTATAAAGAAAATAATTTAAATGATTTAAGGATACACTGTTCATCCCTGATTTCCCTAGAAGCTCAGCTGTGGCTCTCATCCACCTTACTGCGGGCCATGACTGCTTGCCCGCATATTTGTATAGGTTTGGACATTGTGGCTCTCCCTTCTGTACTCTGTGCAGACAACATCAAATTTTTGATGTCACTCATCTCGACTCATGCTCTGCATGCTCGACTCATGTTCTTAAACTGTAGAGTTAAGAAATTTTGGAAGGCTAGAGAAATAATGGCGTAATAGCCAAATTTCTGGGCATTTGTGATAAATATAAATAAATAAATTTAAATGATTGTAAAAAAATTTAATAACAGTATTAAATAATTGGATAAAATAAAAATACAAATTAATGATGCGCTTTAAATTTAAAAGATTGTCTGAAAGATAATTAATAATTTTTAAAATCATCAAAAATGTGTGCATATGTAAGTAAAGTGCTTATGAATATATATATATATATATATATGTATATATATATATATATATATATATATATATATATATATATATATATATATATATATATATATATATATATATATATTTCAAATATATGAAATTTACAATGTGTATTAGCGGAGATGAGATATGCAAATGATTCAGCACAGAAGCACATCATGCGTGTCACTTCAAAGTGCTATTTAAGGTTTAGAGATTTCGACGATTTTTTTTTAGCCAATTGTGCTTTTCTTGTGGTTTTTTTTTCCAAAAAAACTTATTACTTAGGCCTTGTAGTAAACAGTGATAATTTTTGGATAAAGTATTCGAGTTTGACAGAGAAAGGATAGTGGCCTACCGAGATTATGGTTAATTTCAGGTAAATCGGTATTCGTTTTGAACAAAACTAAACAACTATAATGCGTATATGTGATCATTGGATGATGAAGGATACAACGAACCGATGTATACGATGGCATCCATCTCAGTGCACCACTTCACGTGATGACAGGCAAATTGTGTGCATGGAAATGACGGATTACTCAGCCACTTAACGAACAATAGCACAGCACATCAGTCTGTAACGCATCATCCAGTGTCTGTGCGTACCATTCGACACCGTTTACAGCAGAGTGGTCTGTCCACAAAACGTCCATTGCTTCGTCTACTCTCGACGCAGAGCCATAGACGTCTCCACCGCCAATGGTGCGATGAAAGAAGGATGTGGAAGGCAGAAAGGAATGAAATTGTATTTACTGACGAGTCACGCTTCTATCTGCAACACCACGATGACATTCGAGTCCTGAGACACCCTGGAGAAAGGATGTTGAACAGCTTTTTTATGCACCGCCACACTAGTCCTGCACCTAGTATTATGGTATGGGATGGTATTGGATATCACTCTTGCATTCCTCTCTTACGCATAGCCGGTACTTTAAACAGCCAGCTCTACATCTCCGAAGTGCTGGAGCCTGTTGTCCTTCCTTACCTTCAGGCTTGCCCACAGCGTTATTTTAACAAGATAATGCACGACCATACGTGGCACGCACTATCTAAGATTTCTTGGTCAATCGCCACATTGAATTGCTTCACTGGCTGGCTCTCTCTCCGGATCTTTCACGGATAGAAAACAAGTAGTTCATGGTTGCTCGACGATTGACCCAGATTACATCCCCAGCTGCCTCACGAGATCAACATTGGCAACGTGTGGAAGCTGCTTGGTTAGCTGTACCCCAAGAACACATCCAAAGTCTCTGAACTAACGCCGTGGCGTGTGGCAGCGGTGATCTCCAACAATAGCGGCTTCTCTGGCTATTGATTTTGATAGGAACCACACTTCACAGAAGTCTAAAAATTTAATCATTTGATACTTAGTCAACATTTTAACTACAAACTAAATTGTCTTGTGATGTCTCTTGTCTTTCTTGGTGTTGCAATTTGGGTGGCCAGCAGTGTATGTTATATATATGTCTTGTTGTATTGTCTTGGCTTATAAACGGATCTTACATGATCAAAAAATACAATTCATTACATCTGACATCTCATCCGTTGTCATTTTGTATCCGCAACCAATCAAGTATTTGCTATACGCAAATATCGACTGAAAAGTAGCATGTTAATCTTAGTTGGTGCCGGGAAAGTCAATACGAGCAAACATTGTCTTTTCAAAATGACACAAAATCATCGCTTTAAGTATTATTTTAATAACATCATCCGAAAGATTTCATGAATGCTATCATGGGGAACGCATACAATGAATTGTCGGATTACATCTACCATCTGTCGTGGGGAATAGACTCGAAACACAAAGTTTGTATGAACAACAGTTTCCAAGTCATCATTTTCCAGTATTGTTCAAAGACTGCGAAAAATTAATTGGCTTCCCATCTCAAACAATAATACCTTCACCGGTATCAACTGTGCTATGACTCACGTTGTCAGCATTTTGAACACTTGCTATGAGGTTTTCAATAAAAAATAAATCTGATTATGCAACTTTCGGTACCGTTTATTTGCTTTACCAATACTCTTTTAAGTCAGACTGGAATCCTAATATTCTTTATTTCTGCTTCTTAAAGCGACCCTAATTTATATACTATAAATTAAGAGTACCACCATTCTTAATTTGTAAAAGCAAGTTAGAATCACACTACATGTACATGTAACAAGATAGATTATCCTTTTTCATGATAAATATATAGATATTTATAATGAAAAAGGAAAATCTAATTTGTTTTCATAAAATCATAAATTTCATGCCGGTAATTATTAATATTTCCTTTAAATACTTTGGAATTTTTACTTTCATTTAGTGTTGAAACATCCCCTTTACTTAATTAAGAAACGAATTCTAGTTAACAAACAATATAGCAATAAATATAAAACAGTCAAAGCATTTTAAAATAGAAATATCTAATTATTCCAGAAGACATTGAATTGTAATACTGCCAAATAGGAAAATGCAATTTTTCTTTGCATATTCATAAATACATATCCCTTAGAAAAGTTTAAGAGAATGTTAATTACTAAAACAATGAGTGAGAACATATGCATTTCTCGTCAGCAAGCAAAATTAGTTTTATTTTTGTATAGAAAGAATTAATTCAAAATCTTTTGAAATGCATTGTATTAGTAATATTTTCAATGTTAAATTCCCAGAAACAATTTAAAATGTATTGTTCATTAAGCAAACTTAGATAAAAGACAATTTACCCCTTTATGTTTCGTTGCAATTGATTTATTCTAATTTTCAATTAAATGCAAGAGGATTTAAATTGCTTTTGAGTGACTTCAAAAAAAGGATTCTCCGGAAATAATAAGCAGTTGGAATTATTATCAGATTTGAACACAATTTATGGAACTAAGAGCAAAGCGATCAAAATTCATTACATAAAAAATTTATACTTTAAAAGAATATATGAAAATGGATTAAATAACTTATCACAGAAAGCTTACTGGTTGTCAAAACATTGACCCAAGATAATTAAAAGCACATTTAGTTGAATAAATTAGGGATATATTTATTCATAAAAATACAAAAATAAAGTCGGTCCCATGGTATTTAATGCAAATCATTTCCAGTAACAATATTTTTATAAAATTTTGATTTCTGTAATAAATAATGAATTTAAATTAAGGATTTTAACATTTACCTATATTGTAATAAATACATAAAACTTTCTAAATCATAATTAAAAATAATTATTGTTTTCTTTAATTTCAATAATTCTCATTTTGCTTGTTTTGTGTCAAGCTTTACGTTAAACATTATTTATTTTCTATTTCTAGCCTTGGGAATCATTTATATTTTCCCCATTTGGAATACCCAAAATGTTTAATTTTTATTAATAAAATTGCAGCTTAAACTTGGTTATCAATTTTATTTTTTCATTACATACACTATAATCTTCACTAAATGCAGCCAATAGACTAGGGAATTTTTTTGCTAACCCACACGATAGTTACCCTCAGCAATCCAATCAATTGAGATAAAGTCAAATATTTTACAATAAATTCAAAATTATTTACGTATATAATTCAACAATTATTCAGACTTTTCTTATCATTTAATCTTTAAAAGATAATCTAAAATAAGGTATAGGTTATTTATGGATAATTTTAGATCAAAGTTTTCTCTGATATTAAAGTTTGGAAGTTTCCTAATATACTGTGATGAATGTTCAGAGTATTTTCTTTATATCACTGTATAAAAACATTATGATAAACAATTTTTAATAATTTTGGATACACAGTTAAAGAAATTTATGCTAATGTTTCGTAATCTGAATTATCTTTACATTGAATGAAAAAAATATCCTTTTTTCACAAGTCTTCTCGATATTGATTTTAGTTGAATAAGAGTTTTATACCGATTTTGGAAACGTAAGTTTGCAGTGGGTCAAAATTCTCATTAAGCTGCATTTTTTAATCTTAAGACTAGTTTGACCAATTAAATAAGTCCTTGTATGCAAAAATTTAGCTTTGAGATACCAACAAACAAACCAGTCTAAAAAAAGTCAAACGGTTATTCATAAAAAATATAATTAGATTTATAGTCAAATAAGAGACATTATTTTTAGAAAAATTTAAAATCCATATTTATCTTCATCTTGAAGATATCTTGTTACAAAAGAACTTTATGGAAAATTATTGATTTTTTCAGTAAAAAAATTACATTATAAAAAAATAAAGTTTCTAAGCATTTTGTCTCTAAATTAAATATTTGTTAGTCTCATGAAATGTCTTCCTCAGGAGTAATATTTCAATATTTATATTACTAAACCAATGAATATCAATAGATATAATCTTACATAAGCTGATATAAAAAAATGTTAACATAGATTTATAAATTATGCAATATTTTAAACATCCTGCATAGTGAAATGGACTTCAGGAATTTATGATAATAAAGAACTATTGCCACAGATTCCATTTTGATTTATGGATCTAAATAAGATCTATAAATCATAAAGGAAACTTCAATGGTGAAAAGTATACAATTTTTGCCATGAAATATTGGAAAAAGTTCTATGAAGTGAAGAAAGATAGTGTTTGAGAGTTATGATCGAAAAGAAAATATCAAAGTATATTTTTTAAATAAAATTCAGACGAGAAATGAGTCCTGATCAAAGTTGGATGGTTCCTGAAAATTAAAGATAATAAAAATATATGGCCGTGAAGTTTCTACTTACACTGTAATGTTGTAAAATTCAATGCAAATTTATAATAGTAAAGACAGATTGCATATAACATATAAAAAGAAACATGCTAATTTTTTTAAAGAAATTAAAAAAAAATAATCTATGAAAAAATGGATGATTAGCTCTTTAATGAAGAATTTCAATATAATATCGAGTTTCTACTATAACAGCAATACGGATAATGTAAGAATGTCCAATGCAGAAAAATATATTTTAGTATATTAACTAGTACCAGAATTCACGTCTCAAGAAATTTCAAAGACAATGGACAGTTAAGTATTGGGATAAAACCAACAAACATCTTTACAATGCGTGATTCAGAAAGTTCTAGTCAAATTTAATAACGTTTATTTATGCTTGAAAATAAATTTTCTCCTGCCAGTAGTTAAGAAGGGAATTATTATTCATTTTGCAAGGTGAAAGAGACTGTATTTGCTAAAAGACAACCAGTTGTGTTGATTGTGATAACTTAATATAATTTCTTCATAAGATTATATCAACTCAATATGAAAACACAATCAGATAACTTACCTCTGTAGGAATATTGAGCCATTAAATTTGTTTTCTTCATAAATATTGGAATACATAAAAATTCATATTACCGAGCAGACCAGCAATCTTCTTAAATCACTTTATAAATAATTTTTGATGCCTTAGTAAATGTGTGAATTCACTTTAATTAAGTGGTGTTCCAATTGATATTCATGGATGTCCAATGAAGCATTCATTTTGTATTGAATGCGCATTATTTTGGTCAGTACGTAATCATCATTCCACAGTCAACTCTTCTGTGCAAATATGTAGATGGTAAAACTTCTTTCACAAGTATTCAAAATTATTTGTCTTTTTTAGCAATCTGAAGGGAATTGGTACAAAAAATTCGGGGTTTCTTTTCAACAGGCAACAAATTTCCATACATTGTGCCACTTATAGCTCTAATATTTCTACAGTTTATAGAAGAATAATGGGTCATGCTAAATACACTTCCACTCTCGAAGATTTACAAAAAGAATTGAAATTCCTTATTCTTCTTTCATCGGATATACTTTGAACTACATTTATTTGAACAATCACATCCTATTACAAATATTTAGATGAAGGATTTAAGATATATATGACATAGATATTTAATAAATAATTTTTTAATTTATATTTTTTAAAATAAAATAATATTTTTCAAATTCAAAATTCAGGAATGAGAAACTGCTAAAGCATTTTAGACACGTTTTCAGACAAATGACAGATATTTATCCTTATCTGTTTACCTTATCATATGTAGACTAATACAAAATGTTTAAAAAATAATATGAAATGAATAATCAAAAACTATGTAAAAATTATATACTAGTATTCGAAAATATAATATTATTCATTAACATATAATATGCAATTATTTTGATCTAATTTTAATATTATTATTCTCATTTTATGTAACCACTTCAATTTATTACAACTAATCCTTCTTGATACTGTATTTAACTTATTTTAACAGTCATGTTCTATGATACTTGTTGAATTGGTTTAAAACAATGACTAGTTAAATCATCTTCGTTTCCTAAAAATTTTTACTTATTGAAAATAGAATATACTTCGCATTAAAATTTATTACTTTATTAAAGTTATATAATATTAATTATAGAATGCCCATCATGAAATGTTTTAATCTTGCACTTGTGAAATGAAAGTTGTTTTCCATTTTGTTTGTCACCCCATTTTTTGAAACTTACACTTGAAATGGAAACTAAAACACACAAAAATAAATAAATAAAATAAATCTACATCGTATCTGAAAGATGAATTATAAGCTGTTGCCGGAATACATTGGCTATTTAGTTGCTATCTTATCTGGAATTAACGTATCACGTTTACAATTATTAATTATTCGATTACAAAATTACCACAAAAGTAATAATTATATAGATTAAAAACATTCTTCACATATGAATTCAACTTTGTATTTTAGGCAGCATTAAAAACGGCTAATTAATTCGTCCTCATTCAATAGAGCAAAAATACTTGTATAATATATATATAATTAAAAAAATCGTAAGATTGAATGATAAAAAATTTAAAATAAACAATAAATATATTTCTAAATTTTATGGTCATCTGACATTAACAATACTTGAATTAGCTGGATTTATTTTTCACATTTTCACACAACAGGTTATAACTGAACCACACAAAAATATTTGATCGTATACATAACACATATAAACTCTATCATATCAATGTGTTGTTGTTTCTAATCCAAGATGCTGTAGCTAAGCTAAGCCATCACCATAAGTCATTAAAAAGTCTGAAAATAAAATAGGATTCTCCAAAACCTCGTTCGCAGTGAAATTTAGACAGTCAAGAATATGTGTCGGGGAGGCCTGATCAGCCTTGCAACAGTGACACTCCAGATAGACTTTCTGGCTCTGTTGAAAAGAAAGGGACCTAATGCGTCCAGATAAAAAAACGTCAGCAGTGGCAGACCAGACTTGAACAAGCTATCTGCAATTTCGTTACCACTCAATCCAACATGAGAAGGAACCCATTGAAAATGTATAGAGATTTTAGTAGAAAGTCGTGTCATAAAATCTAAAATATTCAAACTTGTGTTATCCCCTATAGTTGTCCAATGAGACAGGTGCTGTATAGAAGGATGACTGTCCGTTAGTATCCAGATGTCTCTGAAACTGTCATGTCAACGTTCTTTGGTTAAGTGTGATGTTTCACCTGTTATCTCTGACACACGAGAGAGACATTTTTTATACGAGAGGCCATTGAAGCTAGTTTTGAATAACTGGCAAGTGAAGAAGTTGATATTTGAATAAGCAACTTAATTTTTATACAAGAGGAGAGTGCTTGTTTCTATGAAATTTTTAACATACCAAAGCTTTATTGGCAGGAAGGACTTCAGCTGAGGCAAACATGAAACTCGTTACCATAACTCATTAGATTTCCAATTTTCCATTAGAATTAAATATCAAGTTTCCTACATTTGCTTATATGTTAATAAAAAGGAAATGCTAAGTTGATAAACTTAAGCTGAACAAGCATGAAACTTGTTGGTTGGTTGGCTGGGTTTTATGGCGCAAGAAACTTGTTACCATAATCTAACTAGATTTCCAACACTCCATTAGAATTAAAAATATAGCTTGATTTTTTTATTTGTTTATATGTTGCTAAAATGGAAATGCTTTCAAATGTCGCAAGTATGAAACTCGTTACTATAATATTATTAGATTTCCTACATCCCATTAGAAGAAAAAATGGTAAGTTTCCCAAATTTATTTATATGTTACTGAAAAGGAAATGCTTGTTTGATAGACTTAAGCCGAACAAGCATGAAACTTGTTACCACAATCTTCTAGATTTCCTACACTCCATTAGAAGGAAAAAATGGGGTTTTTTTAATATATTAATTTACCTATAAATAAATTAAAATAATTTTAATTTAATTAAATTTAAAAATTAGTTTTTTTTTAAATTTATTTATAGGTTACTAAAAAGGAAATGATTAGTTGATAGACTTCAGCTGAAGCAAATATGAAATTCTTTACCATAATCTCACTAAATTTCCAGCACCCAATTAGAAGGAAGAAATGGCTTTTTTTTAAATTTATTTAAATGTTACTAAAAAAGACATGCTTGATTGATAGACTTAAGCTGAACAAGAATGAAACTTGTTACCATAATCTCACTAGATTTCCAACACCCCATTAGATGGACTTCAGCTGGCACAAGTATGAAATTCATAACCATAATCTTACTAGATTTCCAACGCACCATTAGAAGAAAAAAATGGCTTGTTTTTTTAATTTAATTATGTGTTACTGAAAAGGAAATGCTTGGTTTCCTACATTAAATGCAGAAGCAGTCCTTGAAAGTGACAAAAATAGCAGTTAAAAAATAATAACTTGAGAACTGCCACTGTAGACATTTAATTATTCTGAGTAAAGTTTTCATAAATGACATTTTTGTGGAAAACGGATTATTGTCTGACAGAACAGTTTCTTAAAATAGAAAATAGAGTAGGAATTTAAAGGAAAATATGCATTTTTTTCTTTTATTTATGTTCCACAAATATTTTCATGAATATATTTCAAAAGATAAGAATTAAATTTCTATTAAATTTGCAGAAAGGGATTATTATGTTGATTTTCATATTAATTAGTTACACTGCTAAGTACTATAATTGAAAATACTTAGCAGTGTAACTAATTAATAAGAAAATCAACACAATAATCCCTTTAAAATGAAATTTAGCATAGAATCTAATTTTATCCTGAGAATTAAAAGATATGCAGAATAAAAGAGACACATTTAAAAATGTATTTCTGGTGCAATGTGTTTAATTTATAAATAAATAGTTTATTGTTAATAGTGAGAAATAAATGTTGATGTATGTTATCACTATTTTGTGCCTATCTTACAATTCAGTTTTGTTATAAGTAATAATAAGAATTATTACATGAAACAAAGAAATTTCAAACTAGTTCATATATTTCAAAAGATATTTATTAAAAGTAAAAAAAAATGTGTAGATATAGACTAAGACAGTTTAATAAAAATTATCAAAGGGTCAATGAAAGAAAACTTTTAAAAAGGTATTTTAGCAAATTTAAAGTTAAATTTCATTTTTATTTTTAAGAATATAGTTGGCAGTATCAGCATTCATATTTCAAAACATTAAAACTTTATATGAAATGTTATTTTCGTATTCAGAATTATGAAAAACAAAATTGCTACATGAAGGAATGCTTCTAAAAAAATTCTTAGCTCTGAATTTTGGTAAAATGATAAATTTGATTTATTATATGTTATTGCACATTTTAAAATTTTACCATTTTTTATGGGAAAAGGTTTGGTCTTGTCTTCTATTGGATTTTATTGGAAATTGTTATACTTACTGGAATTATAAACGAGTTAATTTAGAATCACTTAATTAAATTTACTTCTACATGAGTTACACTGCATGAGAAAATTAACTCTATTGATCTATTTTACACTTAGAATATATTCTTTCTATTTAATATTATGAACGCATTTTCTTAAAACACTTTTCTATGATCTTATGAAGAAGAAAACGGTATACTATCTCTTTTCCTTTAACTATTATCCAAAATTAAACAGATTATTTTATAATTATCACATAGATGTCTCAAATGCTATTAAAATTAATCTGGCAAAATATTTTAAATGGTATTTACAAGTCCTTTGTTTAAGAGGTATATGGATATATGAGCATATTGCTTCTTTATAATATATCATTCTTAATTTATTTTTGTATATCAAATGGTAAAGATTTTAAATTTAAAAATCTAATATTTTATTTAAAAGACAAATTAAATAGCTCTACCTAAAAAATTGAATATAATTATAAACCACATATATCTTGATATTCTTTAAGTATCAGATCATTTTTATGTACTATTAGTAATAATTTCTATT
This sequence comes from Latrodectus hesperus, assembly GCA_037975125.1. NCBI lineage: Eukaryota > Metazoa > Arthropoda > Arachnida > Araneae > Theridiidae > Latrodectus > Latrodectus hesperus. The sequence continues at coordinate 28,034,429 of CM075862.1, forward strand.
GATAACATAAATCATTTAAAATATTTCTTACATAATTTGGAGTTTAATCTACATTAATTATACAGTTATTTATAATTATAATTTAAATAGCAATTATTCTAGGAAAATGATCATAAAATCGTTATTGTAACACAGATCGTTAAATTATAATTTCTGTTTATATTTAATTTTATAATGTCTGAATCATTTTAAGGTATATTGCAACTTTATATTAAAATAAAACTCAATTTCTAATTTCATATGAACAGTAAATGTGTTTTTCTATGCATACCATTTCAGGATATAGAATTTTACTGAATTAATTGGCATGTAAATGTATACAAAATTTATTCACTTTCCTTTAAAAAGTATATTTTATTTATTAATGCAAAGGCTTTATGAATTTCAATGTGTATGAACATTATAAATATGTGCTTTTTAATATACTAAAGAGAAGTCATTTTTCTCAAGTATTTTATCATTTACTTTTTGCATTCCAATTTACTTTTATTCTATTAATCATTATAATTTTTATAATTATTCTTACTTGTTATTCCTTTTAAATTTATAGATAGTTTCTTTCCTTTTCAAAAATATTATAAGCAAAACGGTTTTTTTACTCTTTTAAGTAATATTTTTAATCAATTAAAATTAACAAAGAATGTAAAATTAAATAAATTTTAATAAAATTATTTTTAATTTCATTGGTAATGAGAAAAATTTTTTCTTTAAATTATCAATATGATCTTCTATAAAAAAAGTTTTCCTGTTTCATTGCATTTCATTATTTCCTTATTTGCGTGAATAAGCATATTCAAAAGAAAACAAATTAATTAATTAGTAAATGAAAATGTTTAAAATCAAGAATCAGATCAAAGAAATTTTAACTCATTCGAATAATTCAAATATAATTATCTCAATATTGCCTAGAATTACGCTAGCATAATTAATAAGGTTACAAAGACGAGAAATATGTTTTCAATAATGCCTTAAAAGAACAAAAATTTAATTAAGTAATTACAAGTATTCTATGTATATGTATGAGAAAAAATTCTATCTGCAAAAGAATCATACTATTCAGTTTTTAAAAAATAAAAAATGAAAATCGGAAATAAAATGAAAAATTAAAATCAAGAGAATTTCGCAAAATTAATCTAAACATTACTAAAATTGAAAGTAGAAACACTTTCAGAATATATCGAGTGTCAAAAATCTTCCCAGTGAATTTTAAAATGTGAAAAATAATGAATAAAATATAGAACACAAATAAATTAAAAATATAATGTGGAATGAAAAACACATTTGGAATTAAAAACTTTAAACAACATACTTAAAACTATTATTTTTTACCAAGCATTTTCCATCTCAAAGGGGGAATTTGCAATACAAAGAAAAAATTATTTAAATATTTAAATTGGAAAAATATGGCTTGGTCAGGAAGCTCTTGTTCTCATTTCCAGAAGGTAAGGAGTTCTACAATTGATGGAGATGAAGTCTGTCGCGCACTGAAAAGTCTTGCTTTTATTAAATATTCTTAAATTCTATGGATTCTTCATTAATGTGATAAAAATGCTTAAAAATGTCTACCAACTCAACTATTGATCTCATTCGAAGAAAATTTACTGAATAGTAGTACAATTCGAAGCCTTGTGTTAAGATAATTTCAAAGAGGAATTTTAAGAGATTGATGACTTATTAAACAAATTGGGCAGGAAAGAATAGGCTGCTTATATATATATATATATATATATATATATATATATATATATATATATATATATATATATATATATATATATATATATATATATATATATATATATATATATACATATATATATATATATATATATATATATATATATATATATATATATATATATATATATATATATATATATATATATATATATATATACATACATATATATATATATATCACATATATATATATATATATATATATATATATATATATATATATATATATATATATATATATATATATATATATACAGTCTGGATAGGCGGAACTCTAGGTAGACAAGGGCTGTTAAGTAATAAGACTCACGTAATCCAATATTCTAGACTTAATATATATATTTTTTAGAACTGTCATAAATTGTAGGCTATAAGAAAAATTATGAATTCCTCGCTTTCTAGACTTTCATAGGCAGCTATGAAAAAAAGTTATTTCTCCTGTTTGAATCCCAGGAACTATGCAGTACCAAAGATTGTCAATTAGTTCTGATTGGAGGATGATGTGGAGACTGCAAACAAGATTTGTGAAAAAACCCATTAAGTCCTTCATGGCAAATACATTTCTTCAAATTAAATTAGAATCATCTGGTAAGTGGGCTAGGTGCATTCGAAGAACGTATTCGCCTCTTTCCTCTTTTTGAATCGAATTGGTGAAGTGGTCGGAAATATGTGTCGAAAAGTGACTTTAGAAGTCTGAATCTAGAGGTTACTGGAGGCCAGATGTTGGGGGAAAGCTTGTATATAAGCAGCAGGCCCTTGTGGGAGCAGATGAGAGCTTCGACGTACGTATTTTGTTCCTGATACATCTCTCACACAGGTCCTTCTTTCAAACAAGTCCCAGAGACGGAACAGATAGAGTGAACCACCTAAAGATCACGAGACTGACGCCGTAATCGAGATGACGGAGACACCAGATCTCGAGTTTGAGTACCCAGATGCTCCAGTGCTGTCCGGAGAAAATCGTTGACCTTGTAGAGAGACTTTCCGAGACTGTTTCCCGAGTGCGGAATTTAGGAGTCTGGTCCCCAGTAGCAGTGAGGAGTTTTTCCCCTACCAAATGTGCAGCGAACATAACATGATGTTAAGTTCCTATGAAAGTCTGGAATAAACTTATTATACATATATATACGTATATATATATATATATATATATATATATATATATATATATATATATATATATATATATATATATATATATATATATATATATATATATATATATTGCATAGCTGACCATCGCCCTCCCGATGAAGACGTAGTCCCTATGCTTTCTTCTTATTATTTGCATCGTATATTTTAGTAATTTTCCAATTTTGTATTTCTGGTTTCATTATTTTTCATGCTTTATCTGTTATATATATATATATATATATATATATATATATATATATATATATATATATATATATAGATAGATAGATAGATAGATAGATAGATAGATATAGATATTTCATTTATCTTTCAAATAACATCATAAATATTTATATAAAAAATATATAAAATAACTATATGTATATTCATTTATATAAATGTAAATAAGTATCAATAAATTCAAAGATAATGAGGCATTCATTATATATTGTTGCTTTAAACTATTTTATATGTACGCCTATCAAATAAAAAAAAACTAAATATAAAAACATTTTCATCTCCTGAATAATAGAAAGTTTAATGGTACATATGAGAAAACTTTGGAAAATGTGATTGAGCATTTGTTTGTCAGACTGAATGTCAGAAAACACTAGAATATTTGTTTATCATCAATCATCTTGTAAATCACAAAACTAAATTACAATTTATAGCAACAGTGTTCCCCATTCACATCAGAGTTCAAATTTTAAATGGGCGAAATCCAACAATAAACAATGACTCAAGGGAATTTCAGCAAACAACTTCGAAATGGAGTACTTTCATATTTGGGTTGTACTTTTGTTTTAAAACTTTTAAATGTCACGGTACCCTTTTCAGGCTATTTGTTATTAGGAAAAAGTTGAGAATAGTGGAATTTCATGTTCACTGTCCTTATCCACTGCATTAATTTCACAAATGCTGTGTTAGTAAAATCCTGGAATTTTGAGAAGATTATTTTAAAATCTCAGTTGGAAAAATCCTTTATTTTCTTTTGTCTCTCATCATAGCATTTATCTACAGCTAAAATACAAATTCATTTCTTATTTGTATTAATTAATTGGCCTATAAAAATGTATAAATTCTCAATAACAGGAATAAATTTTAAAATTGAGAAAATGTTTTACTATTGTATTTATTTGAAATAAAAACATTTAAAATCAATTTTATATTTTTAAAACCTAATTAAATTTTTATTGTATTTTGGAGATGGCGGATGAGCGGTTGATCATATAATCTTCTTTAATCATCCGTATTTTTCTTTTAAATTACTTTATAAAGAACTTTTAAATCCCATTAACAGCTTTTGATAGTTCTGTGAAGAATATGATTGGTTTTTCTCTTCCCCGAAATAAGCATTGATGACCAAAGGAAACATTAAACGCAGTGATTGAGGACATGACGTTAACAATAAAATTGTAAGCAACAGTAACGAGATGGGAAAGGGTTGTATTAAGAAACTAACATGAAATAAAATGTTTGTTATAATCAATGTATTCTATTTAAGGAATGTAAATTTTCATGATATCACATGTGTGGATCATATATTTTTTAAGCATAATGTTAGCTGAAAATTTCATAATTATTATTAAGCATAATAATGTTAATGTTAACTGAATAATGTAAATGAAATTTGTTGTAGAACGCTTTTAAGAAAAAAAACTCGCAAAAATATATCAAATGAATGAGAATGTCCCAATGAAGGAACTCCAACAAATGTGTTATTAAAATTTGGCTTATCATCATTCTTACTCAATACTTGCGCATATTTTTATTAAAAGGTAAAATATAAAATGATAAATTTTCATTACAACTTGTAGGTAGAACATAGAATCAAGAAACTTTTCTACAAGAAATCTGCAAATTTATAATAAATACTGTTATTTTATGGAATAATAAGAAATATTCTTTATCAGAAATGGTATGAATAATTAAAAATTTATAATATGAAAGTCCTACAGTATTTTAAGTTGAAGACGTTTTTTCTCCCTTTAAACTGAAGTTTTATCATGCAAAGAAAACAATCCCCCTTTTTTTCCATGAATGAAATTTTATGCTTATGTTGAATTAATAAAGATAAATTTTAAAATAAGTATTTCTGGAAATTTTCAATTCTAAATCTCAAATGGAAATTTATTTGATTGTGGAATTCTCTTTATGAAGTAAATTCTTTCCAAATTAATATTCGTATACAAGAAGCATTTGCTGAGCGATTTTTTTCAAATGAAACACTAAAATAATTCCATTAAAAATCACTACAACATTTTATGTAAATTTTTGCGCACTTTACATAAAATTATATCTTTTCTGTGAAATTAGGAATATTAGCGGGACTGTAGATTCTAAAATTCTACTCACTTCATAAAACATTCTTTTTTATAATATGCAAATAGTTAATTAAATTAAAAAGACTGTTTTTACTGATGTCTGAATAATCATACTCGTGTTCCAAACTTTATCAAATTAGTAAATTTCTTAAGAACATTTTGAGAAAATTTTATAAAATGCATTTTACTCAAAAATTTAAATAGCATAATAATGTCGAAAATTTCAAACTTCATTTAGTTTATAAGATGTCATATAGGATGACAAAAGTTTTTTATGAAATGCAGTTTTTAAAAAATTAAATCGCATTAAAAGGACAGAATTTCAAATATCACTTAGTATAAAAGATATTCCACATATATTTTTTCAGAAATAGCCCTACAGTCACCTGATTTAAAAATGTAATATAGCCTTATAAAAAATAAAAAATTGAAGACTCAGTTATCAAACTGATAAAAAGAAGAAATTTTCTATGAATTGTTTGTGCGTAAAAGTTTTGCAGTTTATATTATTTGACTTTTTTATTGAGGGTACAAGAAATTAGCTTGCATAAATATGAAAAAGTCCCTTATTTTTTGGCAAATTATAGCTGGATAGAAAAATATTCATGTTTTTCTAGACGTAGGTTAATAGTTATCTTTTATTTGAATTAAAAGTAGACATGATTTAGTTAAAATAAACAGTTATAAACAACATCAGAAGGATACATTTTGCTGCCAGAAGGATACAATTCACAGATACATTTTGCTTGAATATTTAAAATATATATTTTTATATAATTTCACTCTTTAAAATTTAAAGCAATTTAAACAATAATATATTTTTTGTCATGCATTTCCTTATAAATTTCCCCTAAATTTTTTCATATTTAAATGTGGGATTTTTTACAAATAATTATTAGTAAGTACAGTTAATAATAAAGTCGTTAATAAAAACTCGTTATTTAAAAAATGGGAATTCTAAATAATATATATTTAGTCACAATATGAAATATTATTATATGGCATAAAAGTCATTTGTTACATTTTTCCTAAATATATTGTTCTTTTTATAAAATATATATAATTAGAAACTTTAACTTCCTAACAAGATTTGATATTTCATTAAAGTAAGTATTTTGTATTTTTTATTTTTACCTGAAACTTATTTTTCTATTTACCTATCAGAACATATTTCATAGGTTGAAGAAAATTCATAAATACATTAATATAAGCGAAAATTCCAATATAAATTCATATGCTTTGCCACAAATAACGTTGACACATCACATGCAGATGTTTTTCAATATGATATCATATGCCATTACATAGCAAAGGCATTTCACTTGATTTTTCTATTATGCACAAGTTGAACATGTTTTTATGCATATTTCAAAACTTCATCAGCCAATTTACATACGTAAGAGACATCACTCACTCACGAAAAAAAATATACAACATATGACCTTATTCCAAATGGAGTGATTGTGCATGCAAATCCCACTCAGTTGTCCAATATGACGATGCTTTTCTGCACGAAAATCGGGTTTTGCATACAAGAAAATGCATTTTCAGAATACTTCTATTCTGTATGACATAAGGTTATCAATTTTAGTCTTAAAAGCATTTGGTATCTTGAGACCAAAAAATAGAAATATTTTTCCGAAGTTTCATTTTATGCTGAGCAAAATGGTAGCAAATATTTATCATTAGATTGATAGCTCTTTTTTATAGGTCTATGTAATATTTTCTTCCAAAATACTCTTTGGACAAAACATCTGCCATAATTTGAAATAAAATAGTTAAAGGAAAAATAATGAGTCTTTTCAAAATCCAATATATACAGTGTTTGTGTGTGTGTGTGAGAGAGAGAGAGCTAAATATTATGTAATTTCCTTTTAAAAATAGATCCTAAAAATATATCTTCAAAATAATAATTTGCTTTTAAAGAATGAAAATGCAAATAAGTTGATGTAAGTAAACTAAATTTGGAACTACTGTATTCTATAAATTTTTATGAAAATAATTATAATAGAAAACGAAGAAACAAATATTTCTCATTAATAATTATCATAAAATAATTTTATTTCCATACTATTTTGAAACATTTTCATAAAATAAAATGCTTGAAGCATGAAATTTGTAGGTTATTTCTATTTTTATTTTATAATAAATCAAATATTTCGACTAAATCTCTTATAGTAGCAAAGAATAAGATTAATTTATTTGATTATTCTAATGTTACTAACCAAACTTTTCTATTGTGTTTCCTAGTGTTTAATTAAAAAGCAATGTATTATTACTGATAATAATTTTCAAAAATTTTTATTTCAATAAAGCATATTTTTGATCATTAAAGTCACGGAAGTATTATACAGAAATATATATATATATATATATATATATATATATATATATTGAAGTGAATAACTAGCGTGCTCAAGTAAATACAGGATAATTAAAATCAATAGGCTTTTATTGCGAACTAAAATCAGACAAGCAACACACTTGCCATCTCACTCTGCCTGTCTGGCGAGTGAAAACCAACAGGCTATGTATACAGGTAAAAATATCTTCTGATTGGTTGGTGACAATAAATATTTACATAAAATTATAATAAGCACAGGAATCATGTGCGGAAAGAAAAGTTCGTTCTAGAAGGAGAGTCACGCACATGCGGTTCTGTAGTGCAAATCGAATACTGCACATTCGTTCACCACAGTACTCCCCCGTCAGTCCAGTTGCTGCAGGGATGGCAACGGGAACCTATAATGAAAATCACGATTAAGAAATATCATTATATTCATCTGAAAATGATTCTTAAAATAAAGTAAAACATTAATTTATAATTTTTTAATAATTAAATTACTATTATTATAATTTTTAAAACTCGAAAGGCTTGTTTGTCTTTGAAAGATTTTTATGCAATATCTTAAGTTAAATTTATCATAACGCAATGAGTTATGAAATATACAACAAATTTTTTAATCCATATTTAGAAATAATTCATAGCAATCACTAAATATTGTGGTAGTGTTCTTAATTCGAAACAACAATTTACAATTTTATCTTAAATAAAGTATTTGTCAATGATAATTTTAAATTATGTAATCTTCAAGATTTATATCAATATAATAAAAATTTAATCATATAAATAAATCTTTATAATTACAATCAAGGTCATGGCTCATATTTATCAGTTTTCTAAAGCTTTCTTAATTTAAACTCAATATTTATTTAAATGAAGAAACAAACTTCAAAATCTCATAAAAGGTTTTCTCAGAAATATTTCTTTAGAAGTAGTGAAATACATTCACCACTGCTATGTTGCGAAATTCAAGTTAGGAAGAATAAATCCTTCAAATACAATTTCGCAACTTTTGTTTCATAACTAACTGAACTTAAGAACGTAAACTTTATTTTAAAATATATAAGTCAAATTACAGAGGAAAGGAAAGAAAAGATCTAAAATCAACTTTTCAATATTCTCCTTATTTTTTATGAGACTTCAACCTAATATTTTTTTATTTATCTTGATAATATTCTAACAATGATGATAAAAAAGAAATAAACATTAAATAAATAAAGAATATTTAAATGTTAAATGTGTTTCTTCAAACAAGGGTAAGAGAAGCATACGAAAAAGAAGTATTATTTGTAATAGGAATGATAATAGTAGTTTGATGTCACTCAGAACACAATAACAACAATGTTTTCCATTATGAATGACATACTGACAATAACAGAAAAATTATTAATAGTTTCATTTTGCATATATTCATTAATCATTTTTATACAATGAAAGAGCATTATATCATTGAAATCATTATTACCTTATCCCTACGACTGTCTTTACGAGCACATAGAATTGATATTTTTCATTTTTAATGGGTGCAACTCTCCTTTTTAATTAATATTTCAAAATATATATACTAGGTGGCCATAATTAAACTGACAGTGCTCACAGTGTTCTGTAGCGAAATCTATTTGCGAGAATGACGCCACATTTTGGAGGAAGATTAAACAAGACGGGGGATGAAGGATTCCGCAAAAAAATAATTAGTTCCAAAAGTCACCACAAGGGGAATATTTGGAGCTGTGTTATAGAAAATAGAGTGTTAACAAATGCAAATCAATACGGAAATGACCTTTTATTATACATTCAAATGAGGTTCCACGTCGCTGCCGTTGTTGTGGACCACATGCTGCATTCTTTGCACAGTATGTACAACAGCAGAAAGTAACATGTCTGCAGGAATCTCCCGTACAGTCCGTGATATGTTATTCTTCAACGTAGCTAGGTCCTGGACCACTCCTTGATAGACCTTGGACTTAAGGTAACCCCATAGCCAGAAGTCGCATGGAGTAAGATCAGGCGACCGAGGTGGCCATGCAGTTGGAAAAAAGCGGCTAATGACTCTTTCTGTTGTGAATTTCTGTCGTAGCATCTGTGGCACCCGTACAGCAACGTGTGGAGGAGCTCCATCTTGCATGAAAATGATTTCCCCCAGGCATTGTCTTTGCTGAAGTGCCGGAATGACAAAGCTGTTCAACATGTGGCGATATTTCTCTCTGGTAATAGAACAGGTTTCCGGTCCTGTCGAGGTAATATTCTCATAGAAGAAAGGACCTATGATAAATTCCGCTGTTACCCACACCAAACAGTTACCTTTGGTGAATGTAAGGGAGCTGCTGTGATTGCATGTGGTTATTTGTCATCCCAAATTCGGCAGTTCTGGGTGTTGTGAATGGCGGCCCCTCACCCAACAATCATGTGCCGTGCGCATCCCGCACGAGCTGACGTTACATGTTGATATTCTTTTTCTCTTCATTAGACCTTGCAATATTTGTCCATGTAGTTTGTAGTGTTCTGTGTGCTTCATTAAATATTAGTTTCGTTTCACATTCTGGGTTTTATTCAGTAAAATTAATTTATCTGTCGAAATACGACATCGGGTAGATGTCAGCCCTGCTTCAACTTTTTTGAGTTGTTTCGTTACAGAGCGTAACGTTACATAATTTCTGGCGCCCAACGTGGGGCTTTTTTGGCAGCTAGTTGATTAGTTTGAGCCTGAAAATGGATGTGACGCAACTAAAAAGACAACGAAAATCGTTTCGTACCTCATTTACTACCTGTGCGAATAAAATTGAGATTGTACTTTGCAAAGAGAACCCAGATGTCAATCGACTTCCGGTTTTGAAATCGCAAATTAACGATAAATTTACAAGCTTAGAAGTATGCCAAGAAAATATTACGGACCTTATTCTGAAAGAAGATTCCGAAACAGAACACGAGGAGGATTATCTGACTACCGAGGAATATAGAGATAAATTCTCCGAACTATGCTCGCGAATTGATCTGCTATCTTTGAAAGAATTGAAAGCAATAGAATGCTCTGAGAAGATAAGGTTCAAACTGCCCAAATTAGAGCTAAAGAAGTTCAATGGCGATGTTAAGGACCATTTGACCTTTTGGAGTCAGTTTAGTAAAATCCACGATGATGCAAGTATCCCTAATGAGGATAAATGTCAGTACCTCCTGCAAGCCGTAGTGCCAAAATCAAAAGCAGACCGTGTGGTGGAGAGTTTCCATGCAACGGCGGATAATTATTCCAAGGCGATATTCCAGCTTAAGGAGAGATTCGGACGTGAGGATCTTTTAGTGCAAGTTTATGTTAGAGACCTGCTCATCATGGTTATGAAAAATGTGGTCACCGGACAGATGATTCCAAGACAGATGATCTGATATTATACGACGAGTTAGAAGCGAAGATACGGGCTCTAGAGAGTCTAGGGCGAACGCAGGAAAAGTGCGGTGATTTTCTAAGTTTTTTAGTGAAATCTTGTTTGCCGGAAGAAATATTTCTAGCATAGGAAAGGAGCGGAAACATGAGACCAGCGTCTGATGCTGAGACTCGTTCACTAGAGAATTTAATGGATTTTCTTAAGCAAGAAGTAAAAGGAGAAGAGATGGTCGAGTTAGCTCGAACTGGTTTCGCTTCTTCTTCTAACTTTAAGAAGAAAGATGCAGTGCACAATTTAAATAATTACCCAACGGCAGTGTCATTGGTAAGCACTAACACTAGAGGCAACACAGGTAAGCGAATTTTACTGTTTGTTTTTTGTAATAGGAAACATCATTCCAGGGATTGTTTGGAAGCGAGAAAAATGTCCTTAGATGAAAAGAAAAAATGTTTGCTGAAACATAGAGCCTGTTTTTCATGTTTCTCTGCCACGCACTTTTCAAAATCCTGTAAAGTAAAAAATTCCTGTTTATATTGTGCCAAGCCACACCATTATTTATTATGTGACCATTCTAAAGAAAGTAGTAAATTGGACTTCATCGAAGCTAATTCATTATCCAATAGTTGTGTTAAGCATAATGTTTACTTAATGACTTTAATTGTAAAAATACGTGCAAATGACAGAGCGGAAACGTGTCGAACGTTACTAGATAGCGGATCTCAGTATTCCTACATCTCAAAGCATGCAATTGAAATATTAGGTATTAAATAAACTAACAAAGTAAAAATGCAGCTTTCGTTATTCGGCGGAAAAGAAATGCCGAGTCAGATACATGATGTGTACGAATTGGTTATAAGTTCGTTGGATGACTCATTCTCTCTAAGTGTTGAAGCTCTTTCCGAAGAGAGAATTTGTGGCAATGTGCCAAAAATCAACTGCTCTGCTGTTATGAATGAGTTAAATGAAAAAGAAATATATCTCGTAATCAGGTGCCTCACTATCAGACAGTGAGGCACCTGATTACGAGATAGATTTGCTTTTGGGTTTTGATGTCGTAAGGTTTTTGTTTATGGATAAACCTATCAAATTGAATTCGGGCTTGTTTTTGTTAGAGACGCGGTTAGGATTCATTCTGATGGGAAAACAGGAAATGCTTAGTAAACGTGATGCAATATCTGACACTGTTTTAAATGTTATTTCTTTATAGATTTCGAATTCATCTGTTACTGAGTTGTGGGATCTGGAAAGTATTAGGATTCTTGACCCAGTTCAGAGGTTAAACAAAACAAAAATAATGAGCATTTAAAGGTGATACAGGAGTTTGAAAAGAGTATGAAGATTCTGCCGGATGGCAGATATGAACTTTGTTTGTCTTTTAAAGCAAATACAGTTGAGTTGCCTTCCAATAAACGACATACAAAAATGTGTGAACGCGCACAACGGAATGGGCTTTTAGAAGATTATAAGGCTGTATTTAAGGAATGGGAGGAATTACAAATAAAAGAAAAAATCGAGTGTGAAAACGAAACCTCTCATTTTTTGCCACACCGACCAGTTGTGAAAACCGATAGTAGTACCACAAAAATACGGCCAGTTTTCGAAGCATCGGCTCGGGAAACTGGGAAGATCTCATTAAATGATTTATTGCACAAAAGTCCAAATTTAATCTAGCAGATACCGGATATAATTGACAGGTTTAGAAGTTATCCTATTGATGAGATATTGAAAAATAGATATTGAAAAGGATTTTACTACTGGAGATATTGAAAAGGATTTTCTCCAGTAGGGGATAGCCTGAGCACAGAGATTTTTTGAGGTTCTTTTATCCACGGGGAAGGGGCAAATCGTGTATCGACATTCTCAAGTGGTCTTTGGTGTAACATCGAGCCCGTTTATGTTAGCTGCGGCACTTTCACACTTGCTCGAACATGTGCCAGATGATGATTCTGAGATAGCCAATAAATTGAAACTTTCGTTTTATGTTGACAACTGCGTCGCGGGATGAATGATGTTAGACAGCAAGAAGAATTTATTTTGAAGGCTAGGGCAATTTTGTCTCGGGGTTGTTTTAATTTACGGAATTGGGAGAGTAATGTTGAATGTCAGTACCTATCTAAGAGTACGGGGACGACGGAAGTTTTAGGAATGTTATACGATCTTGACAGGGATTTTTTAAAATGCAATATTTGTGTGGGAGATCAAAAATATGATTGTAATATAACCAAAAGGTTTATTTTAGCCAATGTACAGAAAATTTTTGACCCACTCGGTATTTTATGTTCTGCAATTCTGCTTCCTAAGATACTGTTGCAGAATACTTGGAGATTGAAATTATCATGGGATTCACCTCTGCCAGATGATGTTGTGAAACCCTTTCTTAAATGGTGGTGTGAAGTGGGTAGACTGGCGGACATAGAAATCCTGCGTTATTTTGAAATTAATGATAAAACTCTGATGCACGTGTTTGTTGATGCTTGTAAAGAGACCTATGCAACTTGCATATTTCTGAGATCAGACACTTCCCAAGATGTAAAGGTTGTGCTTATAAGAGCAAAATCTAGAGTGGCCCCCTTAAAGCAAATTACTATACCCAGGTTAGAGCTTATGGCATGCTGTATTGGTGCCAGGTTAGCACATTCGGTGAAGCAAGCACTTAAAATTACAGAAATGGAAACCATTTCTTGGAGTGATTCCATGGTTACTTTATATTGGTTAAGACATAAAGGGGATGGTCAGTTTTCGTTTCAAATAGAATTAAAGAAGTAAAAACGCTTTTTCCTGATAGCGAATGGCGACATGTGCCAGGGAGAATTAATCCTGCTGATTTAATCTCTCGAGGGTGTTCACCTAGTTATTTGGTTGAATCACACTGGTGGATGGGGCCTTCATGATTAGTTGAGTCTCCAGTTTCATGGCCCGTCTCCGAATTAAATAATTACGAAACTTCCGAAATCATTTCAGAAAGGAATAGAGTTAGAGTATGTAATCTTAATTTGACAGAGAAAAGGTACCATGGTACGCTGAGAAATTTTCCAAATTTCATTCGATCATAAGATTAGTGGCTTGGGTTCTACGATTTTTTAGCAATGCAAGAAGTAGTGTTAATCAGAGAAAAGTGGGGAAATTAAGCCTCGAGGAGATAGAGAATGCTGAGATCCGAATAATTCATTCTATACAAACTCAAAGTTTTCCAGATGAAAAGTCAATACCAAGCTTGTGTGTATTTAAAGATGACAACAATATCTTCGTGTAAAGACTCGAATTACTGAGCGTATTGATGCTCCCCATTTTCTATCGCCAATCCTTCTGCCTAACAAGTGTATCTTTATTCAAAGACTTATAGAACATTTTCACACTGAGAATTATCATGCTGATACAAAGTTACTTCTCAGCATAATTCGTGAAAAATATTGGATACTAGGTGGAAGGAAAACTATTAGAAAAATATGGAATGCTTGTGTTAGATGCCGACGATTTAAAAGTAAACCTCCGATGACTGATCCAGCTTCCCTACCTGCTGATCGAGTAGAAGATGCCACCGTATTCGAAGTGGTAGGGATAGATTTGGCTGGTCCCTTATACATAAAATGTGGCAGTAAAGTATGGATTGCCCTTTATACTTGTGCCCTATTCCATGCTGTCCATCATGAATTGGTGTCTTCACTCTTCTGATGTCTTTTTATTGTCTTTTCGTCGTTTTGTGGCTAGAAGAGGAAGACCTCGAGTAATATATTCAGACAACAGCACAAATTTTAGAGGAGCATATAACGAATTAGCTGCCATCAATTGGAATGAAGTTTCCCTCTATGCAGAAATACAACGCATAGCGTGGAAATTTATACCCCCACAGCTGCCTGGTGGGGTGGTTTCTGGGAGAGGTTTGTGAGGACAGTGAAGAAGCTTCTTCGAAGATCTTTGGGAAAAGCAATATTCACGCATGAAGAGTTAATGACAATCTTATGTGAGTGCGAAAAAGTTGTTAACTCCCGTCCATTGACATATCTATCCGAAGACATGCAAGATCTCACGCCTATTACTCCCGCAATGTTTCTGATTGACAGATCGATTGTCGACGATAAAGATTTAGATATGCGAGATGTCAACCACTACCGCAAGTGATTAAGATTTATATCCAAAGTAATCGTGGCACTGAGAAAGAGATTTAGGAACGAATATTTGGGTCTGTTGATTCAACGACAAAGACAAAATCCTCAGTCGTATAACATTCATCCTGGTGATATCGTCTTGATTGGGGATGGTGTGAGAAAACACCTTCAGTGGCCTTTAGCCCGGGTGTTGGAGCTAATTGCGGGTAAGGATGGACAAGTAAGAACTATCAAATTAAAAACTCAGTCTTCTATAATAGTGCGTCCAATTCAACGTATGTTTCCCCTCAAAGTCAGTGGAGATGACTTGGAGAGCTTGCCACTGCAGAGTATTCAACTGACTGAATCTGTGAAATCACAGAGTCCGTCTTCAGAGGTCACACAACCTTAAGTTACCAGGTGTGGTCGTGCCATAAGAAGACCTACAAAAACTGAACCTACTGACTGTAACTGATGTTTTTTGAGTAGCTATCCAGCTCCTCCAAAAGGGGGGAGGATGTTGCAGCACCTCACCCACCAATCATGTGCCGTGCGCATCCCGCACGTGCTGACGTTATATGTTGATATCCTTTTTCTCTTCAGTAGACCTTGTAATCTTTGTCCATGTAATTTGTAGTGTTCTGTGTGCTTCTTTAAATGTTAGTTTCGTTTCACATTCTGAGTTTTATTCAGTAAAATTAATTTATCTGTTGAAATACGACAGCGGGTAGATGTCAGCCCTGCTACAACTTTTTTGAGTTGTTTCGTTACAGAGCGTAACGTTACACTGGTTATTCACAGTTCCATTCAGGTAAAAGTGGCCCTCTTCTCCCCATAGGATTTTCTATGGCCAAGCATCATCCACCTCCATTCTGGCAAGAAAGGTGAGAGCAAAAGTCAATTGCTTACCATGGTCAGGGTACAGTATTTCCTGTACAGGGCTGATCTTGTACGGATAGAAGTTGATAATTTTTCGTAAGATTTTCCATACCGTACTGTAAGGCATATCCATATTCCGAGCTACTCCACGAGCGCTAGAGGTACCAGCAATATTGTCTGGTACTCTTTCGACAATGACCGTGGCAACTGCTTCGATTGTATCCTGTGGTACAGGTTTTCATCCTCTACCTGACTGAACCATCAGAGAACCTGTTTTCTCAAACGTCGCAACCATTGCTTTTAGCCCATTAACTGACACAGGACCGTTACCTTTACGCATTTTTTTGTGCGTTCTAAAAGCACGAAGAGCGGCTGACGCGTTGCACTGGTTGAGGTAAAGAATTAGACCAGTAACGCACGCTCGATTAAAGAAGGACACATTACACATAAACTTTCAATCCGATTGATTCGAAACGTAACACATTGCCTTTTAAAACCCAAGCATTGTGCCAGTGGATGTAACGTGAAATTTGAATAAAGAACTTCTTCTGCTCAGCGTAAGTGATATTGCAGATCACGAGACTATCGATGTTTATGTAGATTTTACGTTTTTTTTAAAGTGTTGCCATATTGCACATGAACTACGTCAGAAAATGTGCATAATAAAAGGTAATTTTTTTCCGTATTAATTTGCCTTTGTTAACACTCTATTTTCTATTACACAGAGCCAAATATTTCCCTAGCGGTGACTTTTGGAACTATTTTTTTCGCTGAATCCTTTGCCCCCCGTTTTAATTAATCTTCCTACAAAATGTGGCGTTATTCTAGCAAATAGATCATGCTACAGAACACTGTGAGCACTGTCAGTTTAATTATGGTCACCCTGTATATGTCAATAGTTATTTATTAAATGTATAACTTAAATTATCCATTAGACCTCTGTATGTATATTTAAAATGCAAATATTCATTAGAGAATTGAACCTTTTTCATTTTTATGGGAGTAATTCTCTTTTTAATTAATACTCAAAAAAGTTTCATATTTAATTTAATAATAGAAAATCCTATGTATCCATATTTATATATTAAAATGAATAATCCAAATAATACATTAATCAATTTTAAATATCTTTTGAGTTCCCACATATTATTGAAGAATGCCATTGATTTCAAACATAAAAAAATTCACATTAAAAACATTGTAACTTATAAATTGTGTAAACAGATATCTTTTAAACGAAATTTATGCATATAAAATAACTCGCAAGTAGTAAATTCGTTTATCAAAACTCATCTATTTATTGGTAGAGCCACAGTAATTTAATGCGAATAATATAGCCTGAGAACAGGATGTTCAATACTTAACACAATTAAAAGACTGTCGTAACTAAAAGAACCTTTAAATATTAAACACTTAATAGATCTTAAGTCCCAAAATTTTGAGGTAAGGGAAGTTAGGATAGAATGATACCAACTCAAATCTCAATCAAATCATTTCTGATCATAATTCAAACTTATAAGTTGGTTGGTTTTATTTAGATTCTTTGATGGAGACAAGAACAGATGACCAGAAAGGTCGTGATACAATAATTTAACTTAAAAATGAATACAAACTTCTTTTGGCTTTCTTTTTTTTAAAAAAAAGTCATTTTAAAATACGAATATTTAAAATATAAATTAGTTTTAAAATATGAATTTTTAACTCAAATATGTAATGCATTATCATTACACAAGATAAAATACGTAAGTTTTATGAAAATCGTGGAGAAAATTATAAGATTCATTTCTTTTTTAATTGGTGACATTTATGACACTGTATACTTGCAAGTAACAATACTAATTAATTATGTGCAGATCATTTATTGCTTATGACTATTAGAGAAATTTTAGATATTATAAAAACTATTGGTCACAATTATCCAAAAAATAGGTCAACAGAAGAAATGAATTTAATTAAAAAAATTTAGTCAAAATAAATTAAAATGAATTACATAATGAAAAATAAAAAATAAAAGAGTATTTTTAATTGAAATATACTTTTTTGATATTTAAATTTTTATAATATTATTAGCTAAAGTGTCACTTAGAAATAATCATGTGTTTATTCAGAAATGTTTATTTCTAAATATCACTTAGAAATAAACATGATTTTCAAAGATTATTAAAATTCGAATTTTATTGTGTGTTGTTTTAAGAGTATTAAATTGATTTCTGAAATTATACAGCCATTCGCATACGCAATTTCAAATAGTTAAAATACTGAGACTGACAGTTAATAGTTGCTATTAAATATTTATGTTTCCATCGAACGTTCAACTACTTATTTCTGCCAACTGAAGTTATTATTTTTAACTAACTGGCTTATCATTTTTAAATATAATCATGTGTGGAAGTTGATATCTGAAATGTCATCCTCCTCTCCTCAACAGTAAAGATATTGAGTTCTTTTATATGTTAAAAATATATAGGTCAAAGGAACAACTTTCGCTAAATAATGTATCAAATCAACAATTTTTTGTGCCATGCCCATTCCCATTAAATTACAACGGATTTAAGTTCAACAGTTTTTGTGTTCAATTCCTACTTAGGTGTGGATGTTCGTAGAGGTTTGAAATCCATTTAAACTGTAGGTCTCGAAAACATTTGACTTAAGTAAATACAACATGTGATCATAAAGAATCAATCAAAAGAGAAAATCAAAATCCTGTCTAACTACAGAAACAGCAAAAATTATAATTAATATGGCTAAATTTATTAAATAAAATTAACTATCTTATCAATTTATTAAAATGCTTTTGGCATGAAAACACTTTGTTTCAAATAAATATCAAAAAAATTAGAACCTAACAACCAATATAATACAATGATCAATCTAGCTATTCTGTTAAACAAATACTTAAAAATTTATATACATATATATATATATATATATATATATATATATATATATATATATATATATATATATATATATATATATATATATATGTATATATATATATATATATATATACATCAGAAAACAAACGATCATGTTTGTATTAAATTCACAATAGATTTCAGACCACTCTGTTTTCGTTTTTACAAATTGTAAAAATATTTTTTCCCAAATTTCAAAATCCATCTTAAACAGGAATATTTAATGTTGGTAACAAACATTTGTTTCCCAATGAATATTTACTTAAAAATATTTTAATGTATGACATCACAAAACAAATGATCATGTTTCTATTAAATTCACTATAGATTTCAGAGTACTCTGTTTTTGTTTTTACAACATGTAAAAATATTTTTCCCAAATTTCAAACTTCATTTTAAACGGGAACATTTAATGTTGGTAACAAACATTTGTTTCCCAATGAATGTTTACTTAAAAATATTTTAATGTATGCTATCAGAAAACAAACAATCATGTTTGTCTTAAATTCACTATAGGTTCCAGAATACTCTGTTTTCGTTTTTACAAAATGTAAAAAAAAATTTTTTTCCCAACTATAAAATTTCATCTTAAACGGGAATATTTAATGTTGGTAACAAACATTTGTTTCACAATGAATGTTTCCGAATATTTTCCCGTCTCTTGAGTTATTCCGATGAGGGGAAACGATAACAGATATCTAAGGGAAACAAAAGGGAAAATAGAACAATGGCTATTCTCTCCCACGCGAAAATAACTGAACAGGAGGAATAGTTTCCTAGCGGAAAGACACTTCTGCACGCTTCATTAACAGCCATGACCACGGATCAATGGGGAAAATCGGGATTCTCAGAATTCCCGGAGCTCCTGTTCCGTTTGTAGCTACCTTATTCATCATCTCAGAGATAAAACACATTCGAAGAATGAATATTATTCATACATGATTGCATGACAAACAATTTTATCTGGAACAATTCACATAACATTTCATAAGTCAACCGTATGATGTGTTCACAAAAAGCATTTGCTTATCTTCAGAGGGGAAAAAATGGCTTTCTAAGGAATTGGATATTTGTTTTTGTGTAGAAAAACGGATGTGGTGGTTTAGATATAAAAAGAAAATAACATGTTTACAATAATATGATAAATAATAAATAAAAAATCAAGTATATAATTGAAGTTATTTGATTTTAATAAATACATGACGATCTAAAAACCCAAAATGAATCACAAAATGAAATTACGTCATAAATTATCTGTTAGAAACTGTTATAAATTAGTTGTTATTAAGGCGCTTTAGGACAAAAAAGGGAAAACTAATTAGTATTAAAAGAAAAAAATTAATTAAAATCCACAAGTTCTTATTTTTCATTGTTTTAAAACATAAAGTTAATGATTTTATAAAAAAATTTCTGGACCTGAGAGACTTAAAGAGGAGGTGATTAAAAAAAACATTAGTCATAAAAAATTGTAATTAAGGAATAAAATACAAGAAAATATTTTATTTTTCTAATCATTAGAAAAATATTAATGTAGTGATATTTAAAAAAACAAAAAGTTATTTATTTTTCATGTTATACTTTTAAATAATTATTTTAAATACTGAAACATTTTATAATTATCGTTACTTAAAAACTAATTTTACACTATCTAGATGAGACAGTTTAAAATTATTTATTTTATTACATTTTATTATAATTGTACATAAATACGATAAAATTACAGTTATATACATTTTATTAACGAAATGATCTCGAAACATATTTAAAACATCAAATGAAATTCTAACTTATTAAAATAACCAAATAATCATTCCACCTTATTTTCTCAATGATACTTCTGATAGAAAGTTTTTTATTTATTTCTTTATATTCGTCATTACTTTTATTGAAAATTGTTCGACTTACGCAAATACGCCTTGCAAAAAATGCTTTGCTAGTTAACATTTGATTGAGTAGTTGATCTTTAAAATCTCGTTTCAGTAAACAAAAAGAGAAATTGTTTATTTTAGTATTTATGTTTGATTTAAATCAGGGTTTGCCTTATCATAAATAACTTTGAAATAATGGAAATTTAATGTAAAAAGTTAATGAATCACTTTTATTAAAAAAATAACATGCATTTAATTTAAAACGGTTTCCTTTCTCTCACTGATCTCGAAGACACCATAAATAAAAATTGCTATCATTAATAATGCTTCAAACAAAAGTCAAGAATCAGAATTATATTCTCAGCTGTTAAGATATACACATATTTTCAGCTAAAAAAATGTCTCATCTGATGTCATTAATTACCAGACATTAAATTCAAATCAAAATTTTATTCATGCAGTTTTCTCATGACTATTTCTTACACGATTTTTCTAAAATACTGACCAGATGTTTTTTTAATAAATTACTATTTTCCCAATTATTTTAGGACTCATCAATTGATCTTTAAAAATACTATACGTGATAATTGTATTTTATTTCTTTTATACTATTCAATCATATTTATAGGATGTTATAGATAATCCTATTAATCCTTTACTTCTCTTACAATTATAAAACTTAAACCAATATATTATAAGTTCAATGGGTCAGACAGTTGTATTTAGGATTTACTAATCTCTCATATCCTACATCTAATCATAAAATGATTACTTCGATATCAGAAGTAATAGATATTTCAATATCTGAAGATAGTTGAAAGACATATATATATCATTTCTTGAAAGATTTTTCAAAGATTTTGAACCATATTCATATTTTAAGAGAAGAAAGAAATCAAATATTTTTAGAAACCTATTGTAGGATTTTCAGAATGAGTTATCAAGAATTCACTCTATCTAAAACGCTGCAAGACATCTGGAGATGTATGTTGCTCTGTAGAGTCCTACTGTAGGTAGACGTGTCAGGTTGGTGCTTGAGAGTTTTCCTCTCTTGCCAATGAACTCCTTGCCCTACATCAATATTTCCCTGTGTACAAAAAAGTTATTACTGATGTCAGCTCAAGTGATTTGAGGGAGAATTATTAGTATACCCTACAATAGACTTGTAGCTCCCCATTAAATGATATGACATAATTTATTTCAGAGGGTGTATGTGCAGAAAACACAGGCAAGTAATATCCATTCCTTTTTGTTCAACGATAGTAGGACTAGAGAATTATAAATAAAATCTAAAGAATATATTATAAAAATTACCTTTGTGTAGTTGTTCTATATTTCACAATACTTTAATCATAGTCATAAGACTAAAATAATTTGTTATATAAAGTATGATCATATTCCCTAACGCCCACTGGGGCACATATAAAAGTCTTATACTTTATATACTTCTAAATACATATACTTCTAAATCAAGCGAATCCTTTGAAGTACATAGTCACAAAAGTCTTCGTTATTTGAAGCACATTTTCAAGTAAAAGACAACATCATTGAAGAAAAATAGAAGAAATTAAAATAGTTCGCATCTTTCTGAGATACATTATATGTAAGAAACTATTTAATTTGCAATATAATAATAAACTGCAATATTATATGTAATCGTACTTATTGAATATTGTTATTTAAATTCCTTAAATTGAAAGATTAATTATACAGTTTCTTTTACAAAATATGCAATGGTATATTTACAAATTTGGTATCAAAAATTCTTAAAATATCTTTAAACATTATACTACAAGAGAATCATAATTGCTTAAAGAAGTTGTGCAAAAAAAGTATGAAAATTCTTTATATATATATCTTTCCCTAAGTCTTTACAATAAAGGAATTCACTTTTACTGCAACAGATGTAAATGACATATTCCTTTCCAATTCAAGTCATCCCGCATTTTTCTTTTATGCAATTATTATCTAACAATTCATATGAAAATTTTATTAATATCTATTATGATGAATAAAATATGGTCATTAATTTCATGAAATATAATTTTATACTCTTTCTTCAGATGAGTATCAAGAATTATATAAAAAAAGTTTTAAATAAATGGTCAGACTTAAAAAAGAAAAAGAAACTGTATTTAAAATGTTTAAATTTAAAAAAATCTAACTCACTGAAATTTATTTAATTTTTCAAATTAAAAAATTATCTCAAAATACTATTACAAAATACAAAAGCTATTTCAAAAACGTAAGTACAAAAAAAGGTGAACTGTATTTTTTATCTTAAATATGCTAAAAATGCATCAATATAATATAATCATAAATATGTGAAAGGTATGGTAATAACACATTTTTTTGTATGCATAGTGAAATGGCTACAAATTCATTGGAGTAGGAATCTGCAGTGATTAATAATTGTTTATTGAATGAATGGATAGTAATTCTTAAAATGTGTATTTAATTATTTGGGTGGCATTTTTTTATCCTTGTTCTTATTTAAGAAACAATTGATTTGAGATTTTCAATTTCCTCATGCAATATGTTCTGCCTGTCATCCCTCAAATGTTGCTATAGGACTTGTTTTGGTCATGAGGATTACGAGTGAATAGTTCAGGGTTAAACGCCATCCCCGTTTGGTCAACATGAAATGGGTACTGGCAATGGTTTATGCATGCAAATCTTTTTAGATAAATGCTTCAAAGTTATCAGAGTTCCTTCACTTGCGATAAGGGAATACGACAGACATTTTAAGAACAGATTCTAGGACCTAATACGTAGCAAATGTTCAGATACTTCGTAACTTTAAAATTATTGCAGTAAATGTGCACTAAATTTATAAATTCCAGTTATTTACCACATCCCATGCCTATATAATAATATACAAAGAGCTATCAAACTTGTTGGATTTATAAAAGGTAAGAGATTAGTGCGAAGATATTTGCTTGTCGCGGATTCTTTTTTAAGTTTTACTTAAAAAGTAATTACAAAAATAAAAATAATTACAAAAATACATTTAAATTATAAAATTAAGTAATTTAAATAAAAAATAATTACAAAAATACATTACTAAAAATAATAAAGCATCTTATTATAGAGAACTATCAGTTTATTGTTGAATTGTGGAAGATGTGTACATGATAATAGAAATGACAGACGATCAACGGAGTTAGTACTACACACACTTCTAAGAAATGAGCAATTTCTCTTTAATTCTGTCAAATGAGTAAAATATAAACTAACATTCTTACAGTATCTTAAGAATACGTAAAATACGACATAAACCATGAATATTAGTTCTATTTATGTGAATTGTACTAAAAAGAAGCTGTTACGCCTCAGGAGTTACGAGTAAAAATGTTCCTATAAGAAAGCTAAATTTTCCTTCCTTAAGATCACTTACATAAATCCATGGGCACAGATACTGTATAATCCAGGATGCCAAATTCTGAGTTTGGTGATTTTTTGGCGGAATTTCTTGTTTATCTTCTAAGCAAAAGCATAGGATTTTCAGTTTCTTCAAGAATGATGCTGGATTCAACACTGAACAGTATTTAATCACACATTACTAGAAATCATGAATATCAGCAACATTAGCCGGTGGGATATGTTTTCAGGCGTGATTGCACTAAAGGCCAATATCTTTAAACTACACTTCAAACCCACTTTTTAAAACTGCTATCAAACAGACTGTAGCATATTAAATAAAAACAGAGTCATGGAAAAGTCTGTTTGGGAGTTATGAGCTCATGAAGAATTTATTACTCTAAATTTGAATTCATAATTTTTAGTTGATAATTGTTTTGGGAATAATCATTTATCATAATCATAGCTGTGATATTTTACCTAAGTCATTTTTAATTTTAAAAGGTTAATTCACAAATAATAGCATCGATATTGATTTATTCTCCTACTGTTAAGAATAAATTAATTGGATACAGCAGTAGAAATTGAAAGCCTGATTGTGAGTCCAACTAAGCATTCTTTATATGCTCCCACCATACAAATGTAGTATATATGCATGATGATCAATTAGTACATGCCAGTTACATTTACTTATTAGAGATTGCAGTAACTTTTCTGAAAGAATCTGAAGAAATTGATTTCACAGGAAAGGTGTTGAGTATTCCCTCCATATGTAATGCTTTGGTCATTTGTTATCTAGAAAAATAAAATTCTCAGTCACTCTTAAACTTACTGAAAGGCATTCTTTCACACATAACGAAATTTTCTTGACGACAACATATTTTACGATGTTACTTTTGCTTCTCATTTCATCCAAGGTGCTCCAATTATTGACTTTTTTAGTATGTTATCAATGATCTCGTTGCCCTGGTATGTGGGATATTGTTCAATATGAAACTAATTGTGAGTCTTGACTTCCTCACCATAAACTATAATTCTTTAAGAAGAAAGCTTATTGAGTGAAAATATTATACACATGTAATACCTCATGCATCGCGTAAAATATCCCATTGACAAAAAAATTTTCATACAGAACATTCTTACAGTATCTTAAGAATACGTAAAATACGACATAAACCATGAATATTAGTTCTATGAATGTGAATTGTACTAAAAAGAAGCTGTTACGCCTCAGGAGTTACGAGTAAAAATGTTCCTATAAGAAAGCTAAATTTTCCTTCCATAAGATCACTTACATAAATCCATGGGCACAGATACTGTATAATCCAGGATGCCAAATTCTGAGTTTGGTGATTTTTGGCGGAATTTCTTGTTTATCTAGCAACCTGATTTTTATTGCGTCATACAGATGGAGACCTATAAGAATTATGTAAAAAAATCTATTTTGGTAACCTTTTTTCTTCGCTAACAAAATTCAGAAATTGGCATCCTGGATTATACGGTATCTGTGCCAAATCAATGTCTTATGCTTAGTTGCATCCAAAATATTTTTTAGTAAAGTGTTTCAGTACACTTTTAATTTTTTCCACTAAAATTTTTATCTAATTTTTTCTTAAATGCTTCTATTTCTAAGATATTATTTAGTTGATCATATAATATTTCATCAGGAAATTATTTGTTAAAAACATGAAGCCTTTGATGTATACAGGCAATTGTACATTGTATCTTAAACATCCTCATTATCTGTAAGATATTTTTTACATATGGCCACATTAAATCTTTATTATATTTTTCCTTAAAATAAAGTGGAAATTTTTTGTTAATTAAGGAATAAGAAATTTAAACAAACATTTTTCAAAGTATATCCAAAAGAACTTAAGTTAAAAACCCTAGAGACAACCAAGAAACAAATATCATATAAATGTCATTAAATGTTAATTATAGAGAATAGCAATTTTTTGTAACAATGGTTTGCAAATTATTCATGGAAAATGTGATTAAACTTCTTTTCAAAATAATTTTTTTTTCATTTCAATAAAACTTAAGGAAATTTCCAAAATTTTCACCAATTTAAAATGGTATTCGGCTCTGCAGATATTAAATTGTGGCACCTGATAATTTATTTAAATAATTACTAACAAAAAAATTATTATTGTAAGCCCAATTTTAATAATATTTGAATATTGTTGAAATAAATAATTTATTTTTTCCTTTAGCTAAATTTGTATTATAGGGAAAGAAAAAGCTTACTAACTAATTTTATTTCAAACAAATCTTGATGCTGAAAATCTAAACTGATTATTTTGAAAACTAAATTGTTTTGAAGAAATGAATCCATATTTGAGGTTCAAAATTACAAATGAGTGAGGCTCATATCATAACAGTGACGAAATACATATAGAAAATTTCGATATTCTTATATTAAATTTGAAAATTTAGATATTTAAAATTAATATTTCAAATATTAGAATAACAATTATTTTATAAAAAAATTAACTGAAATGCTGAAATGATTTAATTAAAAATTTAATGTTTCAAAATTTCACATTCTTATTCAAAAGAATTTTAATAACTAAGCGAGAAAAATAGTAAAAATAAATATTGAAACAAATCAATGCACATTCATTGGGTTGAAATTTATTTTATTCATAATTCTTATTCAAACTGAAAATTATGTCAACTGCAATCGTCATACATATTAGATTACATTATTTTGTTACACAGTCATACAAAAATAAAATATATTTAGAGCTATCTTGATAAATTACATAAAGTTGATTGGATAATATTCATAAATTATATGTCTATTATTCAATAATTAAAGAAATGGAATTTTTAGTATACCACAAACCTATATACAAGGAGTTTCATATATCGAGAAAAGTTGAGAAAAAAATTAGGATTATATTATCTTTATTATAGTTGCCTTTATGATGCATTATTGTAGATATATTAGTTTCTGAAATTTTAAATATAAATTTAATATTTACTCTAATGTAGCAAATACAGCATAAATTATCAATTTCTTATTCTAACATTAAATTTCTGACTTTAAAAAGATGATATTTCATACTATGTTTTTTTATGTAATTTTCTATGATGATATCTTATGGTAATTAATATTTTAATCAAATATCCATATCAAAAATACAGAAAAAATAATTTATTGTTAATTTCTCATTTTATTATTAACCGTTTAATAACAAGTTAGTTTTCAGTTTATCAAAATTCAATTTTAATTTTCATCCGCAGAAATATAACTAGAATTATTATAAAACATTTGGCAACATAAGTCTTTGTGTGGTTATCAGCAACATGAGCTGTTTCATCCATTGTGTGAGTCCTTGTGTGTCAAATCCCAGCGGTGTCAAATAGGTGGTGATGCTTTCGGATGCATTTAGTTAATGTGTCATCCTTACTGATGAATTCCTGTTTTTCAGCTATGAGAGCTTCATGAAATATTGTAGGAAGTAATTTGTATAAGAGAATAAAATATCTGTGCACTTTGCAAGCATTTTGTTATAATCTCATGAAAATAGAAAACAGGAAGTGTAAAATTAGTAAGAAAATTCATCAGAGACCCTAGAAAAGGCTGTATTAGCTGTTAGAACAATAATGCAATTCTATTTTATAATTTTATGAAGATTATAGCTGAGACATGTTTATTTGTTTAAATTCAAAAGTAACTATAAAACTTTTTTCCGTCACTAGGATATTGGGATGAGCGTTTTTCACTTAAAATGGAATATATCATTCCAAATTTAAACACTAGGAAATATTGATAAGGATACATAATTAAAGAATAATGTAAATTTTATGCTAAGAAAATTGTGAAAATTGTCTTCTTTTTACTTGTTATAATGTTATCTAAAACATAAAATAATTTTTAATCCAAATATAATATTAATTTTTTATGATACAAATACAATAAATAATAATATATTATTTATTATACAAATAAATATATATTATAAAAATATAATAAATAATAATAAAATAAATAAAAAAATAATAAAAAAGTAATAAAATAAATAAACTTTTAATGCATATATAATATTAAAAAACCACTTTCTGACACAACATAATGTGTAGGCTGGTAGCAAACAAAACTTCAATAATTTTTACTCTCCATTTGCAAGAGATTTTTCTCAATGCCTAGACCACATTAATATTTCAGAAAAGAATAAATTCCTAAAGGCTGAAAGAAACAAAATATTTAACACCAAACACAAATAAATAATTCATACCCAAATTTCTGTTAAAAAGCGAAAGAAACAAACCTCTCTTTGGTTTCTCATTCCTAGAAGCGATCATTTTTCGCAAGAAATCACTTTACTCACCCAGTGAGATTATATTTAAAAAAATCATGAACAAAGGCATATTCGATTATACCACAATTATCAGGAACATGGATATTTTTTATATCACTCAATAAAAAATTTAGTTACATCAAAATATTTTTTAACAAACCTTAAAACAAAATTTTTTCATCCCATATTTTTTTGTTCAATAATAGTTATGTTTTAAATTAAGGAAATGTCTAATCAAATAAAAAAGATATTTTAAAAAGATTATTAAATTAAAATTTAAAATAAATATATATATATATATATATATATATATATATATATATATATATATATATATATATATATATATATATATATATATATATATATATATATCATTCATTTACAATAATTCTCATTTTACTTCTGAGTTCCCCTTCTTTAAATTCCAAAATAAGTAATTAAACAAATTCAGATTTAATTATATATAATCAGGTTGTTAAAAATAATTCTTCTAATTAGAAGGGATTAACTGTGATATTTAATGAGACAGTGCATTTGACGATAAACATGTAAAGCAAAGTCACAGTCAAACAAAACTTATTGAATAATAATTAGATCATCGTTAAAACGTAAATATTAAAATCAAACTCTTAAGCAATAGTGATGAAATGAGATTAATTAAAAATTAAATTCATATACAAATATTCAAAAGCATTTATAAAAATAACCCCATATTTTTTTTACAAGTAAATAATTTAAATACAAATAAATTGAATTAACCTAATCTATGTACTTTCAAGCATATTCAACTTTAAAACAAAGGATAATTAAATTAAGATCCCACAATTTAGATTTATTTTATTTCAACAACATTAGCATTTAATATTATTATTTGATTATTCCATTACTGTGAATAATGGAGTAAAATCATTGAAAATGATATAGCTATAATATAGTTATAACTACAACGCTGCAAACTGTTTCTAATTATGTGGAAGTTAAAGAATTGTGTATAGATTACATATATTTGCCATAAATTAAATGAAAAACAATAAAATCAATAAAATAAACTAAAACAGTAAGCACTTATTTAAAAAATGTTAAGCTAATGAATAATAACAGAGTTTATAGACACATATACATAATGATTGGGTAAAACAAATTAGTCTGCAGAAATAGTTTTTCAAGAGCAAAACAAATAAATTCAGTTAATGAAACAAAAGAAAAAGAAAATCCTTATGCATATATTATTGTAACTTAACTGGTTTACTTATGCAGATTAACTGATTTAGGAATAATAGTGTATTTATAAAATTAATACATTGCTATTTCTAAATCAGTTAATCTACTTTACAAAAACTTAACAATGTGTGTGTGTGATTACTTATTTGGATTAATTTGGTATATTTTTGTAATTATGTATATTGGTGTGGATTAGTTTGGTACATTTTTCCATGGGATGAAATATTGTTCATATAATTTCTAGGCATGCGTAGTACCCCAACTAATCTGACTCAACAAATAATTTACTCCTTAATTCTGGTATGTACTGCAGCTCATCCGATGAGCGTGCCTCACATAAGCACTATCGCTCTCGAATCAAGAAAGAATGTTGGTCATTTCAAACAGATAATGTCTTTAGATTAAAGTAAATATCTTACAATGCTTATACACTGAGTAGAGGCGTTGTCATCAAAAAGCACATGATTAATGTCCAGATAGTTTAATTAGTCATGGTTTCTATATAAATCTGTTCTATAATAAAAAAGAATTTCTTCAAAAACGAGCAACCGTCCACCATCATTGCAGTGTTGTTGAGTAATGCTGTCTTGGTGGTAACAGGACCCTGACATTTTCTGGAAAAGTGCAAACGTGTATTAGATTGCAAAATAAACATGAGTTCATCGAAAAACATTACAAACTCCCACTGAAAATGAATCCAATTTTTACGTGTTTTACACCAAGTTACCATCAAAGACAATGGGTTGTCTAAGTGGAACAATCTGACTGGAACAGCCTTATAAACAAGGGTATGTTAATCATCCGTATAGTTTGATTTGAAACTGTAGTCTCATAACTGATGACAACTGGTGCAAAAGACCTGATTCTGTCCTGTATTTGCATTTTTTGGTAATTATTACCAAATTGCGATCAGTTTTTGGCAATGTAACTCCCGAACAATCTGTACTGTAGTCTATACTGAAGTTGCCACCCATTTAGAATTATTATCATCGCTAATGCGATGACACTCTGTCCAGTTCGGAGTTCCATGTATACTGTTATTGACGCATGCCCCAAGTGGTCGATATTTCTGTCAAGTAAAATATTTTCTATATGTGACCTCTGTGCCATATCTATTCCGTTATGACACCATGAGGCTTACTAGAAAATTTGGAATTATTCTGTATTTCTACCACCACTCCTTATATATTATTATCTT
Source organism: Latrodectus hesperus (assembly GCA_037975125.1). Classification (NCBI taxonomy): domain Eukaryota; kingdom Metazoa; phylum Arthropoda; class Arachnida; order Araneae; family Theridiidae; genus Latrodectus; species Latrodectus hesperus. The sequence goes on from CM075862.1 coordinate 28,065,190, forward strand.
ACACTATCTTCATTGCAATATACTGTCAACAATGTATGGTTTCTTAGCAATTTTTACTTAAAAATACCAAACTCCTGACATGCTATCCATTGCCATCTACAGAATGTCTAATTTAAAAAAATAATCATAATTATTACAAGAGCTTATGATCTATTGGAAACAACACTGTAATTAATGCAATAGATAATAAAAATATAAGTATACTCTGAAAGATAATTATAGGGTATTATTATACAATTGATTTAATTCTCTTTCTGCATTCATTTTCAGGCCATGACGTCTAATACTCTATCAGAGTTAACAATTATAAGTAGATTCTCAAGCACAACAAACATTCATCCCGTTTGTAACACTATATTTTATGTAGTGTATTTTCTTATGTACAATAGCCACAGTTATAGATATTCTTCTAAAGTGTTACAACATTTAATCTGTGTACCTCGATACATTAAAACTCATCATGAGAAAAAATGCATTACATAGAAAACCACGTAATAAGAGATTAACGATCGTGATATGACGTCAGCAAAAGCATTATATCAATCTCCATAAGTAAGATTTATAACAACATCACAAACTATTTTTCTTATCAAGTGAATATCGACGTCATTATCAATAAAACTAATACCACATAAATTATTCTTATAACACTAATAACGATAAAAAATATCGCATAACAAAAATTGAGTTAATATTACAAAAACCAATAAGTTGTAAAGTACGTATAATGTTTTAAATATTAATAAAAAATTTATTAATTTTAAATATGCTGTTAATGATAAACATTGATTTAATCAAAAATATGTTAAATATTTTTAATTAATATTTTACATTAATTGAACACTGAACATTATAATACACTTCATTTAGTAACTATTCCCCACTCTCAACTCTTTTTTTCATTTTTGCCCGTATTTTATATTATACTGGGTGAGGTTTCATATAAGTAATTTTTTTATTTGTAGAATTCAAATAAATTTTAATTTCTTATATTTTTCTATCTTGTCAGAAAAATATAAGATATATAGGAGCAAAGAGACATAAAGTAAAAATGATAAATTTTATAATAATCAAAACATGAACTATAAATACATATCACGTGCAATTATATAAAGACCTTTTATTAACAACATCTGGATCATTATCTAAAATTGAAGATTTTTTTCAAATATATCCTAATATCCTTTTATTTATATTTTATTCTTAAATTAAGGTTATCTCTTAAGTAAATAAAGTATATATCATTTAATAAAATGAAAAAAATAAGGTAATATTTCATATTTTGCTTTTTAAGATTATCTTACGTTTTCTTTGTTATTTTTTCATTTTTAATTAATAATTTTAAAGCTGTAAAATATTAGGAAAAATTCTTTTTTTGTCCATTTGATTTGGTTTGTCAGTTTTCAGTTTCTTTTGTACTCGAGAGCTATATATATATATATATATATATATATATATATATATATATATATATATATATATATATATATATATATATATAGATAGATAGATAGATAGATAGATAGATAGATAGATAGATAGATAGATATAGATATAGATATATATATATATTTAGTCAAGGACTTATAATTTACACTTAATTCCAATTACTTCGATTATATAAGCAACAGAGAATTTGAATCCACAAACTTTAAAATTAAAGAACAGTACATTAACTATTTAGCTTTAGGCATAGTCTTTATAGTCTTTATTCTTCTAGTAAATACATTTCAGTGCCGACCAACTTGTCTAGCAGTCAGCGGGCCTGACTACGGATAAGGAGGTCCTGGGTTTGAATCCCAGTTCGGGCATGGATATACTTTCTTTCTCTATCTATCCTGTCTTTGTCCTTTCCTTGTACGAATGAGATGTGAATGGTTGCCTACTATATAAACGGGTCCCTATGGCATGAGTGTACTGAGGAAGTCGCACTCCACACCAAAATATGGTTTCAGTTGGAAAAGTGGAGCAGCGCATCCCATGTTGCCACCTTAGCTGGCACACGACAATGAATGAATGAATACATTTCAGTGAAACTTCAGTGCTATACTTCAATGAAATGAAAAATATGCAATTTGTTCATGATCTTTATTCTTATCGGCAAATTTGCTTGCAATCATTAAAAATAACGATACGTATTTATGTTTTCCTGTTAATTTAAATTTCTTAAAAATTTATAATTTTATTAGTTCTTAGGCGATATACTTTATTAATATGATGATTTTTAAATTTTTTGGCTATTTTCCTTAATTCGTGATCATGATTTAAAATTTAGAATGAAAAAGTGGCTTATACGAAAATTAAATCTTAAAATATATCCTTTTATTCGGTTTGTTTATTTCGCTGTACGATCACTTTTTACATCCTAAAACTAATTCCTTTTGAAGATAAAATTTAAAAATAGATTCAAAGTGCTACAAATATTCTCTTCTGAAGAGGAATATAAATCCATAAATAACTAATTTAACAGAAAACCAGAGCCATGGATTGATGGAATTATACTAACTATAGATTATTTACCACTTGTTGGAACATTCATTGTGAGGAATGTGTTTTTCAATCAATGTATTACATTTTTAGCGCTTAAAAGTATGTTTTGTTCTCATTGTTTCAATTAAATTTTGGCACTTGGTGGTCTTTTTTTACTTTTAAATAAAATATGTAATATAAGCATATACGATCTTAAGAAGTGTTGAAATTAACAAAGACAAAACTTAATAAGAGTTAACTTATAATAATGCAAACAATAGAAAAGTGGATAATTATATTTGTCTCGTGAAGTGAATTAATAGTCTGTTTAAATAAAGGCAGATATAAACTATTTTAAGGGTTTCACAACAAAAAATACATCATAGCAGTGAAAGGGTGAAGGGAGTTATGTTACATGGACAGAAATAGTATCAAATATGTGTGGGTGTTTATGTGGTTTGGTTTATTATACTAATAATGCAAGGAATTGCCATTATAACTATTGTATATTAAACATAATTTACAATTATTTATAATTACAATTAAAACAAAGAATTATGAATATAACATTTATGCTTAAGAACCATCAAGGTTCAAAATTCGTCTCAACTAGACCATCGTCCGTCTTTATCTGAAGTTCTTCTGAAATACTTGACACCAGGATCGCTGTTGCAGCAGCAAGCACTTGATGATGTCATGATGTTGAGGTACATCATCTGGTATTGCATATCTGACATGTATTTCATGTTATATTCATACGTGTTTGCTCAGTAGTAGTGAAATTTGTACTTTTTCAAAGAATATATATGGCCAAAAATCATAGAAATATTCATAATCCTTGATAACCATTTTCTAAGCTTTATTGCTAACTGTATTTTATATTTTTGCAAATAAATTTATAGTTATATCTCAAATACGAAGCAATAAATTTATTAATAATGTAACACAAGGAAAACTTTAGGATTACTTGTTTTTCGCACCATTTATAGCTATTTTAATACTTTCTTACTTCATTTAAAATTTGGAAGAAAAATTATTTTTTAAATCTGCAATAAAAGCTAAGCACCAATACCAATTTAAAATTTTAATTCAACTGAACCTCTTTTTTAAATCCACCATTTTGAGACTATGAAAATTTACTGCTTTTACTATCGAAGATCATATACATAGGGAATGCTTACATCAGAATGAATATGCATTTTAATTACGACGTAGAGTATATTTTAATATGCAATTTTCTAATTATTTTAATTGCTTATTCTACATATTTGAAACTGATTAAGATTGAAAGTACACAAAATAAAATCTCTAAGAGTAATAAATCTGCCATATTTCTCGAAAATTGTTGTAGAATATGTAATGCCTGTTTTTCTAAACATAGTGATTAATTCGTTTTCATTCATTATGCCGTTGAATAATTTCTCATTAAAATAAAAGGGAATATATACACATTTTAACGTCAAAATGATTATATAATATAATTTAGCTTAATTATCAAAAGTATAACTTTGTTCAAAAAAGCTGTTGAAAACACTCATTTTTCTGATTGTTTTGTATGCATATAAAGATTTGCTATTTAATTTAAGTGCATAAGATCTATATTTTGAATCTAATAAATACTGCAATAAAGAAAAAAACTTGTCAGGATTTGAAAACCATAAAATAAGCTCAAATTTTTCCGATTTATTAACATTACAGTAGTTTTGATAAGCATTTATATATTTGATGCAAATTTGTAATTGCTTCTAAGTAATAGAAACATTTATATGCATACAAATTTAATTTAAGTACAGAATATAATATAGAGACAATCTTGAACACTTTATAATATTTTCCTTTAGATACTTAATTTAACGAAAGAAAATATCCTTTATTCTGATGTTAACAAAGTTATGTCCTCATTATTATACCAGAAATATATTTTTATTTGAAGCATACAAATGCATTAATTTAGTCATTGACTTCATTTTTTATGGACTACATGACACAATGAAGAAGATTACAATGTCGCATGCTTAGGGTTCTCCAGCAGCTGTTATTTTCCTAAGCCAACCTGTTGAAGCATCAATTGACACTACTTTTCTTAGAAAGGAGATTAGTAGGAACTTCTTAGAAAATCCCTTTTTATCCTTCAATGCGCTTTGACAAATCGCAATGCGCTTAGCTCCGCTTTCTATCTTAAAGCTGACAGTAGCGCCATTTATTTTACTTCTTATTCATTTATGATTGATGGGCAAGTATTACAAATTTGGTATAATTTCCATTGTAAACTTATATACATGATTATGCATTTAAAATGTATAAACGGTATAAGTTAAAAATGGGAAAGAGCAATAAAAAATTGACAATGATACGAACGGTATTTTTTACATCGATAACTATAAACTGAGTCAAAAATAAATCTTTTAATCATAAAATTTCTTATACATGAGCCTGATATACATATATACATGTATATATGTATATATATACATATATATATATATATATATATATATATATATATATATATATATATATATATATATATATATATATATATATATATATATATATATATATATATATATATATATATATATATATATATATATATATATATATATATATATATATATATATATATATATATATACATATATATATATATATATATATATATATATATATATATATATATATATATATATATGTATGTATGTATGTATGTATATGTATATGTACTGGGTTGCATAATTAAACTGACAGTGGTCACAGTGTTCTGCAGCGCGCGATCTATTTGCGAGAATGACGACACATTTTGGAGGAAGATTAAGCAAGATGGGGGGCAAAAGATTCCGCAAAAAAACAAATTAGTTCCAAAAGTCACCGCTAGGGAATTATTTGGCGCTGTGTTATCGAAAATAGAGTGTCAACAAAGGAAAATCAATACGGAAATTACCTTTTATTTTGCATTCAAATGAGGCTTCGTGTGGCTGCCGTTGTTGTGGACCACATATTTCATTCTGTGCACAGTATGCACAGCTGCAGAAAGTAACATGTCTGCAGGTATCTCCCGTACAGTCCGTGATAATGTTCTCACAGAAGAATGGATCTACGATAAATTCCGCTGTGAACCCACACCAAACAGTTACCTTTGGTGAATGTAAAAGAACTGCTGTGATTGCATGTGGTGATTTGTCATACCCAATTCGGCAGTTCTGGGTATTCACAGTTCCATTCAGGTAAAAGTGGGCCTCGTCTCCCTATAAGATTTTCCACGGCCAAGCATCATCCACCTCCATTCTGGCAAGAAAGGTGAGAGCAAAAGTTAGTCACTTATCATGGTCTGGGTACAGCAACTCCTGTACACGGCAAATCTTGTACGGATAGAAGTTGATAATCTTTCGTAAGATTTTCCATACCGTACTGTAAGGCATATACATATTCCGAGCTACTCTAAGAGCGCTAGAGGTGGCAGCAATATTGTCTAGTCCTTTTTCGACAAACGCCGTGGCAACTGCTTCGATTGTGTCCTGTGGTACAGGTTTTCGTCCTCTGCCTAACTGAACCTTCAGAGAACCTGTTTTCTCAAACGTCGCAACCATTGCTTTTACCCCATTAACTGACACAGGACCGTTACCTTTACGAGTTTTTTTGTGCGTTCTGAAATCACGAAGAGCGTTTGACGCGTTGCACTGGTTGAGGTAAAAGAATTTGACCAGTAACGCACGCTCGACTAAAGGTGACATTGCACATAAACTTTCAATCTGATTGATTCGAAATGTAACACATTGCCTTTTGAAACCCAAGCGGCTGGCACCGTGCCAATGGATGTAACGTGAAATTGGAATAAAGAACTTCTTCTTCGGCTCAGCGTACGTGATATTGCAGATCATGAGACTATATAGGAGATTATGTCGATTTTACGCTTTTTTAAAAGTGTTGCCATATTGCACTTGAACAACATCAGAAAATGTGCATAATAAAAGGTAATTTTATTCCGTATTAATTTGCATTTGTTAACACTCTATTTTCTGTTACATAGCGCCAAATATTCCCCTAGTGGTGACTTTTGGAACTAATTTGTTTTTTTGCAGAATTTTTTGTCCCCCGTCTTGTTTAATCTTCCTACAAAATGTGGCGTCATTCTTGCAAATAGATCGCGCTACAGAACACTGTGAGCACTGTCAGTTTAATTATGGCCACCCTCAATGATTAATCCTTTGATTTTCAGCTCAACATAGAATATATCCTCGGTAGAATATATCAAGAAAGTACTATTTCAGGCATTAAATTTCCCACAAGTTCAATTCAGGGATCAATGAAAGCTCATGGATTGTTCAATGATCAATGTCGTCCGTTAATTGAGTGAGATCAATAATGTTTATTAAATAGTCATTCCTCATAAACAAACAATACAATGATTAAAAAAATTATTTGCTAAATATCATGGAGTGAATATATATAGGACTACTCTGTAACATTTTATTGTTAGAATATGCAGAAATATTTTTACTTTTAACTTGTTATTGGAATCATTTACGCTATTTGGTTCTAAACACACATGTTCGATTTTATATGACAGGAAAAACAATGCTTTGGCAGATGAGTTAGTATTTCAACAGAAAATAGTTCAATTCTTGGTGATATTCAATAATGACGTCTATATAACAAACTTAATTTAACTGCATGAATGCATAAGAATTATTAATGCTGAAAATGTTTATTGCAGTTTTTGTATGATTTCAATATATCAATTCAGAAAAGTTTTAATTTTTTCTACTAAACTAATAGTTTTTTTAGTTGATGCCTGATGATGTCTTTAAGGCTTGATAATAAAAGTAATTAATTTTCAATTTTCATGAAGCATAAGTTTTGGATGTCAGTGTAAATTGATTCCAATTATTACATGCGTTCAAATTGTAAAGATGTTAAAATAAAAAATGAGGAGTTAATTTTGGTACATGTTAAATCATTTTAATTTTATTAAACTATATTTTATTTATTTTTTGGTGGTATTGAAATATTTTATGTCATAATGATTTTAAAATATGATTAAAAACTCCAAAGATATTAAATCCAAATTTAACATAAATCTTATATTTTATTTTGCATAACGCACACATGTGTATATACATGAAGACAGTATGAGTAGTGGTAACACTTCGCGCTTACAAAAACATGTCCTGGGTTCTATCCTCAGGTTGAGTGAGGTCGACTCAGCCTTTCATTCCGTCAGTGGATCGATAAAACTGAAAATCAAACATGCTTGAGATTTAAACACTAGAGAGCTTAAGACCGTCTAAGTGCCACGCATGCCTCATACTTCGGCATACTTGTGTATATACTTGTATACATATATATACTTGTGTAACACCGCAATAATTACTGGTTAATGTTAAATAAATATTTTAAAAGCATATTTCTGTATGTTGTGATGTTGTATTGAAATAATTATTGGCGAACAACTACAACTGCAACAGGATTGACAAAAAAAATCAAAAATTATCTTAGAATAAGAAAATTATTCACAGATTCTTTGAGACAGTCTACAGATCTATAAGAGTCGAAGTTCATTAAGTCTAAAGATATTAAAAATATGAAAGAAAACTTAACAAAAGAAAAATTATTCTGAAATATTTAACATTACACAACAATCCTTTAAATTTTGAAAATTTTCTAGTTAACATAAAATAATGTCTTAAGAAATCAAAAGCAAAATTTTATTGTCTTTATTAATTTCGGTGTAGAAATAATTTCTTTCTCAATATTTTAGGTGTTAGTTTCCACTTTATTTTACAGATAACTTGTCTATTTTTTTACATAATTCATTAGTAATTTCCCCTTTGTGTCTTATAATTTATATTGATTTAACACATTGAATTCATGTTTTACTAGTTTTTACTATATAAGTTAAAATAATTTAGTGTAATAATAAATAGTAGCAAGCAACAGAAAATCAGTTCTGTCCCCTTTTTATAGAATAATTGTATTCAACGAAATACAAATTTCCTTCTCTCCCCAATTTTGCTAGATTCGAAGCAATAAAGATTAAAAATAAGAAATGAGAACAGAAACTGCAGCCCGATGATTTATTAGATGTTGAGCAGATAATCTCTTGCAACAGGAGCATATAGAAATCTTCTTTCTTCGGGAGAATCGTATCATCTCTCCAAATCAAGTTGGGTGATCGGTGATTGATAATGATTGCCTGGCTCTTCCACAAGAATGATCGACCATCAGCAGTTCTAAGCAACCTCAGATTATCCACCTCTGCAATTGACTCATTGAAACAATTAATGAAGTTCCTCCAGATATAAACAGCTTAGTTTATCAAAAATGTCCATTTATTCCGTTTTGTAAAATGCATGATTGCTTATAGCTTTTTGTAAAATATAAAATAATATGTACTTCCAAATGTAAAGCATATATCCAAATATTCTCTTTTAAATACATAAATTTTATCTTTTTTTTCAAAATAGTCATAATTTGTTAATTTTCAAAACAAATGTCTACTTTTCTTTTTGTTGGTCTTTAAAAATAAAATTGATTTTTGCTTTTTTAATCAATGTACATACATCTGATTTTTTTTCTGCTGCAAAGAAATTGCAAATTATATTTCGGAGTAACATATCTAATTATCTGAACTTTAATTTATAGTGTCCTTTTGTAAAATTAAAGTTTATTTATCTATGTTTGTCATTTTTCTCATATTTTCTCTTTTATGAAATAAATAATCCTTTATTTCTTCGTATAATAGATGTCCATTTGTAACTTTCATTAAACCTATTTATGATCAGTAAAATGTGATCGTTAGGCTTTTGGAGTAAAATGTATGTCCATGTTTTTCTTTTATACGCTGTATGTCTTCTAAACCTTCATTGCAAAATATTTATTGTTAGTATTATTTTTTTTTTGTAAAATATGTGTCTCTCTGTTCTTTTTTTCATATAAAATATGTGGTTGTTTTTCTTTTCCTGTAAAATATAGATTCTTTTTATTTCTATAAAGCTTATGTCCATTTGCTTTTCATATAAATGCACAAAATTGTTTGTAAAATATTTGTTATTTCCAGTTTTATATAATTGTCACCCTGTTATTCCTTTTATGAGACACGTGAATATTTTTCATTAGTTGTAAAATATGTACACGTTACACTGGAAAATTCCCTTACCAGTTTCTGAAAGGAACTACTCAAAAACTACAATGAAGAAAATGCACAAATGCCGTATAATTCAGGAAGCCAAATTCTGAGTTTGGTGATGTTTTGGGTGATTTTCTTATGTATCTGACAACCTGGATTTTATTACGTCATAGATAAGGAGACCTATAAAAATTATTTAAAAATTCTATTTTAGCAACTATAGTATTTACGTCATCACGCACGTCACATTACGTCATCTTGACAATTAAAAAAAAGAAATCAGAATTTGGAATCTATGATTATACGGCCTCTGTGCCAAAGAATATAAATATACACAAACATAATTTTACAATTAAGAGTATAAAATTGAAATAAATTGCAAAATTATTGTAATTTAAATATATTACTCGATAATTTTTAAATGTGTTGTTGTTTTGGAGAAATAAATGGTGAATAACATTAGAAGTCTAAGTTTCAATTATACAAATTATAATACACATGAAAAAGGAAAAACATTTTTTACCAACTTCTAATTTAATGACTTGACAGAAATAATGACAATATTAAAGAGGTTTTGAAAATTGTTAAGAACAGACATATTTATTACATAAAATGTCAAACGTGTATTTGAGGGACAAAAGGTAGCCCAATATTTGGTGCATATTTTATGTGACTGATATATCACCGTTGTCATATTGCTCAAAACTGTAATTATGCAATTATTAAATTAAACAATGTTGAAAAATATATTGTTTGGAATACCGTAGCCGACAATATAATCTACTGAGTAATACAACAAATGACGAACGATGTGTTCTGTTAACACAGTTCTTCGAGGAACAGGTAAATCTATGTAACTGCTAAGAATCCTTCTTTTTGTCTCAAAACAAATATATCGGAAATAAAAGAATCCAAAATAGGTTTTTTAAAGGTAATATGCTCTATGAAATAAGCCAATACTGCATATTTTATAGATTTCACGATAACGTAGACCAGAATAGTAATTTGTTGATTATTGAGATTCAGTGCAAAATAATTATAGATGATAAGCAAACTAACAAATTACATAACGAGAAAGAAAGAAAATTGTATATATGATTGCATTATGAACCCTTTTTTGACTTAAGTTTGAATTTTTGATTTTGTAAAAACTGCTCCTCTTTTACCTGATTCAGGCTGTTTTGTCCTTCACATGAATTTGATAATGTATGGCGAACTGATGTACTAATTAAATGATGTTAGGACCTATGGTTCTAAATGTGTCCAGGATGTTAATTCAAGAGTTGATCAAGCTAAAGCAATTTTCAAAACGTCTTTAACATTGTCATCATTTCTTTTCTTGTTACATTCAGGATAAACATGTATGAAAAGTCTGATGCCACTTATTGTCTTAGAGATTTAATGATATAAAAAGAGGATGTGATAATGGTGGTGATTAGAGTTGAATTGTGATTGTCAATATGATGGCACCATTTAAATCTTTTTTGTAGTTTTTTCCCTTTTTTACTTATGTTTGTTTTAAGAGTAAGTAGAGGTATGGCGCCATAGGGTTTTCCACACTTTTGGGGTTTAAACGAATGAAACTTTTAAAAAAGTGGGTTAGACACAAAATAAAACTACTGTTTTAACAAGAATTCTAGAAAAAAGAATCTCACTCTCTTATTATTTTGTAAATTATTTATTATGCCTTATTGATAAATTTGCTATTTGATTGTTGAAAAAGGTTTGTTTGTCTTAGTTTTTATAGAATGTTCAAGCAGAAATGAAACCCTTTTTAGATAGATTGCAGTTGTAAGATGTGCAAATGCAGGTACATATCAACAAAGGTGCAGTTGCTTGGATGATGACATTCACAATCCGGAAAGGAAAATGAATATCATTTGTTGGGCATAATTTATTTTTCAAATGATTCTATTGGCTACAGTATAAGTTTGTGGATATTTGAGAATCAGCAATTGAATTGAACATTTGTAAGTGAGAGACATACCATCACTAAACTAATGAATAATTTCCTATAATAACCGATCACTTGAGGATTTGACAAAAATAACTCTCACTATGTACAAATATATTAAAAATCCTCTTCGGTGAGGAATTTTGCAGACTGCTGCTACTTTCTTTATGGTGTCATCTAATGGTTCTTTATGGTATCTATTATTTATCATGAGATCATCCTCGCTACGTAATGCTTAGTTGCATCAAAATATTTGAGGCAACTAAGCATTACGTGAATTAAATGAAATATTTGAGCATGCAAAGCATAAATAGAATTGCTAATATTCTCATTTTGCCTGATTGTACTTCTGAACTTTTGCCAGTAAATTATGTTTTGGATGTATTTTGTAAGTGATGATAATTGTCTGTGGTATATGACCTGATTAATTTAACAGTTGCAGCACTTATGGCATGATCTGCAACAAAGACATATCCATGAATCAAAACAGTGAATGAGTGTTCGTAATGTAAACAGGAAATATTCTCTCAGTGTTTGAAAAATATATCTTTTGTTCTGCTTTACATTAATATGGCGTTTGATCTGATTCTTTGATAGGTACTCTAGTGTATGAATGAACATTATAGATGAAAATTTATTTCTTGAATTTTTATTTATACTTTTGCAGCAAATTTCTTTAGAAATCATGAATAATTGTTAATCAATCAAAATTTTAAGGTTGGCAACCGCTCAAATGACTCACATCATATAGATGTTTGCTTTTTAATTTTATATATTTACTTATAATTATAAATATAACATCAGATTTTGTTTACTAGTGAAGATGATGGAAGTTATAGTTGAACATTTCTATTTTTGATTCTGGTGAAACTTTTATAGAATTATATAAATGGCCAATACAAGTAACATAAATAAGCATTTTATATTACTGAGCACTTTAACGATTTTTAACATTCTGCATTAAATGAAAATTTAATCATGCAAGTTAAAATTCTGTTTTGCTTCAACAAAAGCATACAATGCAATACTTCGCTTGAACATAAATTTAAACATAGTGCAAGATCATTTTGATCAAAAACATAATTCAATATTTCATTAGGATATATTTGAAATTATGAAAAAGAAAATTACTGTTTCAAAAATGTATTTTGAATGGTTTTCATGTAGACAAGTTATGGTTTATTAAAGTAAAATTTTTATTGTCATTGATCTATGAGTTGTTTCGAATTATTTAATCTAAGAAACATAAATGAGGACAATGAACTAAGGCTTGTTTCTTCGAAGCAATCAATTTTCTTGTAAATGATGGGACTCCATTACCCTCCGTTTTGACAACAAATTGAGTTATTATCGATTGTGTCCAGTACAAGCGTTCTTTTTTAACTGTTATTTAATGGGTCTTACGCGTATCGATTCCTCTCTAATGAGTATTTTTGTTACTCGATTGTTATCTTATCTTTTCTGAATTATTAATCACATAAAGTAAATGATGAGAACATATACTCTGGTGCGTTACTGTAAATGATGATAAAATTTATTTTAATTTATTTTTCTTTCATTGGGAAACAGTAAATAAATAATAATTCTAACCAAATATATTGAAAATAATTCAAAAATTCACACATAAAGAAAATTAGATGTTTCTGAAAAAAAACTATATTCTACAATAATTGAAATTATTAATGTACTTTATGGAGCAAGGTAAAATTTATTTAACCATACAACAATTTGTCTTTCTTTGAATTTTATTTTTCATACTATTCCATTTGCATATTTAGCAAAGATTGAATACAAGACTGCGTGTAACTTTCCAATTTCAATATCAAAAATATGGAAAATTGAATTACAGATTTTGGGCTTTATTACTTGGCCAAAATTCAACATCCAATATGATTTGATTTGCTTGAAATTCTACAGTCGTTTCCTACACATCAGAATTTATCCAGAGAACAAACAATGTATAATGTATTCCAAGCCATTGTAAGCATTTACATCAAAGATGAACGTTGAATTTATGCGCAATTGAACGGAAAGTCTGAACAATAACTATTCAACTATCGCATCTGTCGTAGTCTAAGTTATCCTAATAATATTTATTACAGCTTAGATGGAGATATTATGAAATGTTTTGAAAGACAATTTAAGACCTCATATTTTTTTGCCGTTAAAATCCCTTAAATTAATTTTTTTTCAGAATACATGCATTCGCATATATTTTGATTTATCGTGTTATGTATAGTAATACCATTTCAATATAAATAAAAATAATTTTCTTTTGATTAATCGATACTTCATATTGTGAAAATATGGAATTGTGAAAAAAATATTAATTCCAAATTCAGGAAACATTTTATTCAAAAGAATATATTAAATACGAAAGAATATATTACAGTTTGATTAATTATTAAAAACTTACTTTATTTTTTAAAAAGATGGCTAAAAACATTCTGAAATAAAATGGTTTTAAGAATATTATTTTCAAATAAACAAAAGGAAAACAATTTTTTTCAAATATTGAAATACACAATTTTTGCTTCCCTTTAGATGAATTGTAAAATGCCACATAATAATTTATCTTTTTTTTATTTAACACTAATTATAAAATATGAAGGATATACAAATGATTATATATTTAATGCAACCCAATAAATAATCGTTACCTCGATTTAAAGGCAATGCTTAAACGAATATTAGGTAAATTACTATAAAAGTTATTGAAGGCTTATTGTGTGAAACATTTAATGTTAAGCGATTTATAGGAAGTTCAGTAAACTTGTACTTACTAAAGATTTACAGTTGAGTATAGTTTTTCATTCAAATTTATACAGTTGCAGTTGTATTGTTTTAAGAATTATCATTATTTTGTAATTTTTGCATTACTTTTATATTTACAACCATAACAATTTTAGGCTGACACAGAGTAACCAAAAAGCGATTGATCAACATTTTTCCTTGCCGAAATTGCTTGATTGATGATAATGACTATGGGAAATTCAACTATACAGTTGAAAAATATTCTGTGAAAATATTCTTTGCAATCAATTATGAGCATTTGGATAATTGATTGAGTATGATGAGCGATGGTGTAAAGTTGAACAAATGAAATATTTACTTCGTCATAAAAATTTTAAAATGTAGCAAAGCGAGAAGGAAGTTGTTTTGATATGAGTGCAAGACAATAACATAAATTTGATTCTTCCCCAGTAAGTATAATGTGAAATATTCTATTCATAAATAATTAAGAAAATAATATTTTATTGACTGCAGATGAATGCATACAAAAATCGGGCTTCTTAAAAATGAAATAAAATATAGATTTTGTTCCTATTCACATGTTAAATTATTATTATGTAAAAATACGTCTTATAAATATCACATATACTGCCAAATGTTTAAGCTTTATTGTGTGGAAATTTCAATATTACTACTTACTCATTATAAAAGCATACATTTATGTTTCATCTAAGGATGTTAAGGTATTTCAAATTTAAATCTTAAATGTTTAAGATAAATCTTAAATTAATACATTAGATTTTATTTAATACTTCGATAGCAAATAGAATTAGAGAATTTACATGGCTACTATTTTTTTTAATATAAAAATAAAGCTACACAAATAAAATTAAAATTTGAGATAACAGCTTATAGTTATGCAAATTAATTAGGTAATGCTTGATTAGTCTATAGTTGATTAATAAAATACAAATAATTATATAATGACTATTCAAGTAAAATCTGAGCAAAAACATGAGTATTCAAAAAAAATTCAGGCAATATATAGATTTTTGAAAAGTACTCGCATTAAGGAAGATAGGTATAGTTATTAATTTGACTATACAAATAACAGAAATTTTACTATAACATTCATAAACTTCTATGAATGATTATAAATTATTATGAATGTGAACGCTGTGGTTACTTTTCTATTATAATTTTTTCAAAGCTTAAAGAGAAACTTCTTTTTGTTAATCTGTTTAGCATTTCTTATAACTGAGCTTTATTCTGTATTTGAAATATAATATTTATTATTTGACTTTATAAAAATGTCGTTTTGCACAGAAGTTGACGAGTGTTGTTATAAAAAGAAGAAAACCGAACACTTCTTTTTACAGTTTGTTTGTTTGTCGCTCAACGGTCACTTTTTGCACACGAGGGCTAATTAGACCGGGACCTACGGCTTAAAGTGGATTCCAAGCCACTACAAATATCCATGCCCAATTTGGGATTCGAACCCACGAACTTCGAACCGAAGTCAAAAATTTCCATTCGGCTGCCAGCTCGGCAATTCTTTTTACAGAGATTTAATTTTTAACTTTTTGTGTAAAATGCTATCAGCCTTCTATCTATCTCGCTTAAATCAACTTCATTCCATGCATTTGCTATGAACAAAATTAGACATTTTAGTATCCAAATCATTCACACTTCATATTTCTTGAAAACTCATTCTGCACATCACCATGCCATTTTTCTAGGTAAGATTGTGGTAATATTACTTTTTTTAATCAATATGCAATGCTGTTTTAATTTAATATAAAGGAATTACTACACACACACAATAACCAGTTCCGAGTAACACCATTTTTCTTAAGAGATTATTTCACACATGTTGTTATCCAAATAATTTTGAAACTTAGTGTAATAATTAGAGTTTCTACATTTATGTAATGTTTGGTAATATTAATATGTTGAAAAAGGATCAGAACAATTTTTGTATGACTTGTTTATTTGTTACTTTTTATAAGGAAGAGGTATAAAATGTTTATTTGTTACTTTTTATATGGAATATATAGTAACCTGCTATTTTACATTTTCTATAAATAAACTATAAAACAAAGGTATATTCATTAATTAATAAGCATGTTTATTTTTATAAATCAAACTTAAAAATCGAGAATCATACATGAATATACTCACACTTCTGACAATAACTATAAAAATAAAAGCAAAGAATATATTATAGTTCTCTTACGCAATTATCACATGCAAACTATTGTTCACCTCATAAGCTTAGTAATAATGAAATCTAGAAATTGATGCAAATTAAATAATCACGATTTCTTATATATTGGTTAAAATTTAGCCGTAAATATCCAATTTCATGCACTTGAAAATTAAGTGAAAAATACCAAGTTTGGAAAAAAATTTTGACATCATAGAATGCTTATTTTCTTTTAGGTAATTCAATAGTTGTATCATGTGATATGCTAATTTTTAAAAAATAACTTTAAACTACACGTCTTTTCATAATGAAGACAGTTTTCATATAAATATAATATCATTTTTCAAAATAAAAACCAAACGTTTTCTAAAAATGCTTGACAGAAATAATTAAAAAACGCAGTAACTAGAAATGTTTAATTCAGAAAAGAATTTTAAGAAATTAAAAAAAGTTGTTTTATGAAAACAAGATGAATAACTTTGAAAAGTAAAAAAAAATTTAAAGAAATAAAATTGAAAGTAATAACATTTAATAGGAAATTGATATATGATTATTGATTGATATATAAAAATTGAAATATAAAAAAATTACAATAAAAAATAAATATTGAGAAAGAGATTGAAATAAAATTGTTCCTTTTTTATGAAGGATGAAGGGAAGGCCTTTTGAATTCATTTAGGTAAATATAAATAAATGGAACTTTTCCCGACGTCTTCAAACAGAATAATAAAGTTAAAAATTATATCGATTAAAATGAGGAAGAAAAAAATTTAAAACAAAAGGCTCTCCATAGAAATTACAAAATATTTTAGTAAACATACAATCAAACCTGATGATATATATGATATATATATATATATATATATATATATATATATATATATATATATATATATATATATATATATATATATATATATATATATATATATATATACTTCTATCTACTTTTATCATTAGGTTGATACTGCTATTTTAATTTATTACAAGCATGTGTAGTTTCATTTTAATTTTATTATCCAAATATACTCTATTATCTTCAGCAGTATATATAATAAAAGTTCTTTATAATTCAAGGTAAAAGGGGTATCATATTCACCATTTTGAGATTATTGCATAACACATTACAACTTTCTGTATCTCTTCCATTTCTAGCTTTATATTCCATTATTGTAATAAGATAACAAATATCTTTCAATCGAAACTTTTTCTTAAGAAACGAAACAAAATATTTAGATATTCCTTTTCAATACATTATTTTACTTCCTAAATTTTTATGGGCTTACTTTTCCCTCTGAATTCGAATAGATGAAAGGCAATATATTTTTATTTTACCTTTTTCATACACATGTGCATGTAAGTAATCTTATTGAAAAGGTACTCACTTATATATAGGAAACGAACAGAACTCTCCTGCTTAATCTGTGTAATGGAGTTTTAGTCCACGTAACATATTTTGTATCTATTGTGAAACTAAAAAAGTAAAAGGGAGTATCAAGTTAAGAAAATATCATTTGAAACATGAATTTTATTTTCGTCAGTCATTTAGTTAGTCTGACTTTGTGACTGGAAAAAACATTTGTTTTCGCCTAAAATGAGTTTTTTCTTTAGTTGCACGATATACTTGACTTAAATAATGCTTAATTGCGTAGATAAGGAATATATATATATATATATATATATATATATATATATATATATATATATATATATATATATATATATATATATATATATATATACACTAAGACCCCGCTTAACGCGGGGGATACGTTCCATCAAAGTAGAGCGCAATGCGAAACAGCGCTAAACGAGGCTATCTTTACATGTAAATAATTGGATTTAGGGGAAGATGGCTAGGAAATTGGTTAATTATTAAATTTAAAAAGTATGTTTTTTAATAAAAATAAAACCAAACATTTATTTCTTAAAGCCCAAATTAATACCACATTAATATTTCTTGCAAAAATAAAAACAAAATATAAATAACAAAACGAATATTCTTAAAAAAACAAATAAAATTCTAAGTCAGTCATATTTAGTTAGCCTTCCGAGTTTTCAGTGTTCTGCCTTTTTGTGACAAAAGTATTTAATGTTGTTTGCCTTTTTCTCTTGCGTTGTTCTCTTAAAAGTTCTTCATAAACGAATAGAGCATCTCTAACACCACGCCTTACTTTTGAGCTCCTGTCAAAATTCGGATCATTTTCAATGAATTGATCCATTATTTCAGTTATGGTAGACAAACTCCTTTTTACAAACGCCATCGAAAGTTCTTTTTGCTCTTCTTCTGAATCACTGCTGTCAACATTTTTGTTTTCTTCTTGTTCAGTTAATTCCTTGAGCTCATCATTAGAAAGACTAGCCGCTGCTTCTTGAATTATTTCTTCGACATCTTCCACATTTACCCCTTCAAAACCGATTTGCTTCGTTAATTTCACTATCTCTTCCACTATTTCATCGACATCGACAGAGTGTCCAACGTCATCGCTCTTACTTAAATCCGGCCAAATATTCTTCCATACTCCTGTCAAAGATCTTTCTGTTACCTCATTCCAAGAAAGGCCTATGTTTTCTACAGCATCCACGATGTTGTAGTTTTTTCGAAATTCTCTTATGGACTGGTTCTTTTCTCCCTCTGTTTTTTCAAACATTTACTTAAATGTTCGCCGCAAGTAATAAGCCTTAAAATTTGGTATAACGCCTTGGTCCATTGGTTGAATTAAGGCAGTTGTGTTAGGCGGCAAGAAAACCACTTAAACTGGAATGCATGTTGTTAAGTCTGATAAATTTGTTGGGTGGCTTAGAGCATTATCAATTAACAGAAGTGCTTTTTGTTCAAGTTTTTTAATTTCGCAATAACGTTTAACAGACGGGCAGAAATATTCAGTGAACCAATCCTGGAAAATTTTCGCAGTTATCCATGATTTTTTATTAGACTCCCAAATTACAGGTAAAGTTGATTTAGATATGCCTTTCATCGCTCTTGGGTTTTTGGAATGGTAAACTAGTAATGGTTTTAATTTAAAATCTCCACTTGCGTTAACACCTAATAGAAGGGTCAAGCGATCTTTTGCAGCTTTAAATCCTGGTGCCCGTTTCTCTTCACGGGATAGAAATGTTCGTTTCGGCATTCTTTTCCAAAACAAGCCTGTTTCATCAACATTAAAAGCCAATTCTGGAGGATAGTTTCTTTCTTCAATTATTTTTTTAATATCGCTGGAAATTCAGCCGCCGCTTTTGTATCACCACTTGCTGCTTCTCCTGTAATCTTTATGTTGTGAAGGCTATTTCGATGTTTAAATCTATTAAACCATCCTCGACTAGCAACGAAAGTTTCACTTGTATCAAATGTCTCAGCCTGAATGTAATTAAAAATTCTTCTAGCTTTTTCAATTATGAAAGATTGGCTTAATGGCATATTGCGGTCAATTTCGTCGTCAATCCATATAGACAGTCGTTTTTCCATTTCCTCTATGATATTATTTCTAGAACGGGTAATTCTAGTTGCAGAGCTTGCCGTAGTTGTAGTTGGCGATGACAGTATTTTTTCTTTATTCTTCATGATGGTCCTTATTGTTGAAGTTGGCAAATTCAATGAAGCACTAATTAGAGTTTGACGTTCACCAGAATCTAATCTTCTAATCACTTCCATTTTAGTTTTGAGTGAAATGCTTTTTCTGGTTGCTTTCTTTTCTTTTTCATTATCACCCATAGTAAAAATTAAAGATCAAAATATTTGACACTGTAATATAGTATTAAATATGTAAATTAATACCTACTTACAATAATGTCAACAAATGTTTCCAATAATAAAAATATGTCTGTACAATATCGCACCAAACAAGAAACACAAATACACTCTTTCGGATATGTATTTGAAACCTATCGCTGCATAATATTTCGGGGAATCCCCAGGTTGAAATAAAAGAGCGCTAAACTGAAACAGCGGTAAACGAAACAGCGTTAAGCGGGGTCTTACTGTATATATATATTAATATAAAGCAAAATATATATATAAATATATAAAGTGATAAATACAATATTGAAAATATAATGTAATAAAATATATAGGAACTATGATACACACACATTATAGGAAATCTAGCCAGCGCAAAAGCAGCTAAAGAAAGATTTGCCTATATAAATAAGATAAAACATGAAAAATATTGAAACAAGAAATATAAAATTGGAAAAATACTAAAATATATGATGCAAATGACAAGAAGAAGGCATAGGGACCACGTCTTCATCAGGAGGGAGATGGCCATCTATGCAAAATGAACACTCTTTTCTGACATGCTCGAAGGACAAATGTCTAAATATCTTCGAGTAATTCCCCCGAAGAGTGTTCGTATTAAAAGAACTTAGTTAAAAAATTAGAATAAACATATATGCAGAAAAGTAAAAATACTCACAATAGATGAAACATAAATACAATAGAAATATAAATACTGTAGAAAAATACATACAGAAAATACAGAAAAATACATACAGTAGAAAAATACATAATACAAATGTCAGCAAATCAGATTGAATTTATATATGAGAATAGTAAGAGAGTTGCCAAAAGTAAATTTGAAATTAGAATAAAGAAATATTGCCGGAAGTAATTAAATTCAAAAAGTTAAAGTGGTTTAGAAACATGTAGTAAATTTGAAATTAAAATGTGTTAAAGGGGATTTAAGCTTAAGTTATGTATAAAATAAAGTGTATAAATGTAGGTGTTTTCAGGATTCTTGTAAGAACTTCAATGCTTGGGTGGCCCTTCTGTAGTTATAAAAAAAACTACGCTTTACTTCAATCTTACAAGAGATTCCCTACTTCCTACATATTTTAAAATAAAATTAATTGGAATATTATTATTTTTTAAGTGAGCTATTAGGCGTTTAATTTTATTTTTAGTAGATTCATAATTGTTACAGATATTATAAATGCGATTAAGTTCATTAATTATAACGTTTCTGTATGTTTTTAAAGAAATATTTGAGCTCCAGGAAATTAACTTATTAACATGAAAATTAAATTGATTTGTTTTGTCGGAGACATCAATATATGTAGTAGAATTATCAATAGTGATAAATAATTCCAGAAATTCTGTTTTAGTTTCAAATAAATTAGTTTTAATTAGAGAAAGTTCTTCAGTGTAAATAGTTTTAGAAATATCTTCAAATTTTAAATTGTTGAAAATAATAAATCATCTAGTATCTAAAAGCAAAGGATATTGATAAAAAGTTTTATTCAAAGTAATGTAGAAATAAATTTGCCAGTGTGCTAGAAAAGTTGGATCCCTGTGGAATTCCACAATTTTGAATAAAAATATTTTCACCGTTAAATATAAAATTATTATAAATACACATTTTAACTAAATTATTCCAGTATTCACAAAATTAATATTTAATAAGTTTCTATAGTCCTGATAATAAAGGTATAGTACATCAGTTTAATTTATCAATGGGAATACTAGTGAAAAGGTCTTTAAAGTCAAAAGAATTAACTTTTGATAAAACACAATAAATATAATTTTTTGATGAAAAATCCAAAATAGGTTTATTATTATTAATGATCCAAGAGTCCCTGTAAATCAGAAGCCACTTGCATCATTAATAATAATAAACCTGTTTTGCATAGTTGACCATCTCCCTCCTGATGAAGACGTGGTCCCTATGCCTTCTTCTTGTCATTTGCATCATATATTTAAGTATTTTTCCAATTTTATATTTCTGGTTTCAATATTTTTCATGTTTTATCTTATTTAAATAGGCAAATCTTATCTTTAGCTGCTTTTGCGCTGGCTTGATTTCCTATAATGTGTGTGTGTGTGTATTGTAGTTCCTATTTTATTACATTATATTTTCAGTATTGTATTTATCACTTTATATTTATATATATTTTTTGCTTTACATATATATATATATATATATATATATATATATATATATATATATATATATATATATATATATATATATATATATATATATATATATATATATACATATATATGCATATATATACATATATATATACATGCATATATATATATATATCTTATGCATTCATGCAGTTAAATTAAGTTTGTTATATAGATGTCATTATTGAATATCACCAAAAATTGAACTATTTTCTGTTGAAATACTAACTCATCTGCCAAAGCATTGTTTTCCTGTCATATGGGATCGAACCTGTGTGTTTAAGAACCAAATAGCGTAAATGATTCCAATAACAAGTTAAAAGTAAAAAATATTTCTGCATATTCTAACAATAAAAAGTTACACAGTAGTCCTATACATATTCACTTCAGTGAGTATTTAGCAAATAATTTTGTTAATCATTGTATTGTTTGAATTTATAAGGAATGACTATTTACTATAAACATTATTGATCGCACTCAATTAACGGACGAGATTGATCATTGAACAATCACATGAGCTTTCATTGATCCCTGAATTGAACTTGTGGGAAATTTAATGCCTGAAATAGTACTTTCTTGATATATTCTACCTAGGACATATAGTATTTTGAAAATGGTGTCAGAAACGAAACTGATTTATATTGTGAATAAAGCCACTATTGTCTGAAACGGATATCCCATGCATCTGGTTCTAACTAGTATATCGCACTCAAAGCCTATATCTAGATTTCTTGAAATTCAATAAAAAGTTACGTTGAATCTCCATTCATTAAAATGTATGATTTCAATCAAATTCATAGTCTTTTTTCAATCAGAACCAAACTTGATATTTCTAATTATATGCAACTAAAACTGATAATGTTACAAGCAAAATCCAATTTGTCTTTAAATGCCCTTAAAAATAAAGATTTAAAACATGCCAAACAATGAATGATGTTAGTTCGGTGGAAAATACATCATTTGAACTATTTTGAATAAGAAAAATTGTTGAGCTAATAATTTTGTGTTATAAATATAAAGAAAACAAACAGTTTGGTTTATAATTGGTATTGCTGTTTCTAATCACGTTTAAAATAAAAGCTTTATTCCAAAAGTTACAGATCGAAAAGAGAATTTAAAAATGTACAATTCCCTATTGTGAAAGCGAAACTGCTAATAATACTGATTTTATAAACAACAATGCCATCTTAAAATCAGTTAATCTAATCTAATCTTTTTGAATTCTTTGATTTATTTTATTTGAAGTTAAAAATGAAATTCAGATGGCGCTGATGATATCAGTTTTTCGAAAATGTTTCTATGGTAGACATTTTTTATTTTCTAACTTTCAAGGGATATGTAAATCAAGACGTCTGATTAGAATTTTAAATCAATTTTATGTAAACTAAAAAAGAAAATACCAAGCACATTAGCATTGTAGGATTAGTTTCCGAAAGGATATGTAATTTCTAAGGAATAATGAGACAGTACTCATTAGACAAATAAAGGCGGATAATAAACTTTTTCTTTAACTTTTACATAAATGAGTCATTTTGATATATTTTACACATTACACAGGAAATATATTTAAAAATTGTACAGCAATTATTTTAATTTAAACTAAGAAAATTACTTTGGATTACTATTATATTAATTAACATTTAAAAAAATTCCATGAAAATTCATTGAAGATATTATATATTTGTTCCTTAATATATATATATTTATATATATGTATATATATATATATATATATATATATATATATATATATATATATATATATATATATCATATATATATATATATATATATATATATATATATATATATATACATATATATATATATATATCTATATATCATATATATATATATATATATATATATATATATATATATATATATATATATATATATATATATATATATATATATATATATATATATATATATTGCTTATAAAGCTTAAAACAGAACTTCATTTTGTCATCTCACATCTGATAATTTTACTAGTAAGAGGCATTTTGTAATATCCAATGTGTCCCTACATTCTAATTCTAATTTTATTCAAATAGAGAAGATCAAGATATCTAATCACATAATTCTATGGAAATTGTTCTTATTTCCATCCAATAAATGCTAATATGACGCAATACTCTAAACTATTTATTTTACTTTCAGAGAAAATCACATTGTATTTTATATAATACTTTAATTTAAATATTTCTCGTCTTGAGGTTGCTTGTAGAGTCAATATGAGAAGCATTGTGACCTATTTTCCACACAACGAAATCAATGTATGAATGAATATTTAAAAATCTCATTAAGACAGATTTTATCTCTATTGAATTCTAAATATCCTAAATTTCACAAGAAACAAATTTTACTTGCATTAAAACATAACATAAATATCGAAAATATTTTAGTGCCAACATGGAAACTAAATATGTTCTCCGTAGGCCCTTTTCTTCATTGTTAATGTCACATATTTCTATTATTTTGACCTAAAATTAATTTATTATACATATTTTTCCATAAAAGTTGATTAGTAGGCTAGAAATAAGTATTAAAATTTTAATAAATAATCGGATAAATTCACTTAAGAGTGGAAATACAGAATTCTCCCCGTCATCCATTTCGACACACTGACATGCAGTAAGTAGAAACTCAATGTAAATCTTTTGTTGTTTAACTGTGAAGAAAATCAAACCCTTGGGCTTTCCATTCCAAAGAATATTGTCCAATCACTTCTTTGCAAATTAGCCTCCGTTGAGCTAATTTAATTATTTGAATCAAACACTGCCATATTCAAAAAAGAGCTGAATCCTGTTTGCAATAAAATAAGTTGTTTAATATTTCTGATAGTTATGACAAATTAATGACTCAAATGTCATTCCTTAACTTGATTAAGATTGGCGATCTTTATGTTTAATGAAAAAATCATTTGATTAAAATCTGTTAAGAGAATAAAATCGGATAAATTATGTCATTATACCTTTATAATTCTAAAATTAGAAATAGAAAATAATTTTGCCTTAAAGTTAGAAAATACATTCCTTTTTGTAATATAAATTTAATATTTGAAGTAATAGCACAGGATAAATAGTTTAGATTATATTATGTGGAATTTTATGAAATACATTCGTAAGAATTACATTAAAAAGAATAATTGTTCGTAAGTATTACAGATTCCAAATAATTATCCATAAATAAACTGTACCCGTTTATTTATGGGTAATTATTTGGGATCTGCATCAGATGGATACATTTTTAGTTATAATAATGACACAATTCTATCTTAATCCGGAATAGAACGAAATTTCTTCTTTTGCCAAAGACTGGCAGACTTATAAGAGCAAGCATTTTTGAATGAATACATTAGGAGAAATCTATAAATAAAAATATCTTCATAAACTGATAAAACTTTAAGGACAGCTGACTTAAGTAAATAATTTGTAATTTTCCGAAAAACAAATATTTGTTCACATATTTTTTTCCTTTATTAGTGCATTTATACTTTAAGAGTTATCAGTCGTTTAAGTTTGTATTAGGTAACATAATTATAAATTCATTAATGTTTTAGAAAACATAATTGTTTCAGAAAACATAATCATGCATATAATTGTTTTGACCGCAGATAGACTGATCAAAGGGGTCAGTGAGGAAGATACGCCCACTGGTTCATCACTTACATACCATGAACATTACTCTAATTAAAAATCTAGACTAAATTGAATCTGGCAAATTCCACCCCCGCACCACTGGTACTCTGGAACATCTCCTTGAATTCTTCTGGAAATAAAATGTGACCGAAAATCTCAGATTGCCTTGACCAGATTCTCAAGTGGACATCTAAAATGGTTATCGTTTGAAAGTGGTGCAAAAAATTATTCCACTTGTAAAAAATGCTGTGACCATCCAGCCTCACCGAAACATATTCTGGATTGCGTCGGACTTTCCCGGGTGGATTTATCTTCAGATCCCCTGCTAGTCATCGACTTTCTGCCTGTCAACCATTTAATGGAGTTGATCTGACAAATGTCAGATCTTTAAAGAGGATAAGCCACAACAAAAATATAAGTTGTTTTAGATAGTATAATTTCAATTTCAAGTATAGAAAAATTAGTATCACATTACAGAGAAACTGGATACTTTAAAAATAAACCACTAGAAAATAAAAATTCTAAGTACTCTAATTTAATCATCACACCAGTGTTTTTTATAGGTTTTCTCCTATTTCCTACTTTCAGGGTCATGATGGCACACCCACTGGGTACTCCACTAAATAAAAAAAAATTCTTAATGGCCGAGTGTTAAAGAAAAATATATTCAACTTTCATAATACAATGTGAACTCAAATGCACTTTTATTTTTCAAGAAACTAGGTAAAATCTATTTTAGTTAAAATAATTTTCTATACAAATGAATCCATTACACGGATAAATTGAATAAAGTATTTTAACTTATTTTTTATTTTTAAATGACAGTACATGTAAATGAATTGGTTATCTTTTTGGCATATTAATAAGTTCCACTACAAATGAAAATTGAACTCGAAAAGCATATGCGATTTAAATTATTAAACTATTAACTGGTGTGTTTTAAACTATTAAAATATCCACTAGTCTGCGTCACATAATCAGTAAAGATCTAATCACAATTTTTAACAATAACGTG
This sequence comes from Latrodectus hesperus, assembly GCA_037975125.1. Lineage (NCBI taxonomy): Eukaryota > Metazoa > Arthropoda > Arachnida > Araneae > Theridiidae > Latrodectus > Latrodectus hesperus. Next base: position 28,092,248 of record CM075862.1, read on the forward strand.
TTATATATCTGACAAAATTGGGTTATTATTCTCAAAGATACCAATAAATTTTTCATTAGATAACAGTTTAACTTTACACTTAAATATGTTGTTGCGTTATTTTTTTGGGGCGTATATGAAAATTTCAAACAAATTGGAACATAATTGATGTTTTAATTTATTTCAATTGATATCTCAATTCATTTCAGTGAACATAAGTAGAGAAATTATGAATAAAAAATGAAATGGTTTGATCGGTCATTTAATTTTTTGATTTTCCAAATATATTTTCTCACATTACGTGAATTTTGTGTCAGTCAATAAAATACATTTGTGTTACTCTCCCAATAAAAAATACATTTATATATCTGGTATATACTTTTAAGTTCCGAAAGAGTTTAGTACTTTTCCACATAATTTTTATCACTATATCTATCATTCATTAAGTTTATTCTTCAGCTTTGCTTACCGAGGTATCTATATTCTAAATGTAATAGCCTCATATCTTAATTTCGTTTAAATATTTCGTAAGATTCTGAGTTATTTTCTACATAAGACTTTTATGCTGTCTCTATTCACCACTTAAAAAATAATTTTTAATTGTGTTAGGAAAACTACATTTATACCAGTATTCATAAAGTATTTAGCGATTTCTTATGTGGTCTCTATTTACCACACAAAAATAGATTTGAATGTACAAATTTAATTTACTGATATAACTCTACTTAGTGGATCAATTTTTAATATCAAAAGTTTAATCAAGTATTTGTATATCTGTCTATAAAGCTGAAAATTCATACGAATCAATAGTTAATCTCAAATCAATTAACCTATTTTTAAGTTATTGTTTTTTAAAAAAGATTTCCAATAGGAACATTTACCGCATAATAAAACTACAATCTTGAGTCAAAGCTACCACTTTTTAAGGCTTTCTATTGGCAGATTTTTAATTAGCTTCAAATTTTATTGTCATTAATTTTATGAAGGAGTTTTGCATTTAAATTTAAAAAAACAAATCATATTATAATCTGGATTTTCAACTTTTTTGTTGCAATGAGAAAATGTTATTATGGTTAAAAACAGTTTTAAGTACTCAAAGCTATATAATTAATCATTTAAATGCGATTGCATTGAATGTTTTTTCAAATCATAACAATTTGAATATTTTCCAAAGTACCCTTATATTTCACGGAACTCTAAATTGGAAATCTCCGATTTTAATATAATAAAAGTCCAAGTTTTAAAAAATATACATCAAAGTAAAGAAAAAAAAACAAATTATTCCAAGTAAAAAAAAATGAAATAAGAATAATTTGTTTTATTTAATCATCAAAACAAAATAAGCTTGACAAAAAAATGTAAGTCTATGATTGAAAAATACCCATTTTTGTTAGCTAATTTAACATCTTCCTTTTGTAAATATCCATCCAAATCACAAATTAGAGAAACTAGGTACTGAATCTTAATGAGAAAATAAAAATGAAATTCACTAGGCAAATTTTTATAAAAAAGTTAAAAATAATCTTCTGAAAAATCTTTTTGGAATGTTTTCAATAAATATCAAAAATATATATTTTACTTGAGAATAAAGTAAATTGTGGGATCACATTAAACTTTTTAAATTAAATAAATTCTCTCATTTTTATTTTAGAAATTCGATAGTCAAATTAGCATGAAATTAATTTCATTTAATTCACTTAAAATACTGTGTTAAGAATGACGTTTATATTTCTAGTATTAATAAACTCTTAAATAAACCCAAAACATAAAATACTTGAAGCAAACATCCCTTAAAAATTTATTTTGTGCTAAATAATGTTTTTGGAAAATATGTGTTGAAATTTAAGAGTATACATCATTTATAAATAGAAGTTCTTAGAAAAACTCTGTTTAGGATTCTTTAAATGACTTTACAAATTTAAATTGGGTGCCTACGACTATTCTATGAAAGAGAATAGAAGATTTAATTATAAGTATTTCTCAGAGGAAAAATATTGTTTGCTTTTACATTTCGTGTAACGTTTTTTTTTTCTCTTTATTACGCAGAAAACTAAATTATCACTATTCAACAGTTCATGATTCACTATTTCCACCAAAATCATAAATATATGTAGTGATTTGGAGTAGATTAAAAACTGTGGCTTTTGGTAAAAGTAGCTCTAGTGTATAAAGTGTGACCATAGAATAACAACCAAACCTATCAATTACAGACTCAATTTCATAGATGTGCCATTTAAATAAAAACAAATGAACGAAATTTTGAATTATATAAACATGAATAATTTCATTCAAAATAAAGGAAAATTATAAATTAAATTGTTAATCTAACAGAAACGTTATAATGAATCAAGAGTTTAATTAGCTTACCAGAAAAAATAAAATTTTTTGAATTAAATAAATCACTTACAATCTTTCTCTTTCAAATGACCATTGTTATGTCTTAGATCGCAACCTAAGACCTAATTAGTGAACAAAGTCTTAGGTCACAACCTAATTAGTGAACAAATAATTTAAAGGTATGAATATGTTACAAAATTTTAACTTGTTAGTAAAAAACACTATAATCAAAAATTATTTATCTAAGTAATCACAACCACATAATTTCTGCCTTGATAAGAAAGATTTTTATTATTTCTATAAGCAAGTAAGAGTTCATTATGTTCTTGGTGATATAATTATCCATTCCTATCTAGCAGATCTTAAAATGAGTGAAATTACTCAACCCATAACAGATATTGTATGAAGGTGAATAAACGAACATTTAAAATTATATGCCATGCTTTAAGTACTCAGTATGTTCTCTTCGAATTGTCAGTAAATTTTTATTGACCACTTCAGCAATACTTACTCACGATTTGGAATAGAACAGTTTCATAGAAGTACTTGCAATTTCAGAAAATAGGCTTTGCATATAAGTTTCGTTTGCCACGAATTATATTTAATAATAATCCAAAACAAATTAATAACATTTCTTCCTTTGAAACTATCCCTAACGATTCACATATTTTATTGCCTCCAGCATTAAAAATGTCAACTTAGTCACAGGATTCAACATTAATGTGAGCTTTAGCTTTTTTTAATACAATGTTATTAACAATAGTAGAATATTAGAACATAATTTAACAATAATAGAATATAATGAAATCCTTACAGCTTTTTTTGATTTGAAATATGTATAGCAATTTCTGCTAATCTTACGTCGGCAACGCAAATAAAGTTTTAATTCTAAATACAAAAATTACATTTATTTTGAATTAATTTTAATAAGGATTCATGACTCAAATTGTAAAATATTTGACTGTGACTTGATTTATTTTTCAATATCATATATCAAAGAAATTACCAGCGCCGTGTGTATTGTAGACGTTGGGAAATTGTAGAGACATAATAACTCAGTTCAACTTTACTGTATAACATAATACAAAAGTTTTCATTTTTTGATCAAATATTTATGTATTACTAATCAGCATTTTTGTCATAAAATTACTCAAAATTCAATTTTCAATATTTATTTAATTCAAAAATAAATCACATATTTTAATATTTCAAATGTTTTACTTATAACGAATGTATTTACTAATGTACACACTTTCATTTTTACACTTTCTTGAATTTTTATATTGCAGTGTGTTTACATTAATTAATTATATTAATGTATATACACTACAGTATAAAAATTCAAATAAATGTATGAATAATCAATACAATATGTGTGTTTTTAATTTCCATATTATTCTAAAAAAATATAATTAAAGAAACGATAGTAAAATAATTTAAAAATAAACAAATAAATTATCTACTTATATTGCATGCTATACATTAGTTTATGTTGATAAGTATTAGGGCTTATCCTGTATATATATATAAGATACTATAATCTACATTAAAAATATTTTTTTACCCAAATATAAAAATTTTTATTATTTACTTATATCAAGTAAATAATAACATATATATATATATATATATATATATATATATATATATATATATATATATATATATATATATATATATATATATATATATATATATATATATATATATATATATATGTATATATATATATATATATATATATATATAAACGTGTCACGATGTATGTTCCCGATAAACTCCGAAACTACTGAACGGATTTTGATAAAATTTTGTAACCATTTATAATATAGTCCAACTTAAAAGATAGAATAGTTTTTATCTCTTAATTATTATTTTCAATATTTATTATACGACATTAATGTTTATTTAATGTTTAGTTCTGTAAGTTCCTAATAGATGGCGGCTTAGCATCTAAGTTGCACAGGTATTCGGCAGATGGCGACGTGTTTATTTTTCTAGATTATACATCTTCGAGAAAATTAATGTGCGCGCGCAATCGCATGGTTAAATATAGAATTTACATATATTTTTATTATTGTATTTTCATGATGTACATATATTTTCATATATTTTCATGATACATATATTTTCATGATGTATAATCATACTATAACAATTTTTTGTGAATCACTTTCATAATTATACTTTGTATTGTGTTATTATTGTGCGTGTTCAGTTTGAATATTTTTAATATTATAAATAGTAAAATAAAATTTTATTTATTGCTGTTTTTCTCTACTAATTTTCATACCACCTCCAAAACATGTAAGTATTTCTTGACAGTCTTTTATTTTTTTTATTTTTATTTTATAATTTAATAATTATTAATTTATTCAGTAGAACATTTTGATCTAATTTATTTATTCAAATGATAAATTCTTTTAATTTTTTTTATTTCAGTATATTACCGCGGAAAAATTTTTTAGTTTTAATAATTAAAAATTGAAAAAATAATAGTTCGATGTCAATGTTATCTACCTCATTTATAACAATTTATTTTTAGATGTTTTTAATTTATATAGTATATTTTATAAGTAAGTCACTGATTACTAACTATAATTTAATATAAGATGAATAAAATGTAAATTCAGAAAGTATATGTTGATTTGTGCTTAATTTCAAAATTTCGATACTTTACCTATTACTTTTAAATTTTTGCGAAACGTTTTATTTTTAATCTCATATGAATGAACTTATTTTAAATTTTTTTAGAAAATATTAATTTGATTGTACCCAAGAATTAGTAAAAAATTGATTCAATGTATTATAAAAATTCAGCCACTGCAACGCGTGGCTGCGTCAGCTTGTATGTATATATATATATATATATATATATATATATATATATATATATATATATATATATATATATAGCTCCTTATTATGTATGTATAATAAGAAGCTTGTAAATTCTACGAAATCACTTATGTTTCTTCTAATATATAACAAAAAACAAAACTGAAAATTTTCTTTTTGATCTATTAACAAAAACGGGATTCACATATCAAGGACAATTCAAAGAGGAAACTCTTTATCACAATACCCAAATAGAATTCAACTAAAATATTTACAAATTGCAGTATGGTAACAACTAAAAGAAATTAGATATTATTTGGCGAAAATAGAACTTTTTTGATACATAGAGATAGCAGAAAATATGACACAAATAAAGTAAATAAAATTTGAATTGAATAAGAAATTCTTTAGTTCTGACGATATTCCATAATATAAATTATTACTAGATTCAAATGATATTTTGGATATCATTTAGTTTTACAAGATTACAATGCAAAACAAAACTTTCAATAAGATGGTCAAAGGAAAATATGATTCTATTTCGTTATGGGTTGAATTTTAATATGTTGGTATGAGATCACAGCACACTTAGGGCAGCTAAATCATCCAATTACTAGAATCATTTGATACTTGTTTCTAAATGATAAAAATACGATCATAGAAATGCTATTTTAACTAAAAATTACACTAAAAATTATTGCCTCTTGAAATTTTTTTTAAATCTTATGCAATTTTCATAATATGTTTGCAAGATAAATTATGGAAGTGAATTACAAAAATATTTATTAATTAATTACATTATTAGATTAATACTTAATTAAGACAATCATGGACTAATATTTTGTCATTTCATTCTAATGTGCTTAGAGTGAAGGGTTCTAATCGTGTAAGAAACAGTGATCCATTTATGTAGTTGTTGAGTTATATCAGTGGATATGCATAAAAGACTTAGTAAAATATTTTATAAAATAAATACTTAAAATTGTAAAGTTTGGAGTTAAATAATTAATTATAACTATGATATTAAATTATATAATATGAATTTAAATAACTATTTTATGATCTAAAACTTAATCACAGTTTGCAATATTCATTGTAGAATATCACACCAAAATGTTTCTTGAATGTTACTTATTGCATAAGAAATTTGATCATCCATAACAATTTTAAATAGGGAAATTGTATTTCTGAGCATTTTGATATCAAGTATTATTTACGTCATTGTCAAACGTATTAGTTGTGATGCTACGTTTGACTAGACATTTGAATATTGCAAAAGGATTCCGAATTCTTATTTAAGCAATGATATGAATCTTAACATACACATCACCTACCATAAATTATTCATGTTACCTTACTTGATCGTCAGCCCTAGAATATCCTCAACAACTCTTTTCCCCGGAAAATTTTGAACTTTTGACTAAAGGGGGAGAATATTATATCCTTATACAGTGAACCGGCTTAGATATGAAATGTTTAATGAAAACGCATCACGAATTGAAAGAATCCTTGAAATTTTAGTATTGCTTGAAAATACTTTCAATTAGATAGTTCAATTATTAATTTTTACAATGCATTTTAGTTGAGTTGAAGTTACCCCGATTATAGATGAAGATATTTAATCAGTAATAAGACTGATGGATTAGCTGATCTCATATCTTACCAATTCGAACTTGAATAACAGCGTTATACATTTGATCACCATAAGTTGTGATTCAAAGAAAAGTCCATTGAACTTGATCTCTTCATAAGTATTTGATCTCTTCTAATCAATATTCGGATAATTATTTATGAAGAAATCTAAACCATTTCTTAATATTGCAAGAATCTTGACAAGCAGAAGAATAAGTTTCTTGGTGATTGATTGGTTCTTTGTTGACAATTCTTTTCTTTAAAAGGTATTTGATTTTATGAAATATCTTTTCTCTGTTGCTAATTTATACAATATTCAATAATATTGACTAAAAAATTGATTTTCTGAAGTGACAACAGCCTTGCTTTTACAGCTTAACGAAGCATTGTAGAAATAATATGAATGTTTTTACAGATTTTTACAACTTAGTCCATTCATTTCTTCAAATTAAAAGTTTTTTCAAATAAGCCAAAATTTACTTCAGAATAAACCACCTAAATACACACAGTTACACATTATGATTGCTATTTTATAAAACTAAATGTAATTAAATATTTTACAGAATGTATTCTTGATAAAAAATTAAATAAATAGTTATTAAGTATTATAATTATAGTTTAAAAAGTTAGTTATGAAAATTGTTTAAATAAAATTATTTAATAAGTTACAATCCTTGTATTAAATTCCCTTAAATCATCATTTTCTGAAATTAAATGCACAAGAAATCCGAAATTTGAATATACAAATTCTATTTAGTTAAGTATATAACATTGATCTCTTATCTTCCCATGAAAGAAGCAATCTATACAGAAATCATATAATAGAAATCAAGAAAATCATATATTTAGTTCTCAAGATACAAAATAAACGGAATACATACAAGTTCCGCAAAAAAGAAAACATTTTCATTTCCTGTCCTTATCTTTTTGATTCTGGAAACCAATGACTGAAATAGATTGTAAGTGACCTTTAAGCAAACGAAGTTTATATATGATTTATACTGAAAGGATGACAAATGAAATTTATTTCATGAGTCCGTTTAATTTATTATAAAAGACTTTCTTTTTAATCTGAGGTTGTAGTATCAAGATAAGATGCTCACTTATTTTATAAACATTTATTTTTTTCCTATGTTGAATTTTTGGTATCACTTAATTATTTTAATAATCAAAGTATTTTCAATTTTTTTAGTAATCACAAATTTTACATTTCAATTTATAAAACCACTTTGGGTATTTAAGAAAATATACAGAAATTCTTGAATACATGGAATTGCATACATTATTTACTTTTTAAATGAACTCTCCAAAAAGTAAGCAAATATTTACAAATTATAATAAAAATTCATTTTCACGTACACTTTTAACTCGAATTTTGATATCGCTTATTTAATGCTCTTATAGATGAAAATTAATTACTAGGCAAACAAGAAATTTCTTACAGTTTTTAATGACCAAAAAGAACATGATATACAAGTTGTGTAGCCTCTTGTAAGTGCAGGAAGTAATCTAGGATGGAGTCCTGGAGTAATCCACTGGAAACACGTTAGCAACGGCATCCAGCACCTTCTGCTAACGTGTCTCCAGTAACAGAATACCCTTGCGGTAAAACTTGGGGATTTTGGGAGCAAAGATGTCCTTGAATGCTTGACACAAGTCTGCTTCATTAGTGAAGGATTTTCCATGAGGATGATTGTTTAGGGATTAATAAAAATGATAATCTAATGGTGCAAGATGAAGTGAGTAAGGAGGATGGCACAAAAATTTCCAACCAAGTCACTATGTGGTATTATTGCCATCCACGTGACATGGGGACTCACGTTATCGGCGAAGAACAGTATACTCTTGCAATTAACAAGTGTTTCAATACATGTTCCACATGTTCCAACTAAAGCGAGTACAGGTCCGCAGTGACCGTTTGACTTGCTGGTACCAGCTCATAGTAAACCACCCAGGCTTGGGGCGGTCCACTGCTGCATCACAGAGTGACAATACTCCCAATCTAAACTTGTGTAACCAATGTCTTACCGTTTATTCATTCACAGAACTATCCTTAAGCACTTGACATAATCGGGTGACTTGATACAATTGTTGATAAGCCTATTTTGAAGTCGTAAAGAAAACCACACTGAATGATGTTTCCATTTTTCTTCGCTATTGCACGAGTTATTACTGATGAATGTGCCTGCTGACCTCCTTTAATAACAACAGATATTCTTACTCTGGACTGATTGGTGTCTCAACCCGTCATACATTAATTTGTATTCTTATTCTCACTTCCTACATTGGCAACGCCAAATCGACAAGAACTTTCTTGATTACTTTATAAAACCGTTAGCACATAAATCATTTTCACTTCTAACAAAGGGTTTTCACCCATTATGGATTCTAAGAACATGTCGCAAGTGAGGAAACTTGGAAAATTTCCACACAGACTCCGGAAGATGATCAAAGTTTGTAGTAGAATCTTCATTACATTTTACTTTGATATCGCATAAAAACCTATAAGTCCTATATAAATATAAAGATAGCCAAAAAGCCGTTATGTGCCTTATTCATACTGACGCTTGTTATATATAGTAGGATGTAATAACGTGTTTCAATAGAAATAATCAGGAAAACCTCCAAGCACCTACATTGTCATATATGCAGGATCTATTTTGTATATGTTTTATTACATTACTTTTTCAAAATTTAGGTAGACATCGAAAACAATTTGACTGGTAACGTGGACAATTCACATAAATGCCTGGATGTTATTTTTATATGTTAATTAAAGATTGAAATTATTCACACACTTACACACATATTATGTTTGCCATTGGAGCTGTATTTTGCAATGTCATAAGCTATATAAATTTGGCATAATTTCGTAGATATTTTTATCCCATATAATAGATAATAATATTGTACAATATTATAAGTTTGTAAGAGCAGTTAAAGTGTTATTTAATAAATATAATAATGTTATTTTAACATTTCATTGGTATGCTATAAAAGCAATTTACTGAACAATATTCTTAAATTCAATTTCTAAATAAGCGCATTCTGAGAATATCAAATGGAAATTATGTAATTCATTACCTTGAAAAGGATTGCTAATGAAGAATGATAAAAGGAATTTTAAGATGATAGAGAGTAAAGTTTAGAAGACATGTTGTACTCGTTACGTGATAATATTTGAAAGGAAAGTACAATAATTCATTAATATGAACTATAAGCTATCTTCTGAACTATATGTAGATTCTTGAAGCTAAATTATTCCTAAGAGGCAATGAAGATGAATGATGAATAGAAGTAAATGGAATGCTAAATTTAACTAATATTCTAAATGACTGAAATTGTTCTGCAAAGTATAATTAATAGCCTAAAAACTCAATACCTGCGTAAAGAACTAGTATTATAATAGATATTTTATTATATACATAAAGAATTTCCACAAATAATAACTCCTTAATCACAAAGAGAAAAAATTCTCAACCTTCATCCAATGGATTTGAATGAGAAAGCACTAATGTAACATTTAATTTTGGTTATTGAACAATGGTTGGTGAAGGAACTGGATATTTTCCACTCTAAAGAAACCAATCTTACCATTATGTGTTGGTGAAAACTAGAGTTAAGAAGAATTACAATTATTATTATAAATCGTATAGATCATCATCAGTGTAAAAGGTATCCACTAACAAATATTAAACACGTATAAGAATTACTTATACATGTTTAATATTTATTAGCGAATAAACTAGTAGCTAAGCAATGTTGCAAAAATTTTAACAACCTGAATTGTTTGTCCAAAAAATCTTTCCCTTTAACTAATGCACATATTCTCATATTAAAATGCAAAAGAAAGAAGAAAACGTCTGAACAACCATATTCTAACAATATTGCATCATGAAAATCTAAAAGCACAACATCCATCTCACTATTATTCAACAAAAACTCATTAAAAATCTGATAATTTCTGTTCCATAACGTTTAGTCTTTCACTAAGGAGTGGGAAATAAATTCACGTATTAACTAATTTCAGCTTAAAGTCAATCTTGGTGGATATGTTAAAATTAGTAATGGGTTAATCTTAGAAATGATATTGATGTTCAGAGTAATTACAGCTATTCCTAAATATAAATCAAGGATTATGTAAGAAAATCTTACAATATTACAGTATACTATTATGTGTAAATAAAAGGTATCTAAAATGTAATTTTTCATTAAAATTGCTACTCTGAAATCTGCTTTTTTAATTACAAATTAGAATTAATTAAGAATTAACAAAACCGATATCGCATGAATCACTATTTCGGTGAATAGTCTAATAGTATTTAATATTTTAGTTGTCTAATGGTAATTAACATTTAATGATAACTTTGTCGAGTAAGTGATTGCTTTTACTGAAATGGCAGCAGTGCCCTCAATAGTGTTTTGGGTAATCTGCTGTTATTCTTAAAACATTGCATGCCGTCAAGTTATTAAAATTTCAGTGAAGATTAAATATGGCAGAATTAATGTCTCCTAGTAATTCTAGATATATTCTGTAGGGTTCAAGTTGGGCAAATAAGTTTGCCATTCCCATAAAAGACAATGCTTCTCATTACACATGTTGTTTTATCACGCGAACTCTATTCACTCGTGTATTAACGTCTATTAACATGATACCTGAATCCATGGATGTCAAGTGTGCATAAACGTCTAAATCAAGGGCTGCATTTATGTAAATAATTACTGTCATTTACCTATACGAAAATATGTAAGGATCAGTTCCACTGCCGATTGATATCACTATCCTAACCATGAAACCGGCATAACCAACTTTGTCTTTCAGTGATATTAAAAGTTTAAAATCAAATTCCTCAAATTCATTCAACCTTTTTAAACAGGAATTTATTATTTGCACTTAATTATGACAATACCCAGGCCAACTGCTATAGTATCTATTGGATATCATCCAGATCATAACTGCAATCGAGCTTTTCAGTGAGATGTCAATGACACACAAACGTCGAAATATATGTAACTTTTGGCAGCCATATCTTTAACAGTCTGTTATGAAATTATTGTCCCTATAGGTATCGCAAAACGCAACGTAAGATGTTGGTTTGAATTCATATGATAATGTTAAACATGAAGACGGTTTTCATGAGTGTTTGTAAAATTAGAGCGTACACTACCGGTTCCTTGTGATAGATTATGGCAATTTTGAGGATAATTCCACAACATCTGATAGTCAAACATATGACATTAAAGCCATGGGCAACCTCCTACTGTCGTGTTTCAGGATGGATACATTCGATTTTACACATGGGTATGTTTTTATTCAAATCAAGATAAGACTCAATTTGAAAATTTGGGGACAAAGAAATGATGGAAGAAGCACTAAACAAGCATAATATCGAACACAATTAAAGAAATATTAATTTTTGAAATAAAACTGTTTTCTATATTTTCGTGTTTCCTAATTTTATGAGCTTATTCAAATATTTTACTACAGAACTGTTTTTGCACTTCATTGCAAGGTACATTAGTACGTTTATTTGTTATAATCATTCTTCTTTAAAATAATTTTACAGTTTGTTGATTATTTTAATGGAATTTTACTTACAACCACAGAAATAAACTTATGATAGTGTATAGAAAAACAATGATTGATTAATGATATGATATGAGATGAATTGTTAAAAATAATTAATGGCATCCCGCGTAAAAACCACGTATATATTTCAACAACATATACAACAACAACACAATATTTATGTGATTTGAAAATAAGTCTTATTTAATTTCTGCCAGAAATAATATTACTCATTTGATATTTGTCGCAAAAATATATATATATAGTTGCTTTATACAATCTCTCCATACTTATCATTAGAGTGTCCAATAGAGCTAAAGGTATGAAACACCATCCCTTAAAAAGTATCTGTTTCAACTGCTGTCTGCTCCACAGAGAAAGTGATCATGTCTGAAGCCATTTCACTAAAGTTTTCGAGACAATTTCTGATGGATTTAAATTTGGAAGTATGCTGGCCAATCCACTTAAGTGACATCTTCCCTTTCTAAAACATTTTAACAGCAGGAATCGGTTGTTGCTTGACGGCTTTCTAAAACATGCTTAACAGCATGCAGTACCATCTATAAAAATGAAGTTAACTCTAATGGCACCTCGGAACAGGTGTTCATGGAGGTCACTTCCTTACAATAACCATCTTCTGTTACAAAAACTATGTCAGGAATGTAGAGCATACTGCCTCCCCAATTTAGAATAATTCCATATGAAACGACAACTCCGGAAATTTTTTAAAGATCTCTTTCCGTGATGTTTCTGGGATGAAACCGTGTTCAGACATTTCTCCAAATCATCAAACGTTGTGACTCAATTATGGCATTAAAGTGACTTCCATTCCTAAAGAGAACAAGAACTCCATTAATTAGAATTCCAGATCTTATGCTCCTCGCATCACTTTAAACAATGGTGGCATATAGACAATTTTCAAAGAAGCACAACTTTTAGAACGATGGGGGAATAACCCAATTTTGCGAAATGTGTCACCTGTGACACCACATTTGTTGTACGCAGTTTCTGAGTAATGGTGCTTGTGAGCTGGTTTTGATCTGTTTTTCGTCTGCAAGATGAGTTATCGATTATCCATTGTAGCTATTTCACTAGAGCGGCCACAACCAATATTTTAAGAAACTTTTTCTACGGTTTTGACGGCTTTTCAAGCAAATTCTTACCACAAAATGATACTTTTGTTATAAGATTCCAAGCTCTTCAGCTTTTCTAGTCACATTATGACTCTCCTCAAGTTTTCAAACATTATTTCAAGTGTGAAGTCATTCAGGTAATTTCTTTGCGTTATAGTTCAAGGTAAAAAACCCTTGCAATGAGAAATCTTTAATTATGTTTCCATCATTCTTTTTATTGTAGAACCAAGTTGTGTGCACTTGTGTCACCTGTGACATATTATTTTTAACATTTGCATTTATATGACCTTACCATTGAACTGCGTATTCATTGTACAGATCACAAAAAAATATGTTTGCACTTTCCTGGCTATGTACTTTAAATTTATATTGTTGATTAAGTTTGCATACCGATATATATATATATATATATATATATATATATATATATATATATATATATATATATATATATATATATATATATATATATATATATATATATATATATATATATATATATATATATATATATATATATATATATATATATATATATATATATATATATATATATATATATATATATATATATATATATATATACAATTCCTATGTACATCACTTTCACCAATCTTTCCAATCAATCACACAAAAATATTGAGATCTATCATGCCTAAACAGTTAAAAAAATTTCTGTTAAAGCAAAATTATATTTCTTCCATTTGGATCCTTTTATATTTTGCACACTTGAATAAGTATAACAACGAAATACAAGTCTTTTTTACAAAGAGCAGACTTTTTAGTGGGTTAGGAAAGAAAATTCAATTCAGTTTTTTCTATTGCATTTTTTAAAAAAATGAATTTAAATTTTGATTTATTAATTTATTTTTCAATTTCATATTTTTCATTGATTATTACTTTTGTTATAATTATTTTTTACTATATTTTTATACACTATTTAAATGAACTATCATAAATCAAAAAATAAATTCCTTTATTTTTTTATTTATAAATGTTTCATCAAAGGACATATTATGAAATGAAACATATACTCTAAATGAAACATCGCTTTCACTTCCTTAGGAAATATAGTTTAGAGTTTTACTGAAACTAGATGTAACAATTTAAAGCTTATAGTTTAAATTTCATAAAAACTCGATGGCGTTGCCATTCTTAAGAATAACAAGCCTGCTCTTTATCACAGTAAGATACTGAATAATTTAAAATATTCTTTTTAATAATAAAAAACTTTGCGTATCTTCAGAAATTATAACAGAAACGCATTTCTTACATCTAAATTTAATACTTGCTAGTTTTAAACAATTTCATTATTATACGTATCGTAAAAACATTATTAAATTTATATTTCCTTAAAAAATAATACCATTAAAATTTTCTGGGTAGATTTAACGTTAATTCTAAAAAATGTTTATTTATTCATACAGTTTTAATTTAAGTTTAATTTTATAAAAATAAAACTGAGTTGAAATGTTTACAAAACAGTTTGGGACAGAAACTTTTTTTAAATAATTTTAATCTGTTTTCATTTAATTTTAAAATTAACACTTTTGAATAAAATATATTTTCAGCTTCTTTATTACAAGTAAATAGATTTTAAATTTACAATAATTTTCCTGTGACAATTAAAATCAAAATTTTAACCGCGCCTCTGATTTTGCTGAAAAGTCTTGGTTATCACTATCTTCAAATTAGTGTTACATGTTGCCTAATTTAAAAAGAAATTAATAAAAAGACAGATAGGGACAATTTATCTAAATATCAATAGTAGTTGTGTCAATAATAATCGATATCAAAATATCAGCTCAATAAATTAATGAAATATATGTTATTATTAAACTTTCAGTCCAATTTAACACCTCATCTAAATTTCTCGATTTACAGTAATATATGTATACAACTTACTGTAATATATATACTTTAGTCTACCTTCTTGTGAATTCAAATTTGTAAATCGTAGATTCTTCAGTCTAAACTGCTATTTCCATAATCAATAACAAAGATTAAATAGCCTTTTCATTACAGATGATCATACAGTATTAAGTGTGAATTGCTTTATATTTCACGATTAACAATTATCATGCAAATACTAATTAGAGGACTATATCACAGAAGATTTTCACTTCCAAAATCTAATTTTCCTTATTTTACAGCATGAGAGCTTGAAAAAGAAATAATAAAACTGAAGAACATTTATTTGAATTAAACTTAAAACATGTTAGTGTATAAAGTGTTTGAAAACTATTTATTTTTCCTCATTTTTATATTTTTCATGGATTATTGCTTTTGCTATACTTACTTTTTGCTTCAAAACAAGATTTTATTCTGTATTTTTATACTCTATTGTTGTGCTACTTTACGATAATAGGAATGTAAGCTTTTGTACTTCACTTCATTTGTATACTGTGTATTATTATCTAGTCGTACCTTTAACATCAATTGCTTCATTGTCAAGTGATACAATGATTTCAGTTATTTGTTCTTTTGTGATAGCTTAATCACAAATGTATCAAACTGTTGTACTGTTGAAATATAAAACAATTTGAGGATACTTGTTGCTGATCTTTCCGGAAAAAATTATTTTAAAATGGTTACTCTTGATTGCATTAGGCTACAAAGCTTATAACTCTTGATACTACTGTCTCTTGTATGCATCCCAGATAACTGTCCGTGTGCCTAACGTGAAATTAATCTCAAGATCTATTATCATTTATTGGTTTCCTTTTATATATATGTCTAAATAACAATTTTGCTTTTCATCTGTTTTCTAATCAAAATTTAAATGATGCTGATAAATTTAAACTTATTTGATCTTTATTTTAAAATAAATAAATATCTCAAATAACTAATTAGATTTTTATTAATCCATAGTACAATCCTTTTAAAAGAAGATTAGAGATAAAGAAAACAAGTTGTATAAATTACTTAAATAATGTATATTTAATATTAAAGCTAAACACGCACTTATAGAATTTATATTTAAATATTTTAAGGAAACATATTTCCTTATAATTAATTTCAAAAAATATTTACTAGATGGTCAAGTTAGATCTAAAATTATTCATATCAAAAATATATTTTTCCTATGAAAATCTATAATTTAAAATAGCGAAAACTAATCTTCATATTTTCAAAAAAACAATAATAATACCTTCTGAAAACCAATTATCAATTTTTAGTTTTAAATTTTTCTTCAATATAAGTCAAAAACTGCATCTTAAAACGTAAGATTCAATAGCTTCATTCACAAATTAAGCAGTATAGCATGTATAATTGTACAAATAGTGCAAGCAAAATAGAGTTAAGAATTTTTAGCAATGTTGAGTTATATTTAACACATTTGTTTCTTGATTTCCAAAAATGTATAGGTAAATATATTTCGGTATTTGCCTTAAAAAGATCATTAACAATAAAATAAATGCGCATTTAAGAAAGCGGTTTTATAAGATATCACTTGAATTGAGTGAAATATGCTTACTGAATTTTATTAAAAAGTACACCTCTTACAGGAATGGGAAAAATAGAGAATCTTCTTTCTTCTGTGATTTATGGTAAACTGTTTATAAATATTTTCTAGATTGGTTGTCTTTTATTTATGAAGACACTTAAAACTCATTTAGAGAGGTCTCCTACAAGTGTGCTAAAATTGCTTACATTCACGTTGTCAGAAACGCATTTGTCTCAAACTTTTACAACTAGCAGGGTTGATTGTTTTTTGAAAGCGATTCAAACGACTTTTAATGAGTTCAGTTCAAGAGTATCTCAAAAATTCAAATCCAAACCACCAATAGTTTTTAAAAACTATGAGAAAATTCTGTAATCCTTAAAAATGATTTTCTCTTAAAAATGATTTAATAATGTCAGGTTTGTATAATAATTAGAAGTCTCCGTTAAATGGATAAAGAGAGATCTCGCATTATTTGAAAAGGAATGTTATATCCGTATAGAAAATGTGTTGTATTTGTTAATTGAAGATTCTTGGAATAATAAACACAAAAAGTTTGCTCACTAGAACTTTATAATATTGAAGTGAAATGATTAGAAAAGTCAGGACAATATGTTAAATTTCAATACTATATTAAAAATATCATTTCTAATTATGAGAGTGTTCATAACAGTTGCTTCGTAGTACTGACAAACAGATGTTCTAACAAGGAACAAATTTTATGTTATAAGAGTGATCTATTACTTAAATTGTTCGCATAGACCTTGCCATGATGTTACCTAGAAGAAGAAAGGTAAGGTTGGAAGAATACAATAATTAAAAAAATATAATATCTAACACGTATTTTATTATCAAATAATCCACAACATGATAATGCCCCGATTAGCTTCATATTTGAAAGAGGCCACATGTAAATTTAAAATTCATAAAATGTTTTATGACTTTTTTAAAGTATCATCCACATTTTATGATTTAAGCAGAACATTCTCAGCATTATTACACTGATTTTTCTTAAGATCTACATGTAATTTTAAATTGATCTACATAAACCTTACTTGTGAAGCTTTCATCTATTTTGGTGATAATAGAAATTAAAAAAGCACATTATTCAATTAAAATGTTACTATTTCAGCTCTTATCTTCTTATTCACATAAAAACTATCTAAATAATACTAATTTTCCTCTGCCTTGTTTCTTGCCTGAAAGAATTATTTTATTGTATGACCTTAAAGCCTTATATATATTGTAGATTGGGATACATTAAACATTTTTCTACTTTAGTAATAGAAATAATTACTCTGCGAACTGCAACATTTAGACGTCTTGCTTATTCGATGAAATATAGGTTTTTATTCGTATATCTATGAAAATCATCCTAAATAATGATTAAAATTTGCTATGTGTAGATGATATTATAGCGTTTTCCTAATGATATGATACACCAATCACTACCAAGATATCGCTGTAATTGATAAAAATTAAATCTCATAAATTTGTGTATGTAATGATACATCTTTTTCATTCGTATAAAGTGTCATGTAACATTTTAAAAAAGATGCGATCATAAAGAAAATAAAATTACTGTCAAAATTAAAATATTTTAAGGTAACAGCACTAATATGTACGTGCTCGAAGAATTAAATGTTGCTCTATAGTCACATAAATTAATTTTAAGATATATCAGACTAAACATTTAAATTTTGATTGATGAATTTATATTTTTTAATGATTAATTTAACACTCTTACAATTTATATTTAGAATTTTAATAAATACTTTAAAAATTTTGAAAAATTCTGAATTAAATTGCTAGTTTAATCATTCTGCCTTGATAACATTCATTTCAGTACTACAGTGGTAATAATCTGCTGTTATTAGTCTTCCCAGAATGTCCTTATATAAGTTTGCTAATCTGACTGAGTGAGCATGCGAATTAGGCTATTTCTTGATCCAATAACGATACTATTATGACATTCATTAATGCTTTCAGTCATTCTGCTTTGGAGAATCACTTGAAATATAGAGTATATATGCATAAAATAATGAAAACAAAACTTTAGCATCAAATGCTTAAAGTGGCATTTATAAAAAACTCCAAGAAACTTAAAATATTTTACACCTTCATCACCGAAAATATAATTTTTTTAGCAAATATCTCTTGACTGAAACTAATATGACCCATATTTGCAAGTTATAATAATTTTAACTACGTTTATAAAAACACTTGAGACGAATGAAATATGTGCGTGAAGGCATTGACACTTCCATAAAATGTGTAAGCATTATATTTTTCAATACTAAAATAATTTACTAAGAATATGATGTTTGAAAATGATTGTGATCAAAAAAATTAATGCTGTTAACAAATAATGTTGAAGCTTTTTTTTAAATATCTTATGGAATTAAAGCAGAATTTTTATATTTTTATATTTATAAATAAAGCAAAATACTTAATTTATAAAAACCACCTTTCATAAATTTCTATCGTAAATATTTTAACAAATTTGAGAGTTGTGAATTTCAATAAATATCACTCGGAGTTATGCAAAAAAAGCAAGATTTCTGAGTTACCACACAAATCATCATTCTAATTTAGTTCCAATAAAATTGGTCAAATATTTTTTTTATTTAATATACAAAAATGATTCAGAAAATACTATTAGGTTGTTCAGGAAATTATTTCGTTTTTAACTTTTCGATGGAATTTAGAGACTTTCCTAATTATTTGTAATCTACACTATTTTCATGGACACGAGATCAACAACAACAACATAAAAATGAAAAACGTTTAGCGAATGAAAATTCAATTGAATTATATATTGTCAATTCTAGTGCAATAACTGTTGCTCTCTTTTTTAGTAACATGAAACCACACTCTCAGAATGGTTGATTTTTACAAGCAACAAACTGATCCAGGTGCGAAAAACGAAATGACTTTCCGAACAACCCAATAATAATGTAAAAAACTTTTAAACATTTTTCATATTATATTACATAATTACTGTTTAAAGTTTCAAAATTTTAAATAAATTTCAACACATATTCTACCAATCAATATCACTTTATTAAATAAACCTGTTCTTTAATAAAATTTATTCATTCATCATATTAAATGTATAAATACATGAAACAATTTCACGGACTCATTAATCTCAATAATTCAATTCATTTTAGGAATTTAAATACATTCAACATAATTAAAATTGTTAATAAGAAAAGTCATATATTTTTTGGTTTTTTTAATATTTCTTGCTAAATTTAAAAATATACTTTTCCCAGAAAATTCCTTTTTATTTTAGTATAAAAAATACATGGTAATAGTTAATTATAAAAGAGGTGTTTGTGTGTAAAATATTTATCCAATACTGTATGGAATGAAAAATTCTTCCTAATTAGTGCAGAATTTGCTTTGTTGACATTCTATGAATAATTAAATTATTTTTTCACTAATGTTTATGTTTTCTTTTGGGTAGCTTAAATTTAAGCTGTTTGAAGTCAAAAAGAAAGTATATTTAAAATAAAAAAGAACAAACTGCCTATCTAAATGTGTTAATTAATGTGAAAGTTCAAATAATTATTCGTTATTCTAAAAATATTTAATTATATATTAATTTACATGTGGAATAAATTTGTGAAAATTTATTTTGGATTTTAATTGTTTCTAAATGTTTTAGTCTAAATGGAAAAAATATTCTTTCAAAAAGATTTTTTAAGTTTTTATCTTTCATTACATTTTTTTATATTAAATGCAATATTTTAAATTCAAAATCACCTACTGAATGTAATGTTAATAATTCGATACTTTAAAATTAAGTGAAATAATAATAGTAAAAAAATGAAATAAATTATTATTTAGATATGCGTTTCACATTAAAATTTTATTTTTAACATTTATTCAAATTTAAAATTAGCTTACGCTGACATGTTTGTGTTAACTTTCCTCATGATGTCAACTCTTAATCAAAATTGGTAGAAATTTATTTCATTAATGATGTGACTGTAATTTAATCAAAGAATGTTTTTTATTCTTAAAATTACAGTTATAATAATTCATCCAGATGATATTGAAGTAAATTTTTTATCGTTGCTAACCATTAAAAAATATTTCAATCCTAATCGTTTAAAAGATAAGTATTTGCAAATTCATGATACATCTGTACTACAAAAATAATCAAAATGAAAAATTTTATTTCATAAGTTCAACAAATCATTGTACATTGATTTTAAAACTAGAACTAGTTACCAAAATGAAAAGAATAAACTGAGGCAAATGGTTGGTAAAACAAAGACAATATATATACATTTTGTTTTTTTATATCTAAAGCTGCATGGTAACTAGTATAAAATAGAATGTTAAAAATAGGAAGCTTCTACAAAGAAGATAAATGATGAAGAAAAAGGAGCAAAGAAACTTTTCTGGGGTGTTTCTTTTATCTGCAACAATTGAGTGCAAACATTTACAATGATGGTTTAAAATTCTGCAATTCTACAGTATTTAATTTTATTGCGTTACTATTTCAGTTTTCTTATACTCACAAGGGTATAATATTGAACCACTGTCATGTGACAAATTAAAAACCTCAGACTGTATCTTCCTCTCCAACTTTCACATTATAAGAAATTTAAAATATTTCTTGTAATTTGCATGTCTCAGAATTGAAAAGTCGTAAATCGAACAACTTGATTGAAGATTACCCAGTAACTGAATGTCCCTGAAATTATTTCAAAAAATATTTCTTACTAATATATAAAGTTACTTCGTCATTATGTGTAATGTTAATAATGAACACCCAGTTCCTACAAATATCGTACCCATAGAAGATAGCAGTGTTATTGCATATTTATGATACATTATAAATTGTCTTTGGCTGCAGGCCGAAGTCACTAAGCCAACCATCTTATAATGTCAAATCATTGTCAAATGTTAATTTCAAAATAAGCGATGCACCCTTCCCCATTTAATTCTTATACGACATAAGAGAAGGAATCTGGGGCTTAATGAAAACGTTAACGTAAATAGGTTCACTCAGCATAATAGAATTTAACTATTTCAAGTATCCAAATCACATTTTTTTTCACTTACAAAAGGAATATCATTCCTTTAAGGCTATTAAAGCATATAGTTTATATAGTTTGCCAATAATTATTGAGATTGAATGTGAATGCAATTATTCCTGATTGAACCTAATTCTTTTACTGAAAATTTATTGTGGTGTGTGAGAGGAATTGGAAAATATAGAGTCAATGCAAACATAAATTGGAATTATTATTTCCTTAATAAATAAGGAACTAGATGTTTTCTGCGAGTAGGCTTCTCTCAAGAATTTTTTAATAGTTCTTATTTTCGACGAACACTTGTACTTTAGGTTTTTATTGTTATGATTGCAAAGAAAACTTCCTCTGTTTACGGAGGGGCTTAAATTATTAAAAATGTTCATTTAATTAAAGTTACATCACTTTAATATGATGCAAATATATTCTTATGGGTCATATTACGAAAGAATAATAAAAGTGTTTTGTCAAATTTTGCTGTCTCCGTTTCAACAAGATTTTCAATGTTTAGCAATATGCAGTTGAAGTTACAGAACAATAGGGCCATTTATTGGTACACGTGCCATTGACGGAATGAGATACAATATTTTGGCACATCACCAATCAAAACCACATTTGTATTTTAACTAAAAATAACAAAATTCACAATGAAAAATTACGATGGAGAACCAGTAATCCTAAAATACAGAATAATCGGGTGCCAGACAGGGGCAGATTTATTATTGTATTGCCTTATTTACGTCGTGGACCACAATTGTCAATAATGCATACTATGTCTCGTCTTGTAACTTTACAACTTATATTTTTTATTTGTGTTATATTAACGATTTTTACTGTTATTTAACAGGTCTAGTTCAGCAAAAACAAAAATACCAAAATATTAATTGTAACAGAGAACTTGGTGAACTGAGAATTATGGCATAACTGGTAAAGGTGACAAAGCGGTGTGGGCTTTACGTTCTTAAGCAAAGGTATGTAAAATATCATATTTAAAAGGTAAAAATTTTTACAGATGATATTTTTTACAAAAACACTTTTACAGATATAAAAAAGTAAAATTTTTTAAGCAAATACTAAATGTTTTTATCGAAAAAGCATTTCATTTAGTATTTGCTTAGAGCAAAAAGAATTAATTATAAGTAGAATAAAAGATTAAAATAAACAGTCAAGTTTATGCTTAAATATGTTTATAAAAATATTCATATGAGAGAGGAGAGCTATTCGGCTGAAAATGCTATATCTCAGCATAGTAAATCTTTTCAAGAGGAAGAATTTTTGAAGGAATTCTGAGCATGCACGTCCTCACTTTTTGATGAATTTGATAATAAAGGTAAAAGGATGCCGCACGTCAAAGATATTCAAAACACAATAAAAGAAAGTATCTTAAAACAAGAAAGAAATATTAACAAATGAACACAAAATAACTTTAGCTCCGCTCGCTGTCTTGACGAAAGTACTGATGTCACTAAATCTGCACATTTAGGGATTTTTCTTATATATTTCATAGGAAAAATCATTAAAGGGGAATTAATTGTGAGAATATTATTGTTAACAACTACAAAGGGCTCTGATGTTTGTAGGGCTGTTTAAAATTTACTTGCTGAGAAAGAAATTGACTTGAAAAAATTTGCTTCAGTAATAACTGATGGAACAGAACTAGGGGTCAGCCTAAACTTAAATGAACTGATTGTATAGAGGAGGACTTTAAAGTACTGAAAGTGAAAAATTGGAGAACTATTGCCTTCCGGAAAGGACAATGGAGGAATGTTCTGAGGAAAGCCTTATCCCACCCCGAGCTGCCGTGCTGAAGAAGAATAACTAATGGTTCTCAAAGTGTGGTGAGGAAGAAATGGTTTCATTCGCTTATTTCAAAGGATACAAAAAAGAAAAAGTTTGATGTTTTGTTGGAAGGAGTCAACTAGGTTTATAATGGCTTACTAATGTATAATAATATTCGTTGGTTGATCTGCGAGAACATACTTCAAAGATATGTTGTCTACTTGGTAAGAAATCAGATTGTTCCTGCAAAATGAGAGAAACATTGTTCAATAACCACAGTTGTAGGTTGTTATATGACCTTCAAAATTGATGTATTTTACAAATATGCCAACATTTCAATGAAGTGAATAAAAAGCTTCAAAGTACAAATAAAACAATTACCGTCATGATGGATATCATTCGCGCTTTTGATGCTAAATTGAATGTTTTCAGGAATGATATTATTGAAAAGACTATAAATATTTCCCAAATCTAAAAAATATATTAAAGCCTTAGGATAAACTAGACGATCAAAAAGTTATTACAGAATTCATTTTTGTAATTGATTTTTCAATCAAGGAATTTTCAGCGAGAATTTCTCAGTTCAAAGAATTATCGAAAGCACTCAAGTTTATTATGTATCTTTATGTGATTTCATTTGACAAACTGAACTTGACCCAATTTGATTAGTAACTGAAGAATTAGAAATGCAGCTAGTTTATTTCCAATCTTTTTTTTTAAATTTAGATTCCAAAATTGATTAAAACAGGGGGAAAATTTTGAATGAATAGAAACGGAAAGATTTAACTAGCAGTAACAAAATTTTGGTAACATAGATTTCAATTCCAGACGCATTTAACTGTTTGAAAAAGCTGATATATGCCATTTTAAATCATAATTCTACCCACTGATGCCTTCGACTCATTATTTTCGCAGATGTGAATAACATTAAAAACTCGCTTAGAAACTGTTTAACAAAGAATCTAAGTTTAGTATACAATCTGCTAAAAGTAACATCCTACAATACTAATATATGTTATTTGTCATTTAATCTCTAATCTGCTACAACACTTTAATTTGAATTACACATATAACTACTTTTGTTAGTAAATAAAGAGTTTTGTGTTGTTAGCATTTTTTATTATTTTCCTGATAATCATAAAGTTAAAATTATTTCATGGAACATATATAGCTTCATTAAACATTATTTTAGAAAACAATGGCACTTTTATCTATAAAAATTTGTCACTATCTTTATGGAAGAAATTTATGTAGAAAATCGATAGAGCTTAATACCATCATTGTCTCCACAAAAATTGAAGCGATTACGATTCTTTTTCACATTCAATTTAAACATGATAATTTCCTAGAACTTTTTAATAAATTGTCTCTGAGGTATTACCAATTTATGTATTATAACAGTTATTTTCAAGTATTACAACAATAAGATTTTTTATTAAAACACTGGCTCCGTTTTGAAAACAAATTTTCAATGCTCGTAATTTACGAGAGTAAATTTAACAGCAAGTTTTATCCTCTGATGCCTGCAAAAACTTCCCAAATGATAAAAAGAACTGATAAAGTGAAGAATAACAAATTCAGTTTACTATGCAATGCTTAATCCATATGAAAGAACCCAGAATCACTGGTGATTGGGGATTATTTTTAAACAAATTTGTGCGTTATTCGGCGAACATTTGTATCGATGCCGGTTTCGACTCTTTTGAAAAGAATAAACTTCCACAAGACAGTCAAAAATGTTTAAAAAAAAAAGAAATTTCCCCATTTTAAAGTATTCATTAAAATATAAACTTAAATACATTTTTCCCATTCTTTAAACTTTCCCCTTGCGATTAAAACTAAATATATATTGATTAAATGAGCATTTATTTTTGCGATAAAATCTCCATATTTTCATTCAATTATTGGTGATTTTTTATTGAAATATTATAAAAATGAAAAGCATACTTTTTAATAAAGACAAGTTTTATAGTACAAAATAAAGAAGTGATTCTGAATCATTGTGGACTTTAATATAAGACTGAATACTAGTTGAAAGAAATGACTTAAATTTCAGTAAAATTAGCAGAAGTATTGTCAACCCTCAAAATAAGCTAACTTTTATGCGCATTTGTTTTATACTTGTGTGTTAAAATTGCAAAATGAGATTACAACATATAATAATATACAGTATGCAGAATAAAATTACATACATAGAGAAAAATGTATAACATATTCATAAGCAATAATATACAAAATAATGTATCATTATACATAATAAAATACAATGTACTGAATAAAACCATGATTACGTAGTTATTTTTCTGAATTTTCAAATTGTAAAAATAAACATGCGTAATACAATAAAATCACAATATATAGACACAAGTAACTTCATATAGCATACATTATTTTAATTGATTCTAATTTAATTGAATTTAGAAACTATTTAAATTTTTGAACTTTATTTAGAATTTTTACCTTATCACAGCTTTTAGTGAGATACATAAAATCGGTTTCATTAGATCACACCAAATTCTGATTAAGCGAAACTATGTTTCTTCTCTCAACCATACTTATTTGGATCGTTGCAAGTTATATTTACCAAACATGATTGTAATTCTTATTATTAAGTTCTGGAAGTCATGAAAAACGTATATTAATAATTTAAATATAATTCAAGACATGTTTAAAAAATTCTTATAATTTATATAATCACGTGTGCATTAAAACTACATTAGAGAAAAACCAAGTTGCAATATCTTACAAAATGGTTATAGGCAATCGCACCAATTTAATATCAGATTCAAATCTACACATAACTTAAAACTCTTAAATTACGAAACCCTATGTTAACATTATATTAGCCCACAATAGTAAACTCTTTTATATATAAAAAACTGCATAAAAACACATTTTAAAACATTTAGTAACATCATTCTTGAGAGGTACCAGTATCTTCATTGGTAAGGCTGTCGTTCTCACCTTATCGAATGATAGTGAGTTTAGCGGAATATCTGTCACTTTCACTAAAGTCGACTGAAGCACATTAAATAGATACCAGTCCCAGTGTCCTTCAAGTGAAATGATATCTTTAGGAGTGACTGGTCAAGTATTAGATCTTCTGCTTGATTCTTGTTTCGAAATTATGAATTCTTCCACGTGACTGCTTCCATTAATAGTTTTATAAAAGGACAACTCTGGGAAGAGCCCAACTCTAGTCTAAGTACAGGGAAATACGCTGGTGCACAGCAACAACATTATGCTTGGGAAATATATCTTATGATATGCTTTTTTGCACGTTTTTGTGCTTGTGAACTGTAATCTTTTGAAGGTCATGAGATTTTTTATGAAGCTATATGATTCGATAAAATGTGATAATGTTCAACAGTACAATCTTTTACTTGAAAAAATTGACATTTACCAACCTTATTGTTACATATTTGTTTGTTTGCCATTCGTTTACGACTGCCTATTTCTGCTGACAGAAAAGCCGCTGAACGCAGTCAAGCGTCTCGTAATTTTAAATAATGGTCAAATAATGAATCCGACAAATGAACTTTACTTCACCATACCATATGAAGAACACTGCTATCATGACCTATTTTACATGCTCCAATCACTATTAGCGATCCCAATGGATCCTATTATATATCAGAAATATATGATAATAATTACATCAAATTATACTGATATTATATTGACGTTTTTGCATACTTAATAAAGACTTATTTATTTCATACATGCTTTTTATTTGTGTCAATAAATTTATTAATTAATTATTTGTTGAAAATATAGTTTGGTTTTTAAGAAATGAATTCAATATTTCCTTATGGAGTGAACTAGTGAGTTTCTTTAAGATGTTTCCTTAAGCTCTTGAAAAAGAACTGGATTATTTTAGCGAGTGGGTGGATTTTGATCTATTCTACAAAATGAACGGTTTCACTCATCTTTATTTCAGGTGTACAACTCCTAGCTTCCTGATCTCAAAATCGACGTCACTCCTATCCAGGCCACCTGGTGAAGAGTGACGTCAATTAACCACCTTAGCATGTGTTATAGAATGCATTTTCGTATGCCTATTTCTATCAACAACTGAACATGAACAACCACTATGTAAATTTTAGTCATGTTTAAGTAACGATACTGAAATCTGATCTGAACACATTCTTTAAGCTATTCAAAGCAAAATGAATGGAGAGAACTAGATTGTATCAAAGTTTACCACACATAAGTCCGCTCAGTGTGAATGTCTGCGGGAAGAACTTGTTAATTAAACACTTAAAAATTTATGTAAATTAATGATAGTCAGATTTCAAGTAAAGTATTGATATTTATGAAAGGTTGGAAAGTGATTCCAAAAAACAGTTTACAATAACAGCAATGGATTCGCATAACAATATTGCATTCATCAAATTCTTAGAAATTCAGTGAACAATAATGGAATATCTTTCTCATGTTAAAAGCTGTTCATGAGAAGTATGCCAAAATCATGTTAAATGCTGTAATGTTATTATAATGTAACTGCTAAATCACCATAAATAGTAAATGCAAAATAAAAGTTGCTGAAACATAATTTCTATCATTTAAGTTATTGATTTATACGTATTTATATATTTCAAATATTACAGCGATTATGCAAATTATTTCGGTAGCAAACTCAATCTTAATTAATAACCACCCACTATATTTTAAATATTTAACAAAAGCTTATATTCTATCATTTCTAAAAATCTTATTTGATAACGTTTTTAAATTTATTTTAAAACAATGCAAATGAGTGTAACAAAAATCTTTAGCTTGTTTCCGTAAACTGACGTTTTTAAGACTTTAAGTCAAGTATTTTCTACTTAATAAGTTCGATTCCTATCACAAGCTTCAAAGTCTTGAAAGGTTGAAATTCATTTTCGGCTCTATAATACTTTCCAATAAAATGCTGAGAGTGAAAAGTGATCGTAGAATGACAAAAACAAACAAATGATAACAAACATTACAAGTTTTGAATAGATTACATAATATTTTTTTGTAATGTCTTTTTCTTTGTCTTTATCTATTTTTTTGTAATGTCTGATTTGTAATGTCTTTATAAATATTAACCTACATCATATGTAAGTTTTAAAAAAACTACAAATTTATTTTGTGAACTGATATTAAACATTTGAAGTATCTAAATAATGTTATTGTATTATAATCATAGTAACTGGAAATCATTTCTAAAATCGAATAAAAATTTCGTCACATTGCCTTGTAAAACAAAATTTCTGATGAAATGAAATCCTATGCTTTATTATCTTATAAAAGAAAAATTTGCAATTTTCAAAATTGAGTTCAATTCGCCAAAGACTAGGAACAGGATAAAATTTATTTCGACATCTTTTACCTCAGGCATGTTATCATATTGAAAAATCTGTTCTTATTTGGTAACATATTTCTGAAAAAAATGACTCTATAATAAATATAAGTGAGTATTCGTAAATAACTAATAATTTTTACATATTCTGAAAGGTGAAATATGCTCAATAAGAAAGAAAAAAATTGTCATTTATGACGCAAATATTTCGGGACACAAAAGTATAAATATATATACATATACATATACTATATACTATACATAATACATATACATATACTATATATATATATATATATATATATATATATATATATATATATATATATATATATATATATATATATATATATATATATCTATATAATATTCACTTATGGCCAATATCACGTTACTTACATACATGTGTAATATGCTACATTAATAGGAACGCAATTTTGAATTACTTACTAATAATTTTATATTTAAAAATATTTTTGACGTAATATTTAAAAACAAACATCCTAAATTCAATATGAACACAATTTTTTCAATAAGAAGTAAACTTTTTGTGAAATTGATTTTAAAGAATCCAACTATTAAAAGAAAAATCAAAACATAAAATTCATTCGCAAAATCAATTAAATCGGCTGTTTAAGCTATTTTCATTGCAGTTTAAACCATTTCAAAATTAATTTTTTACAAACAGTTCCACTGTTTGTTTTTTTCATATTAATTTTTAAAGAAGAGACACTTTTATAAATGTAACTTCAAAAACAACTTTTTTGACCTTTACACTTGTTTTATTTAATTTCTATATTCATTTCTAAACTCACCTCAAAAATATATTTCATATTATAAAAATAAAATAAAAATGTTTAAAAATAACAAAAAAATCTGTTATGTTAAAAACAAGTATACTGATTCATTAGATATTTTCATAAATATTCAAATTCTTTTTTAATTTCGTGCGTGAATATTTGTAGTGACAGGGAACTTTTTTAAAATTTTAAAATATATTTTTGTGATCTCTCGTTTCAAGATACTAACAGTTATTGGTTTGTTTAAGGAAAGATCGTCAAAAAAAGCAAAACTGTTGTCAAACAAAAACTAAAAATGAAACTTAAGCATTTTAATTTAATGTGTTTGCTATCCCAATGTTTGACACTGCATACTTTTCAGTACAAAAATGAAATGCTACTGTAAAGCTAGTAACTTTTGCCACATAAAATGAACTTTCATAGTTGTCCTTATTCACATTTCGACAGGGATAAAACCTAGAAAACACTGTAACTCTTATTCTACTACAGATACATGCCAAAATCAGAAACTCAAACATCACAAACATCAATGTCCAATTATGGGTTTTTGAATCTGTTAAATAAACAATACTTTATGTAACCCCTCTTTAATGCTGAGTGTATACCATTTATTCAGCGTAAAATAAATTTGAAAATTTTAATTTAATTTTAATAGTGTGACCCATTAATTAAAAAAAACTCAAGTAAAGGTATCCTTAAAATTTCCGCTTATAAGATACAGATAAAGGGTTAAAGGTTTTGAAAAAATATATTTATACTATAAATATAATTTTCTATTTTTCTCCTAATAAACTGTTCCTTATGTTTTATTCACTCTGTTTGTCCCATTTTCTCTCTCTCTTACACACACACACACACACATATATATATATATATATATATATATATATATATATATATATATATATATATATATATATATATATATATATATATATATATATATATATATATATATATATATATATATATATATATATATATATATATATATATATATATATATATATATATATATATATATATATATATATATATATATATATATATATATATATATATATATATATATATATATATATATATATATATATATATATATATATATATATATATATATATGTATATATATATATATATATATATATATATATATATATATATATATATATATATATATATATATATATATATATATATATATATATATATATATATATATATATATATATATATATATATATATATATATATATATATATATATATATATATATAGATATATAGATAGATATATATATAGATAGATTTTGTTAGATTCATAGCATAAATTTACATTATAATACGTAATCACGTTTATTTCAAAAAGAATCTTTTACTATGTATGAAAAGTAGTACTTTTTAAGTAATATTATTCCTTTTAAGGTGTGAATTCTTATTATTTTTCTGTGAATTCACACATCTTCATTATGAGAATAGCGAAATAAGGGTTATTTGATTGCTTTTGAGAGATGTATGAATTGTCTTCTCCACAGATTTTGCAAGCCAGTTAATTATGTTATTTTATATTAATTCCTGATATTTTATACGTTTATTTCAAGAATCCATTTTGTTATTTTCTTAACATTATAAAGTTTTCTGACTGAGATATTAATTGTTTTTTTTTTCAAATAAAACATTCAATGAGAGATAATTTGGGAAAGTAAAATACGCTCAAATATTCCATGCACTTGTGAAAAATATACAAATATGAAAAAATACTAAATTCTATTTCTTTTAAGCAAGTTAAGTTTTCTCATAGAATGAAAGTTCCAAAAAAAATTTGAGATTAAGTGAAATTTTGTCTTTATCATTTTCTGATGTTACAAATGCATGTTTAACTTTTTGATAACAGTTTTTTCAAAACTCAAAATTTATTTCAGTTTAAGTTTATTCAAGATTACTTCCACTTTATTCTATTTATTTACTTGAGAACTTTTAGTGAATTACGTTTATTATATTCACAAAATGAGTTCAAAGTATTTTTGCTAGGGAAAAATATCTTGCGAATTATCATATGAGGTAATGTTTTCAATGTACGTGCTATCATATTTCTAATTGAAAGAGAAAACTGCCAATATATGATTCATAAAAGAGATAAATAACAAAAAATTGTTTCTTTAATCATGTAAGTATTTTTTTTCTCACTTTATTTAGAGCGTTTTATGGTTATAGTATTAATTATTTTTGCTTATGACGAAATTTCCTAACTTCCAGCCATTTAAATCGAAGAACAATTTAGCGTGATAACTAAGTACATGTGTGTAAAAATTCTATATGGAAATTTAATTAAAATAGTATTTTATAAAATCCTGACCGATGGCTGAGTGGTTAGCGCTCCTGACTGCTGAGCAGCGGGTCCTGGGTTCGAATACCGGTTCGGGTATGGATGTTACTTTCTTTCACTACTCTCTCTGTGTTTCTCTGTCCTTTCTTCTGTAAAGATGTATGAATGTGGCCCACCCTATAAACAGGTTTCTGGTGGTATGGCGTGAGCAACGCTACTCGCCTCCGTGACTTGTTTAGTTCACAAGTGCCCGCTGGGTAACGACAAATGAGTAGCAGTTTCTGGCCTTGTTGTATTAGGCATTGGGTTCGTCACCCAAGTGCCCGCCGTTGGAAAAAAAGAAAAGTATTTTATAAAATAATTTTTTCAATGCATCTTTTAAATACATTTATACTGCAGGAAACTTTTAAACTTTCCTGAATCATTGCATGCTTATTTAACAAGTTAAAAACCCAACAGTCAAAATTTCTCAAGGTGTCAATTAAATATCATTTCATACGAACATTAAATATACCCATTAGTTTAACGTAGGAAAGAATTTACTTTTCATCGAAGACACTTTATTATGAAAGATAAAATAAACGTCACTGAATTAATGTCTGTCATTGTGGAATAATTGTCATTTTATTCATACTTTTCTCCTCTTTCTGTTCGCATGAATATGATCAGCTTAGTATTATCTTTTACGGGTAAATAATAAAATATAAAATAAATAAAATATTTCTAAATGTATATTGTTTGAGAGGATAAAAATTTAATAGTTTGTTTTGTCCCTTCTAATCAGTATTAATAACTGAATATTTCATTCTTAAATTATATGATTTAACTTATTAAGTCTACAATTAAAAAATAGATCTCGGTTTATATAATAACAATATTATTTAGTTTTTTTACAAAATATATTTTATTCTTTCCCATTTTGAATTTTAATAATATTTTATATTTTTGTCGGAATATACGCTAGCTACTAAAAAAAAGAAGTTTTCAGTGAATAAGAATTGTTTTTGTAATGTTTTCACAGAGTTGTAAGAACAAAGAAGATAGAGAGGAAAACTTCAATTTACATTTCTTTGCATTGTTTACTTTATCTTGTTTGCTTTGAATTATTTTCTTCAAACCAATTGTATGCTCATATATAAGATAATAATATTTTATATGTGTTTCCTACCATGTATTATTTTTATTTTTGAGTTTATTATCATCCGGTTCATAGTTGTGAAATTCAAGACACAAATTATTTGTAAAAATTCAAGACTGATTTAAAAAGTTTAAGTGGTTTTGCTTCTTAAAAATCTTAAAAATGTGCTTCGTAATTATGAAATTCTAGACACAAATGGTTTACAAAAAAGAGGGATTTAGATTTACAGACTTTAATTTGTGATATTTCTACTTAAAATTGATTATATCTTCTACAATGATTATTTTTCTATCCTAATATTTATGTACATATTTTTAATTTTTTCCTCATAATGTACATACTTTATAAGCATGTATCCTATTTTAGTTTAAAGTAACAGCAAATATCTGTTGCTAGAAAATTTTAAACAAAATCATTTATAAAATAATTTATAAGCAAAAAAATTGTTGAAATTTAATCATAGCAGAATTGCATTGTCTAAAGTTTCTAATTATAAATGTATATATGTATGCATATTATGTTATTTCATTTTCTCAACACACTTTTAAAATTATTTTATCTTACTTTTAAAAAGGAAATTTATAACAATTTGTCTGAATAATAATGCATGCATTGAAAAAAGAAAAATGTGAAAAATATTAAATAATATTTTAATTCATTTATAATATTTTTAATCATTATATTTTTCTCCACATCAAAATTTATATTTAAAAATAGGTAAGAATCGTTTTATATTAATGTTCATTCGTGTGTGTGTGTGTGTGATGAACGTGACATCAACAATAAGACCACAATCTGTGAAATTTATCGACAAAGATTAGATATATGTTACTGTTCAAAATATTATATTTCTGATTGATCAAAACCATTTATTGGCTCATTTTGTTCTTTGGAAAAAAAGAATGTTGAGTTTGAACCGAACTGCTGGGAAGCCAGTATGATTGGCCTCATTCAATAGATTTTTTCTTTGTTTCGTGCTGTTGAACAGTGGTGGTCAGTGATAACATCTGTGGTTTTCATACTTGAGAGTTTTTAATTAATTTTTTTCCAGCATGTGAATGCGTCTAACAATTTATAAAAGATTCCTTTCGGAAGACAATAATATGTGGTTGATGTTAGAAGATCTTACAACTAATTACGATGGTGAAGTTAATATTTAACTCAAAACTAAGGCGCACCTGTTGATTTATATAGGTTGGATTACTCTCCGTTCAAAATATAAATACCATCCATCATGTATAAGAATCTCTTCTAAAATGAAAATATTCAGTGATATCTCAATTTAACTGTATTACAGCCGTTTTTGTTTATAAATCGATCTACAAAGGGTGAATTAAACATTTAGTTTGTTGGAAAATTATAAAACAATTTTCTCATTCTCACTTTATTGCTTGTTAGTGATTCAGGAGTTTCTACTTCAGTTTAATATTTTTTTTCTGTCAGAAAGAAATTGCTTTTTATGTTAAAAATAAACTACTGCCCTCGTATCTAAGGTACAGATAATTTTAAGCGCTTCGTCGTATGGAAATACAAAGTCATGTTGTAGAACAATGACTTTATTTTGTGTAACAAAGTCTTTTTATCTCTACAGTAAAAAAAGTTATTTAAAGGAAAATTAGATTATTTTGATAACTATATAATTTTTTTAAGATCAGTATTAATTTTTTTTTAACATTTTTACAAAATGAGTATAAATTTAGGCTGTATTTTCTATCGTATCTTCCACATAAATCCCAAATTGTTTTTTGCTCTGTTAATTAATGAATCAATAAAAATTAAATTAAGTTTTCCCTTTTAAATGAAATAATATTTTTAATTATTAATTCTTATATAGTTTGATACATACCAATATATTTCAAAAATAACTTTATTTACTTGTTTTCTGCAATATTAAAAAAAAACTTATTTTACGTATAATTAAACTTTATGGATTTATCATAACTCAAAATACTAAAAAGAATATAAAGTCATGTATGCAAACTTAATTGAAAAGTTAGAGCCTAATATGTTTTTATTATTTTAGGGTATTGGCCAACATAATATTTATTTTCCCCCAAAAAGTTATCAATAAATTACGCATAGTAATTTCATAAAACTGCTATAATTTTTGATATAAAAGTAATGAAAAATATCAGTATGCTTTACAATTCTTTCAACAATAGTTTTATATTCAAAATTTTTTTAGGTTAAAATTTCCTAATAAGCAAAATTACTAAGTTTAGTATAATAGCAGGGGATTTGAATCTACTTGAAGCTGATAACCCACAAGTTCAAAAAACATTAATCTTTATATTGTCAATTGCTGTTCAAATAATTGCTAACAACACCAAGCGAATAAAAAGGAAATTTCTAGAATCATAAGTTAAATTTTAAAGTAAATTATATTTTTGATAACTATTAATACAAACAGATGAGCCTTAAATATTTAAAAATAAAATAAATCAAAATTCATTTAATCATTTGTAAGTACTCCGTATTACGTACAAATTATGAATACGGTTAAGGAAACTTAAAAAAGAGAATATTTTTCACGTTTAATATTATGTGGAAAGAATGCTTTAAATAATAAGATAATAATTAATGAAGTTAAAAGAAATTTTTTTCATTATAAGTAGTGATAAATACTCTGTGTAGTCTTGATAAATAATATCTGAATCAATATTTTGAACAAATGTTAGTAAGAATAAATATTTTTACACTAGTCGCATTAACTACAACATATATTTGTATTCATTTGTTATGTTTAATAAGATTAACCAGTCTTTATACATTAGTAACATAACTAACTACTTAATGTATTCAATATATATAATTATTGGATGTAATAAATTTAATATTTTATCAATCAAATATATATCGTGTGTGTGTGTGTGTGTGTGTGTGTGTGTGTGTGCGTGCGTGCGTGCGTGTGTGTGTGTGTGTGTGTGTGTGTGTGTGTGTGTGTGTGTGTGTGTGTGTGTGTGTGTGTGTGTGTGTGTGTGTGTGTGTGTGTGTGTGTGTGTGTGTGTGTGTGTGTGTGTGTGTGTGTGTGTGTGTGTGTGTGTGTGTGTTTACTGATAATATACAATACTGAGACATGTTATGAAAACCATTGATATTTTAAACGTTTCTAATTCAGAACATTTTTTCAAAAGGTTAAGAAACGAAAAAGACAATTTTGTTAGTAATCATACAAAAGTAATTTAAAACTTTAAAAATCCATATTTTGATAAAAATGTATTAAAAGACTATACCACACAAATGAGCTCATAATATATGACTATCGTAAACAACAAAATAAATTTCAAATAATGATGTATGAAAAAATCCCTTTGTAAAATTATTTAAAAACCTAAAAAAATTATAGAAAGTAGATTTCATAGTTTGTTTAGACAGATTTCACTTTTCACATATTCATTTACATTTTTATAAATATTAAATATTAATTTGAAACTAGACTTTTCTAATTATAAATTTACATAAATAAGAAAATTGATATCTAAATTAAATTATAAATTTAGGGCAAAACTTTACGAAAGCAAGTAATTGATAAATTTACCGTTCTACCATAAATATTATCAATAGTTATTTCACCCTTATTTACAGTTCACTTTCATTTGATTAAACCTCATTAAATAATAACTATAATTAACCTTATAAATACTTTTCCTCTAAGCAAGCCACGCGTTTCGTGGCTGTTATTAACCAAACACACAGACATACAAATCTTAATAACACTGCTCTTGTTTGGAATGTAAAACAAATGTACCAATTTAATATCCTCACGTATATCTCATCGTCTTTAACAAGGTTATAAGAGAGTTAATTTGTAAGCTTCATCTTTCAACGGTAGTCAAGAGGTTGCTATGCAATTAAGGATTTGGAGTCCGAATGTCCACAGTTTACTCCAAATATTGAAAACCATCCTTTAGCTTAATACTAACATCGAGAGTTAAAATAGGTATTAGATTCTAAATATAGTTATAACTTATCTGGACTTTGGAAATAAATAACTGTAATTTATTTTTTTTATTTCTTTATCGTACATCAAAGTTTTTGATGAACAAGGTCTCCAGTTATGTAAAATACATTTGGTATTTAGATAAAATATCCCTTTAAATTACAGTGATTATAAATTAGATCATACTATATAATTTATAATTATTGAAATTCAGTATATATAGTAATTAGTGTATACAATAAAGCATTTTAAAGCGAATCTATTTTCTAAGTAATTTT
Organism: Latrodectus hesperus; assembly: GCA_037975125.1. NCBI lineage: Eukaryota > Metazoa > Arthropoda > Arachnida > Araneae > Theridiidae > Latrodectus > Latrodectus hesperus. The sequence continues at coordinate 28,129,821 of CM075862.1, forward strand.
GTTACGGTACTCACTGTTCAGCAAAAAATTAATACTTACTATATAATTATTCTTTCTGTGATCCATAAATTAATAATTACTATGTAATAAACTTTTCTGTGATTCAAATAAATGCAGAAATGTTTATTTCTAACTATAATTAAGTAGAAAAAATCTGCCGCATTCCGAATTGTATAGACTTTTTGAACAGAAAATATTTTTTCTCAAAATGGTTTTCTTATTTACTGATAAATGAAATTTTTTAAGAACTCTTATTGTAGTGTTAAACAAAATTTCTGTGAGAAAAAGTAATTCTTTACATGCAAAAAGGTTAAGATTAACTGATAGATGTAAATTATCCATGGAAATGAAGATTTTAGCTTAACATATCAAAAATATTTATATTATGTTACATACACAAACTCGCGTATTTAAAAGAATAGTCAAATTGTCCTGTTTTGAAATTATGTTGTAAATGTGCCAAGTTGGGAGCTGGAAGATTTTAAAAATCTTGAGAATCTTTAGTTGAATTTCTGTAGTATCCATTTCATAATCCTGAAACTATTTGCTGTCCTTCAATTTAATAGTTTCTGTGTTTGACTTCCACTTTGTTGTTTATAATGTTTTGGATTTATCTTAATACCATAAATACCAGCCCAAATTAGACTTCCTACTGCAACTTTACCATAAATCAATATAACATAATATTTAATAGTCATTTCTTCATATAAAGGCAGGAACAGATGTAATATCAAATACCATATTTTTAATCTAATAAATGGTCATGCATAATTATTCCGAAATAAATATCATATGACTGCTCTTATTACTAAAACGTGCATCAAACATACTAATGTCTAGCAGGATTTGCCGTAACTTCTGGTTCAATAATTGGACAGACCTGACATGAAAAGGATCATAAGGATAAGCTTGCTAACTGACATCTGCAACTGAAGTGTAGGAGTAGCAACAAATATTTTGTTGGATTAATAAGTGAAAAAAAAATTAGTGTAATAAACTATTTTTACTGTTGTCAGTTTTAAAAAATTAACAAATTATAATCGTTAATAGTTATAACAAGCACAGACAACTGTTGCATACTTCAGCATTCTTTATTTTTTTCATCACATGAGCATACTAATACTTCCATACTTTGTAAGGAAGTCATCATTTATGAATCCGGAAGTTTTGCTGGTTACTCGGGTTAAACTCTCTCCTGAAGATAATCGTCATGAAGAAGCATGTAAAAAATCATGAGTGATCGTGTTCCACATAAAAAAATTTAATTCATGATTCCAGCAAATTAAACTGTTGGTTATTTGAGATAAGTTGTCACATTTTAAAATCTTTAGTTATTAATTATTTCCTTTCTTTATTATAGCATCATTGAGAATAACCTTTGGACTCTGATTTAAAAAAGAATACAAATTTTTTTCCATTATACGTTATGTAGACATATTGACTTCCTTATCTGCTTTGAATTGTTAATGAAATGCTCATTCAGTAAGAAAATCATATAAACGAAGCATCCGTTAACCTTTTTATGCACCGTAAGCACAAATATGAAATTTTCAGAAGCTGAAATGAAAAGTAATTGAATATTGGTCTGAAATCGAGGTTCTTTCCTTCATTTCTAAACATAGCATGGAACATTAATCAATGAATACTTGATTGTACATTATAGGCTCTTTCCAATTTCAATCAATGGTTTTAAATCATTGCCAAATATCTTGAATCAAAAATTGATCTCTCTCTCTCTCTTTGGTCATTAAATATCTTAACGAAAGACGCCCCCAATTGACTTAAATTCGCATAGCTGAGGCATGGCGAGCTTGGCTTGTCCAAGTGGCATTAGTAACAACATATCTTAATATATTTTGAGTAAATAGGATCTGAAGTTTATTGTAGAAATATAAATTGGTTGCACTAAGCACTACACTTTAGAATCGCCAGAATATTTATTAATTTATTTTTGCGTATGATTAATTAAACGTTTTAATGCATTTATAAACAGTTTTGACTTCCCAAAGTGAAATTTTATGTTACTCTATTTGAGTTATCAACAAAATACTATATTTACAGAACCACTCATTTGTATTTTGTAGTTTTATTCAAGACATTTTACTTCATAATATTTCAACATTTTATACAAATTTATTAATAAGTAATTTATTGTCAATTTTTTTTAATTTTTGGTGAAAACTAGTTCAGAAATTAGAGCCTCTAATTTCTGAACTATTTCTGTCAACTTGTTATATTAAATTTAACAGAAAAACTTTATACAAGGTAAAAATATTATTTTTTGCATACTTTAATATTTAAGAGTTTAGATTTTCATACTTTTTGAGGAAGAAAAACTGTGAATTTGGCTTCTAAAAGTGTTTTCGATGTATCAAAATAAAGCTGAAATGTTTCTATAGTAAAAAAGTAGAATAAATAGTGAATGAAAGCCCGCATATCCACACAAAGCTTCATGTGAAACTATAACATCTCAGAATTTTCACAATGTTTTTTCCATTATAAAAGTCATCAGAAATTCAGGTGGCTTTTAGTTATGTTACCAAAAGTGTTCTATTCATAAACAATTCCATGAAAAAAATATTTCTCATTTAACTTTTCAATAATTATCTTAAAGTAAAGCAAATTTTGAAACTGTCAAAGGAAAGAATATAAATTAAAAATTTTTAAGCATTTAATAATTAATGCAACTATTAGTACAATTGAAAATTTGGGAAATATTCTATATTATCATGAGCAGTATACTAAAAGGCCTCGAAATAAATTACGTATAAGCTAAATAATTTTTAAAAATATCAAAATGATAATTTTAAAATTGGAAAACGTTTTAAGCAAAGTAATTTTACAATAATGAATATTTTATGTATAATATTTTAATGAAATAAGTAAATCGTATAATCAGTCATTCAATAATCAAAAGCAATCACGTTTTCACAATCAATAATTGCCAAAATCAACTTATTCAGTACAAATAAATTTAATTTGGAGAAAACACAAAATTATTAAAAAAGAAATCGGAAATGGGAGTTAGAATGAAACTTCTAGGACACTTTCTCAAATACATTTTAGTAAGGCCAATACAAAAAATGAATTGTAAGAAGCAAAATTAAATAAATTTAAAGCAGCCAACTATGATAACTGCCATTAGCAAGTAATTTAAGATAACATTAACAAAATGTCCATTTATGCTAATGTTATTTAGCACATCCATGTTAAACACTAAGAATTACATAATTACTTTATGATGTACGATACACTGATAATATATCAGGCATAAAATGTCACCGGCATTTGCGGTGGTGGTGCAAGCCACATCTGGTGACAACACAGAAAGATATGACTCTTGAATAATTAGAGATAGTTAACCGTAGTACTTCCACGAAATACCTAATCAGTAACGGCAAAATAAATGAAGCTTTACGGGTGAAACTATCTCATTTAAAATCCCATGCAAATCACTCACTTTACAGTTTTATCTTCAATATTATGTTAAAATAATGCTTAAAAGATTATTTTTTAAAACAATAAATACAATAGAAATGTCCTTAAGAAGTTCCGTAAAAAGCCCATTAAGTTTAAACAATGATATTCACTAAACAATGACAGAGAGCAATTTATATATCCCATTTTTAAAAACTGTCCTATCTCTAGAGATCAAAAATTGAACTTGTGCTTGTCTTATATCTTCTTCTTTCTTGAACGTTTTGCTCAGCAAAAAATTTTGCAAGGATAGAAACATGTGGTACTAAAAGAGTAATAAGTTCGGAGAATATGATGTAGGGGATACAATTTCCTAGCCTAGTTCTGCAATTTTTAATGAACTCTTTTCTTAAGCTCTTTCTAGGCTGCTCTTTTTTTGGAACATTGCCTGCCTCTTTTCTTGGACTGCTCCTGTAAAAGAATCGAATGATCGTTTCTTATCGGCAGAATCAAAAATACGCGCTTATACATTCGATGCAAATCATAAACTAAGTATCTTTTAATAATAGATGGTGCTCTCAGAGCTGCGCTTAAATTATACAGGATAGTTTAAAGCTCACTTTAAACTATCCTGTTGCAGACAATACTTTCCCGAATTAAGTTTTTCCTTCAATTTTTAATCCTCATAATGTATTGGTCCTCAAATGTTTCACTATAAACACAACTCTTACTATAAACATACTCTATAAACACACTCTTCACTATAAACACACTCTTATTCACAGCCAAATTAGTTTTAGAGTTGAAACGGCTCAGTCTTTCTCACAATATACTCTTTTTCTTAAGATGTTTTCGTAGGTAACCCACTTTTCATCCTCATTTATCATACAGTTCAAAAAGGGCTCGATTTTCTTCCGAACAAGCAGAGATACGCATATGACGACTTGAATATCAAAGTTCTTTCAATTTAATTCATATGGCACCCATTTTGAAAATTTCTATACCAATTCTATCTTCCGAATATGGTCCGAAATAATTTGCTGAATTGAATTAAGCTTTCTGTGATATTCGATGTTGTCAGAAAAATGATCTAGCTCTAATATGGGTTTAACAACGTCGTAATCGATCAACGGACAGAATTTTCCGGTAGACCTAATACATACATACATTATATAGATCTCTGTTTGTACATAATGCATACATACATATATGTTTTCGTTTGTGATCGACTTACAACAATAAACATTTGATCATACTTCTTGCTGTTGTTTTTGTCTTAAAATTTCTTCCGAGCAGCTTTCTTCATTAGATTCCAATAATGGTTATTTAATTTAAAATTTGCTGAAAAATTCCACCTTTTAGATTATCAATTATTTTCAGAAGAATTTTCTCAGATTTGAGCCAGAGGTATTAAAGGTCCCTAGATATTCTTCTCTAATACCTCTTGAGGTTTAGATTTTAAAGTATTACCATAATTATTTCATGAATATCAGTCGGTTCTTCTATCTCGAATTGATTTTGGTAATGCAATTCAGGAATTAGTAGATCATCTATATCACGCAAAATTAACCTCTGTACATCATTCAGCTTTCTGAAAATCTCTGTTCTGAAATATTCTAATCTTCTCATGTTCAGAGCCTTTATTTGATTTGCAACCAATTACCTGCTAACCGATTGTCGAAATTATTATTTTAAAATGTTATTTGTATCACAACATCTTTTGAGATCTACGATGATCTGATTCTCTCTAAGGAGAATATATAAATCACGATTACATAATGTATTATTGTTTTTAAATGCGTAGGCTCGCTTCTATCTTCATCTCAATTCCCTGAGTAACACATCTAATTTACAGATGCTTTGAAATTTCAACACTGGAACATCTCTACTGTGAATATAACCAGTCCCTTTTGTGGATACAGTAAATCAGCCACATCTCTCCTATTTTGCAACAGATGTTTTCATACATTCGCATCGGTATTTCTCCTACATTCCTGTATTTTTCGATAGTTCAAAAATAAGTAATGATTTTAGTTTTGGTATCGTTGTTGGAAATACCACTTACAACTATAGAGTTCATGCAACATATTCTCTTTACACATCCAAAGCTGATGATATAGAAGACTCTCCAAAACTGATACAATCTAACTTTGATCAATATTGCACGTATACAGGAAGTATAAGAATGATCATGCAATTAGATCATTTTAATTACAAATGCCCTCCAGTTCCTTGGAAATATTAAATATTTTAAGTTCACTCATGTCCATAAATTAAGGATAATTCAGAATCACAAAGAAATTGAACTCTAAAATAAACATTTCATGTGTAAAAATATTAGCTTTCAAGTCTGATTCTCGCTAGACTTTCATATGGAGAGGACCAGGTACCCGTTACCACCAAGAGAGCACCATTGAGCGACACCGTTACGGTGGTGCAGGATTGCTCGTTTGGGGAGGATTATTCTGGATTTCTGAATTAACATGCATGTTCAGAATGTAACCTTGACAGGCCACATCTATCGGGATGTCATTCTGGAACAATATGTACGTTGGTTTCGGGGCGCTATGGGTGCCGAATTTCTGCTTATGGATGACAACACCCATCCTTACCGTGCAAACATTGTGGACGAATACCATCTATTGGAGGATATCACCAGTATGGACTGGCTAGGATACTCACCGGACTTGAATCCAATAGAGCATGTATGGGACATGCTTGGCCGACGAATTGTAGCCCATCAACCCCCTCCTACATGTCTACCAGTTTCGGAGAGCATTGCTTGATGAGTGGTGTAATATTCCCCAAGATCAGATCAATAATTTGATAATCAGCATGCCTAGGCGTAGTATGGCCTGTATTGCATCGTCTGGGGGCATACCATCATGTCATATTCATCATGTTATTAACCATGTTACATTGGTTTTTGTAAATAGGTTCTTTTTTAAAATTTGCTCCAGGGAGTAAAAATCGCAATTTTTATTAATGATGTCAAACATATAGCATCTTTTTTTGCTCTTTACATTTTGTTTAATAAATAGATTTTACTAATAAGTCACATTTGTTTTGCTTCTGTCTCTTTCTTGGCCTAAACTTGCATTATCCTTAATTTATGGACACGAATGTATATTGAAGAGCAAAAGATTTGGCAAAGTGTTTTGTTATATTCCAAGTTATGTCGGCATTGCTGGCAATGAGCTTACAGATAATGAAGCTAAAAATGACATTGACTCTTTTTTTACATAAAGCCATAGCATTTTTGACATTAAAAAAATTGTCAAATGCTTATATTTTCTCCTAGTGCTACAGGACTTTCACTGCTCTTGAATTAAATAAAAACATGGAACAAGTTAAAATTCAGGGTATTTTTTCAGAATTAAAGGAAATTAGAAATAGTTTTAGATGCTTATTTTCCACATAGCAGTAGAAAAGATCATTTGTGAATCAACAATCAATACCAGAGGAAATTTATTTTATAAAACAGCAAATTTTTGCTTTTGCTGATAATAGTGGCATTATCAGGAGAAAAACTGCGGATTTGAAAAAGGCTTTCTTAACTCTTGAGAAAAGAAGATAGGTAAAATTCATGTTATAATCAATCAGAATAAAACTAAATAAATTTAGAACTCTTAGATAATATTCTTCTAGCCATCTACAAATTAGTATATATAAATTTTAAAAGTTGACAGCTTTTCATATCTGGTCTCTGAGGTTAACATTAATAACAACATCACATCTGAAATTATAGGCGAATCAATACAGTCAACAGATGCTTTTATGGAACTGTCAAAAATTCAGACCTAATTAAAAATAAAACTAAGTTATTAATTTATAACTGTCTAATCAGACCTACACTTACATACTCATCTAAAACTTGGAGAATGACACAAAAAAATGAAAATGTTCTTGAAGATTTTGAGTAGTGGATACTAAGGGCTGCTTTTAGAGGTATACAAATTGAGTCCTTTTGGCATAGACACTCAAATTTAGAATTCTATAGTGATCTTCAGAGAAACTGGAATCATTAAATATATAAAACATCTAAAGAATTGATGTTTGGTCATGTTATTAGAACTAAAAAATAACGTTCAACACAAAAAATATTCTTTGTCAAACCCTTTGGAACAAGAGTCAGAAGCCGACCCAATCTTAGATTGCCTGACTTCTTAGAAGGGGTCTAGCAATTTTAAGAGCGATTACTTGGAAGACCAGGGAGGAAGTTCTTCCGAAGCCTCACCCAAAGCTCTCGTTCCACAGAGGAAGGAAAGAAAACAGAGAACTTAAAATCTGTAGATGAACACAACAAACTACATAATATATCTTCTTATATTTTTCCATTTCCACTTATTCCCTTTTAAAGAATCCTAGTAAAAATTCTCTTCATATTAGACATATTCGATTGACACATAAGAACTTATTCTCATCTTAGAGTATTTAAATTTGTGACACATGTAATGTACCGTATACTGTACATAATATTTTAATTGACTGTCCTAATTTTAATTATTTACGCTTGGTGTTTCAAACAGTTTAAATTAAATTTTATCAGATTTAATTGTGTTTAAACCACACAAAAGCATTTTTACAAGCAATAAGTTATTTTAAGTTCTGCTAAAAACTTTTATCCCTTTTAATCTTTTTTATAAATTTTTATTGAAATGGTTAATACATTCTTTCTTTTATACATTTGACTAATAATTTATCACAGAGTTTCCAATTCTAGATTTATGTTTTGCATAGCGTATATTCATCCAATATTTATTTAATATATTATACGACCCACAAATCTCAATCACATACATATCTCAATAAATAAGAGGAGAAAATATCAAATAAAAGTAAAGCTTGACATAAAACTGCATTCTGCGTCATTCGCTTTACACCCTATCTCAATATTCACAATAGTTAATTTAAATTCTTCACTTTTAATTTACTTTATTTGACACTCTACAATCACTTCACACAAGTGAGCTTATTCATTCGGAACTTAATTGAAAAGGGAATTTTAAATCTCTATAAGCATTTAAGAATGTAAATGAGTCGAATCAGCTAACTATTAAACGGAAGTTGTCTTAGTCTTAGGGCAGGGTTACATTGTCTTATTGAATGGATATATAACCAATTTGGAAAGGGTGCCAATTTTGGAAAAACAATTGCACATGTTATTTCCTCAACATGCTAAAAATATCAAAAAGTAAAACCATTATTTAAGTTTTAATTATGAAATCTTAGAAAAAAAAAGTTTTTTTTCACTTAGAAATGAATCGTGGGAATTCAGAAACTAATATTTAAGAAATAATAACAACAATAGAAATTTAAAAATTTAATTGTTAATATATTTTAAATGTTTAATCAACTAATTTATGGATGGATAAAATTGAATAAACTGAAGTATCTATTTTTATGGAAGTATTAAATAGTCAACACTTAACTAATTACGTTTTTCAATGTGTAGTTTTTTTATTAAATCATTTATATTATGATTAATTTGTGAAGATCCAAGCGAAGTTGAGCCTTAATGCACACATCAGTTAATTTTGAAAGATATTTTTTTTTATATTATAACATTCACGACAAAATCAATTGTTAAAAACTTATATTAATCCACTCTGACAGTAATATCTAATAGGTAAATCAATCAAAGTTGGAAAAATGCTTGTAGCTACAGATTTCAAAAATTCAATATAGTTGATGAAGAAAAGGAACTTTTCATTGTAGTATGATGCTGTAGATCAATAATTTCAGTTTGGTATCACAAGGATAACAATTATTATCTTTTAGAGAAATTAAAAAAGGTATGTGAAAGGAATTAAATATTTTTTAATGTAAGCAACTTCAAATGTTGAACTGACTAAACCTTGAAAAGTGGATTAAACATTTGTGTAAAATAATATAATCTTTTTTTTAACCAAAATAGTAAGTAAAATCATAGGTTTTTTCAGTAAAGTAGATAAATGATCCATCTGAATAAATGAAATACATTATATTTGTTGTTTTAAAATGAACTTATTTAAATCTCCTTTAAAATTGGGGAGAATAACTAAGTTCCATAACTAATCTTCATTTTTCAGAAGTAAGTACTCACATTGCAATTCGTTATTTTTGCTAGATAATTTAGAATACAATTCCACAAATCTGAAAACCATATTAGAGAGAGTGCACTTGCTTTGGAAAGCCAACACACAATACAGTGAAGGATAATCAGTCATCTTTTTTTTATTTCTTCCAGAAAAAGCTCACAAAACCATCATCGAATCATAGCTAAACTAATATTTTGTCAATACAGACTACTCTATGGTCAACAACAAAAGATACATTAAATTCCTTCTCATACCAGCGTAGGTAATACAGAGATATTTAAGCACTTTTCTTCCAAACTATAAAATTTTAAACCAGAATAATAATCTATTTACCTTGCCAAGCTTGCAAGAAGTTCCAGACACTAATTAATTTTGTCCTAATTGTTTAACACAAATTAACTTAGTGGATTTAACTCAACTTAATTGAGTTATAAATCTAATAAGTTCTTTAGAAATGACTTCACATACAGTTAAAATATATTTATAGAGTAAATGAAAAATATTTGAGTTATTTTTCACCTAACACTCTTATTAATTCCTCATTGTGTGCTCATTATCTGACTAGCTGCTTTAACATTTTCAAGTAATACCCCTTTCTGGTATTGTTGTGTTCAGTTGACAATAAGCAGAGCTTCTACGAAATTAAAATTAGTACCTGAACACAATATTATAAAGTTTCAGATATTTTGATTAATAAATTGTTAAGGTTAAACTTTACCATGCCACATTATGTCAAAATTTGCAATAATCAACGAAGGAAATAAGGGTAATTCAATAGAAATGATGCTACAAATTTTATTACTTTTCATATAGATTTATGTATTTAAAACAGATCTAAGTTCTAGGAATCATAAATCCCTGTTGAAGAAGCTTTTATAAAGAGAAAACTGTCATTCAAATAAAAGTGTATATGAAAGGGAAAATTTAAAATTAAGTACTTCTCAATGGAACCTTTTTCCTCTTAATACAATATTCTTAGTAACTTATTACAAGCATTCTTATACATTTCTGATTTTGTTATCTAAACCGAACTCTAAAGCAAGTTGAAATAAGAGATTTGAAGATAAGGCAGCTAAAAATTTTCGTATTTCTGTTTTAAATATTTGTTGATTCTAAAAATGGGCATTTATGTGAAAATAAATAAATTAATATGAAATAAAATTAGCAGTATCATTTATTGTCCCTTCATGACATTGAAAAAATTTAATAAACATTGTTTCATATATATATATATATATATATGTATATATATATACATATATATATATATATATATATATATATATATATATATATATATATATATATATATATATATATATATGTATATATATATATATATATATATATATATATATATATATATGTATATATATATATATATGCAATTTATAAACTGGTATGCAAAGGAGTTAGATGCTATAACTAAAGCTACAGGATATCAAGACTTGATGTACATAATGTGTTAAAGAATTTTTTTATTAATAGTGTTATTTACCATTTATGTACAACTTTGTATAATGCCATATAAGCACAACAAAAGAGTAAATTATCAGATATTAATAAGGCTATATGTGACAAACAATTTTAAAACAGAAGAAAAATGATTAAAAAAAGTTTGGAATATCGGCAATTATTAAACTTTTATGGAAGTGAAAAAAATTACCAAACATATACAAAATGTCAAAAGTCTCGAACTTAGGAGAAAGTCCCGTAAATAGGAGCTTCTAGCAAATACATTAAATAAATTTAAAATAAATACAGAAATTTATATCTGAAAGCCTTAGTTGAATATTAAAAACTGTAAGAATTGAATACATCAGTTTGAAATAATAGTTACAGAAGTTGCAAATAGATGGCGATGTAATCGTCATACGTAATGCTTAGTATAAATAGTCGAAGCCCAGAGCGATCAGTACCACTATTCAAGCGTGAAAGAAGGTTAGCATTGAAAACATTGTGATGTGATTTTTTGGAAAGAATGTTTTCATACGATTATTTCATTTATGTATGCTGATTTGAGCTGTACATCGTACAGCGCCATCAATTAGCAGCTTTTGTAACTATCATTTCAAATTGCTGTATAAAATTCTTACAGCTTTCACAATAAACATACCTTTTACTGCATTCCTCTATCTTTTTTTTCGAGATATTTAATTATATATATATATATATATATATATATATATATATATATATATATTATTATTATTATTATTATTATTATTATTAAAAATTCAATTTTTATCTTTGGTCAATACTAAGTAATATGAATCAAAAGGATATTATTGAGAATAAATTTTGAAATATTTGACACAAAATGATAATATTTTGGAAAATTCAATAATATTTTACTTAAATGGTTCCAATTACTAAAATTCAAATTTTATGTCTAATTTTATCACACCTTATATTTTAATTCCATATATATTTATAAATATTAAAAATAAGATTGCACCTATCCTGCATGTAAAATCTTGTCTGAAAAAAATTTTAAGAAAAATAATGCAAAGCAACATTGAAATGCATCTTTAACACAAGAAAAATGTTTCCAAGTTAAAATTGTTTTACTTTTTTAGGCTTGAGAAATGTTATTTATTAATCTATTAACATTTAAACAGAGCTAAATTTTTGCCTATATAATTTCAGTTTGATCTTTCTTTTTAACAAAGGCTTTTTTATCACATCTTATATTAATTAGCAACTTTTAAAATATTCGTTTTTATTAAGTTAGTAAATAAAACAATATTGTTTTACAGATTTATAGAAATAACGTTCGTATGAAAGTTTTTAAAATAAAAAATAATAAAACGTGTTTATAGATTATGCTTTCAGCCTCGGAATTGTGTGAATTATTGTTATGAATAAAATATCCTAATTAACGAAGTGTATCCGTAATACTCCATTTACAAACATTACTTTCGAAGTGTGTATGTATTAAATATCAATTTTTTAGTCATATTTCCCAGAAGTCCTATTATAAAAAAGTCTTTCAAATATATCTGTAGAGATATTCCTAATTTTCAGAAATTTTATGTGCACCCTATTGCCCGATTTTTTTCCGTTGTTTTGATGTGCGCTTCTGTGATTTATCCAATTTCCAAAATATCTACATCCATTCAATTTTTCAGCTTCTTTTCAATCATTCTATTTTGTTCAAAATAAATATCTCAATAACTTAACCGAATACTGAGTAATTCCTTAAACGGAAGAATGCATTGGACAAAATGTAACTCGAAATCAGATGAGAAAGATAGAGTGTAATGAGAGCGCAAAAGGGGGCGGCGTGTATCGATTCCCCCACCCACCCACAGGGGGCGCCCCCGCGCAAAGAGAATGCATAAGAAGAGGAGGGGCTTGCTGGGGCGCCTGATATCCGTCTGTTGTTCCACGTTTCTAGCCAAGCAGTTAAAGGTCTGAAATTCTACTTTTTGGAGCACTTCTTCTCCTAAAAAGCAACAAGCCTTCTTCAAGCGTGGTTGCCAACACTCAAGAAAAAAACATCTAATTTTTTTCTTCCTTCTTTCAGGTATATATGTCTTACTTTTTTCATTATTACTATTAGCAGCAGTAGTATTTTCCATTATCTTTTATTATTACATTATCTATTCGCCAATTTGAAATGTGTGCGATAAAATTGTAACATAATTATATATTTTGAAAGTGCTTCTTCACCCCACATGATTTTCGTTTGTTCAAGAAAATGCTTTATAATGTAAACGTTAAATAGAAATATGGTTCGGTTGATGTTGATTTAAGGAATTATCACTTTTAATATTTACATGAATAAAATTACATTTTTTTATCCTTTTATCTTATCTTAGAACTAAAATTCTTCTCAAAACCATTTGATATGATTTTTCTAATAATGAAAATTTTTATTACGATTTAATAACAATAACATAAACATGATTAAATAAATGATAAAATTCTATTAAAGTCATATATAAAACATATTAATCATTACGATTCATGTGATAAATGGCGATATTTTCATTAATAATATTTATAATGAACTTAAATGAGCTCGAACTATTATTTTACCTAATTGTGAAAATTCCTAAAAATAATTTCAAAGTTTAATTTTAATAATGTATTGTATGTACAATCACATTTATATTTTAAATGGACTCAAAAGACTATATTATAATTAAAATTTATAATGTAAATTGCTTTATATTACTTTTATATTACAAATATTATACTACAAATAATTTATATTACAAATAAATGTCGATTGTCACATTTTACTATTACAAAATTTAAAAAATATAGCCTATTCCATTGTTAAAATGCCGTTTGCTGTGATCAGTCCTTACTTATTTTGTATGACTGATGTACTAAATAGTGTACATATGTCATCATGGAATAATTCTGTATCATCTACAATACATATTCTGTATATTGCTTAAATATAGTAGTTTACTATCGAAATGAAATTAATAACATACGTTTACTATGAACTGTTGAAACGAATTTTTAATATTGCCTGAAAAGCAACTTTTTGGTTACTTTTAAAATTTGTATTTTAACTAAGAATTTACTTTAACAATGTAAAATTCAATATTCATAATAAAAATTATCTGTAAATTATATATTCACAAATTAAATCAAAATTAATTCAAGTTAGCATTCCCTGTTTATAGTAAAAAATTCTAAATACATAACATGTTAACTTTTTATATTATATCTTTTAGTTTTGTATGAATACTTGTTTCAACTTCATTTTATAGTTTTAAAACATACGTGTTCTAACCAAACTTCTTATTATTATCTTTTGTTAAGAAAATAGAAAAATATTAAATTTATAATTTACGAGAGTATTTAAACATCTGTCCTGGATATTCCGATCATAACTAATTAAGGAATAAAATGCTTGAAATGTGTATGGAAGATTGTGTATGACAGATATAAATAATTTCATTCAGAACTCCTTTATCTTTAACTGATTATTGGTATCGAAAATATTTATCACGCTTTATTTAATGTTTTACTCTATAAAATTGTGAATTTAAAAGCTTATAGTCCTACTTCATAACTGAAAACATTATCGCGATATATTCAGATAAAATCAGTTTTCATTGAAAGATTCAGTTTTTGATTCAAAATAAAACTTTGCGTACAAAACTGCTTGGAAAAAAAATATATGTAGAGTTCATTTTATTCATTAAGCTTCCAACTTATTTAATGATTAATATTGCTAACAATTCAATGATTAGCATCACAGAAATTCAAATTTATTTATCGACGCTTTCGATAAAACAGTAACAGATACAAGAAATGTATTCTTTTTTAAACTAATTTATTCCTTAAATGCCTTCAAAATTAAAAAAAAAATAAGTCTTATAGTTTATCTAAATAATACAAGCAGTTTCACATAGACAATTTTAAAATTTACTTTCAAAGATAATTTTAAATTATAATAAGAATATCTTGACATTAAAGTTATAAATTGTAATACTAGTTGAATAAATTACATTTATATTCCTATTGTTTGCACAGTTCGTTAGTAACAAACACACTCATAAATATTCAAAAATATCATATCAAATGAAACATGATGCTCCAAAATTATTATCTATTTATTTTATTTAAGTGATACAGCTTGTATATTGTAATAAAGCAGTAAAACATCTATAAAATATAACCCTATTAATTTATAAATTGTTAGATTTATAATTTTATAAGTTGAGAACACAAAAAACTCAGAAAAAAATTAAAAATAAATTTTACTTTATGCTTTTAAATATAAATGAAAATGACTTGCGTCATGTTTTTCAAGATAACAGCAATAATATTCATATGAAATGAAGTTAAGTAATTTTAAAACTGAAAAAAATCGCTTTCATGTGCGTAAATAAGCAAATTTCTTTCACTTAAAAAATATAATGATGTTATATAAAATGCACAAAAATATTTCAAAAAATTAAAGTTTCATTAAATCACCAAATCGGATTCAAAGAAAAATCTTCAAGCAAAAATCTGGTACTAATATATAAATTTATTAATATTTTATTTTTGATGTTTGAATTACTTATGGTTAAAAATAGAATAATTCAATGAACAACAAAAAGATTTCCATATGAAAACACAATTAATTTATATTTATTATTTAATTTCATTAAAATCTTGAAAAAATAAAGACTCATTCTATTAAATATTCGATTAAATTCTTGAAGAAATGTAACAAAATATTAATTCTATCATATAACTATCAATTAAAATAAATGAATCAATAAAAATTAATGATATTCAATTAATCAGTAATTATTTCTATTCTATACATTCATATTGTATATATGTGTGTGCGTGTGAGAGTGTATAAGAAAATCAGTATCACATAATAATAAGTTAAAATATTAGTAACTTTTTATTATAAAAAGAAGTTCTTAAGAAAGTATTTTTGAAATTTCTTTAGCAGAATTAAAATAAATTCTCAGAAAACCTTCTGAATTAAAAATTTCTATGAGAAAATATTTATCTAAAATAAAATAAAAACCCATAAAAACGAAAGTTATGAGGTTTTATAAATGATAGAGGACTCTTATTTCAAGAATTTTACTTTAGAATCATTCATGTATTCTTACTTAAGGTTACTTTGAGTGTCTCTTAAAGTGTGGGGTCTACGAAGTACCTAATGAATCTTCAGTTTCCCTTTTATTAAATATTAATTAAATCTTTCATCTTTTGAGGAAGGTACTTCAACATTCTCACAAACTACGAAACTCTTATTATATTTATCGAAAGACTTAACTGTTTTTCTTCGCTTCGTAAAAAAATGTATGTGAGTAACATTTTAAAGTATACGCTAGCTTATAAGTAAAAAAGTTTATTTTATGTCAGCGATTATTAAATAGCTTTTTTCCATAAAATTAAGGCTAAAACCTGGGGAATAAAAAAGTGAGAAAAATCAAAACACTTTTTTCTAGTTTTTAAGATGAAAAGGCTTAAAAGAGAATGTAATTGCTTATAAAGGCTAATAATTTAACCCAAATAACGATCTGTTTTAGTATTATATAATTCATCCACAATTATAATTAATATAGTATAAATACATCCTGACTTCAGAAACTATAATTTCAAAATAATTATATTTAAAACATTTTCCTTGTCAATGAATTCAATGGAGGGAGATGTCAATTAATTTAATGATGATACTTTGCAGATGAATTCAATTTTGTACGCAACAAAATAACATTATTTTGAAAGAAATATGCTTTTTTTTTAAATCCTGATTATTTCATATTGATAGAATTTGAAAAATAAAACAACAAAACAAATTTTCTTTATTCAACATGAAAAAAGTATTATATTATGTTTAATGTTACATTTATTCGTAAAATGTTGAATGAAATGTAAAATAATAAACTAAAGTTTTATTTTAAATTACTTATTAATTGCTATTGTAATTGAGGTGAATCATGGTTTATGATGATTTATTAGTTTTCTTTTCAAAACTAACTCGAAACAGATGGCCATTTTAAACATAAATATCGTTGAAATCATAACTAGCGAAAAAAATTCAAGCTTTTAACACAACTCTAGTGAGAGTTATAAAGTATTATGAGTTTATCACATATGTTAATGTTACCAGAAAAGTGATTTGTGAAAAGTGACTTAGGTGAATATCAAACCCACAAAGAGTTCTTGATTATAAGTTAACACGTCACCTACAACCTAAAATTATTGCCTTGAGAAATTTTAAAAGAAGTAAACTCATAAATTAATTAAATAAATGCTAATAAGTTAAATATAGTTATTTGCTTATTGTTTAATTCTTGTGATATTTTTCAAAATCGCAGTACTTTTAAGAGCATTTAGTAATTAAAAAACTTGCTTTTTTTTTCTTTATGCACACTGATGTCTTAATATAGTAAACAAGACAATATTCGTTGCAATTATTAGATAAGGGTTGCACTTGCCCAATTTTATCCGAAAGGAGCATGCTCGTCATTTTATTATAATGTGAAAAACGTGTCTCATAATAAAAATGTGTTTATTATTATATGATCGAGAAAGTTATTTATAAAAAGCTTAAAAACATCAGAAACATGAAAAAATGTTATATATCAAAAGTACAAGTCATTTCATATGTAAGACCTAGTTCCGAATTAGTGTTTGCTCTTCAAAAAATTACGTTTTACAGTCAAAATAAAATAACTGTGATCGTTTTCAAAAAACTGTTCAAAGTAAATTTCTCAGCTTATGTCGTCTACATGAGTTCGATCAATCCATTTTGCACTAAAAGGACAAAATGTCAATTCCTATATTTCAAACACCATTACACAACTCAAAAAATGTTTTTATTCGGAACTGACTATAAAAAAACATATGTTATATTTTATTATTTTTTTGAAAAGTTCTCAGATGTTTCTAACAAATTTAACTGGATTTTTATTTGATAAGTTTAAAAATATGTATGTGAAACGAAATGAAATGGGGCCACGTCCGAAGAGGATAATATATCGTTCGGTTTTTATCATTGTTAAAAAAAATCATGACCGTAAAATTGAACAAAATCATTCTTTCAGCATTCTGGAAAAGAATTTTGTGAATAAAGAATTTTTTTCTGATAAAAATAATGATCATCAATGAACAAAAATTTTAAAATGACTAACTTTATGTCCGACAAACAATCCTCCCTAACAAAAATCTAAAAAAGGATCTTTTCATCAACAAAATATTTGCCTTCCAGTAAAATTAACTCTAGTTTTTACCAAATATTAGAAAAGAAAGCATTTAAAAATATAACAACATGAATAAAAAAATGTCCATAAAAATAATTAAAAATTAATTGACTATAAAATTTAAAGAAAAAAATTTAAGTTTTTTAAAAAAAACCTAAATTTTTGTTCTTTAAATTTTATAGTCAATTAATTTTATGGCATAAAATATAAGTTTTAAAAAAAAACTTAAATTTTATGCCGTATATTTATTATAAAAACAAAGTATTTTTCATTGAAAGATTATATTTTAATAAATTATATAAGAAACCTTCCCCTGTAGATAAAATATCTACCATAATTGCAAAATCTAGCAAAAAAAAACATAAATAAAAAGAAAACTTCAAATAATTAATTGTAAATAGTATAAAATAACTTAACTGGTTAGAAAAATCGTAACTATATTTATTTCAATAGAATTGTAAATCTTTGCTTATTCACACAGATTTAATAGTCTCATTTACTTTAATAGGAATTAAATTTTATTTAAATGCTTTAAAAATAAGAACTTGTTTATATGAATGTCAATAATATTTTATTAATTGAATAAATGTCAATAATATAAGATTGTCATAATATAACTAAGTAATTAATGTCAATAATATAATTAAGAGAACAGATATGGAACATTTAACTCAACCGAACAGAGATGTGTACCAACTCCACTCAGATATATTAAAAGAATTATATATAAATAATTTGTAATTTTAACAAAAATTTGTAAGTACAATTATGGTAATAAAAATAATACATTATTTAAAAAAAATAGTAAATTTAAAAAAAAATGTTTTTCATATTTCTACTTACATAATTACATTTTATTTTGATATCGAAGGGGTGATAGTACAATAAATAAAAACTGTGTTATATGTATATATATGTAATATATATATATATATATATATATATATATATATATATATATATATATATATATATAACACAACTTTTATCTATTGTACTATCTCCCCTACGATATCAAAATAAAATGTAATTATATAAATAGAAATATGAAAAAAAATTTTAAATTTACTATATTTTTTTAAATAACTTTATATATAAACTAAATAAACTAAATAACTAAATAACTGAACTATAAATAACTTTATATATATATATATGTATATATATATATATATATATATATATATATATATATATATATATATATATATATATATATATATATATATATATATATATATATATATATATATATATATATATATATATATATATATAAAGTTACTTTAACATATATTGTATTTCATAGTTTAGAAGAATTCTTATTGATTATGTACACCTTCTTTAGAAAAGAACCTACAATTTTTTAAACTGAAAAGAAAGGCTCTACAAATAAGTCATACAGTTTACAATATTAAATGATATTGGGTATCTTTTAACATCCTGCAATGGGAAACTTAACAGCAGTACTTATAGATATTATAAAAATGTTTAATATGCACCACTTATTATTATAATCGGAAGACTCTTTTGGACCATATACACTTCTTGAAGAGAAACCCTATAAACTTTGGAATAACCATCCTAGCAGATTTGCATATAGCAGAACGTTGAGCTAACACTGTGCGATCATAGCATCTACTTCGTATTTGAGTTAAACAACAACCTGTAAATGTCATTTTGATATTTTTATTTAATACAACCTGATAAATTAAAATTTTTAGCTATTTTAATACAATATTTTATTTTAATTAGTGCAATCATTTAATATTATGTTTCAGTTATATTATGTGCGTAGGCTTAAATTGGTTTAATATTTAAAAAACAATTTCTATAAAGCAATGGATTCAATAATACCAAAATTTATAAAAAAAAAACATTGGAATAATTTTATGTTTCGGATTTCACATATTTATGCATAGTTGTATTAGAATCTTCCAGTTTTTCTCCTTGATATCCAATGAATATTACAGACGAATAATGAAAACTTCAAATAAAGAGAACTTTCTGAAAAACTAAAATCCGTTAATGGGTTACAATTACATTCCTAGTAAACATATTTAGATTACATTTAAGATTATTCCTGCTGTCTATTATCTACAAGAAAAAAATCCACAACAACCGTATAGTTGAATCACTGATGTCTTCATTCCCTTTTGTTCATTTTAAGCTTGATACATTTTTATTTTCATTATAAAAATAATTGAAAGTATATAATTATTATTCATATAAACTAAGTTGCTACATTACTAAGTAAATATCTTTAAAAAGGTATAAAAATAACTACAGAAACATGGAGAAATATTCTTGAACAATTTCACATATTTTTATGGATTATTTTTGGTTCTACAAATGCTTTTTGTATACAAATTATATATACTAGACATATACTTTGCGCTTATACATTTATATACATATACTTTGTACACATACTATAGACACTTTGTACCACAAATCCCGTCTAATCCAGGATGTCAAATTCTGAATTTGCTTTGCGATAAAGAAATGTTGCCAAAATGACGAATTGTGACGTGTGCAATGACGTAAATACTAGGGTTGCCAAAATAGATTTTTCTGCATAATTCTCCTAAATATCTATATCTATTAAGTAATAAAAACTAGGATGCCAGATACGTAAGAAAATCCGCCAAAAAAAATCACCAAACTCAGAATTTGGCATCCTGAATTATACGGCATTTGTGTCCAAAGTATTTTAGCAAGAAAAAATAACGTGGCTCTTGATTTCTTTCTATAAATACGATTAACTTCAAAACCCTGTTACTTGATAGTGATAAATAAATATATATATATATATATATATATATATATATATATATATGCACTGGAAATTCATCAAATAATGTAGTCAAAAATAGTCAATATATTAAAATTAAGTACATTAAAATTTTTAACAAAACTAGGTTGAAAAATACTTGGTGCATTTTTTGTATTTTGCGAAATCATTTCACCCGCATTTATTTAATAAATTTCCATTATCCTTCGAATAGAAAGTACTAATTTTATAAGGGTATGACTTGTTAAATTTCATAATTACTTATTTCTTAAAACTTTTAAAAAACTTTTGATGTTTTATAACTAGATAAGAATCATGCCATTCCCCCTTTCTAAATTTCTTTGTGACTTCATCAATAATGATAATTCCTTTTTGAAAGGATCAATTGTTACAATAATTCCCAGCAAATGTATTCACTAAATCCATGGTAGTGACATCGTAATTGCTTGAATTATATTTTATTTATTTATGAAAACATAATTTTTCTCAATAATTTAATCTAAAAACCTAAAATAACTTACAGCGAAATATAGTGCGTGAAAAATTATCATTAAAACGTACATGTTTACAAACAAACAATGATTTTAATTCTAGAAATAATACGTTTGCTGTAAAAAAGACTAATATAATAGAACATGCTATATTTGTATTACCAGCTAATCTTTGATTTTATGGCATAAAAACTTTTCAGTATATGTAATATTTGCAATTTTCTTTTTTAATTTTATCATGTAAATATATAACGAATATTTGAATGAGAAATGTAATTCTTATTAGAAGTATATATTCCGCATAGTATATGTTGAACGACTGTAGGCAAAATTATTGAGTAAGTAAAATTTTGATTTCAAAACAGAAAATATATTGGATATGAAATTGAACACTTTTACTTATAAATAATAGTATTAATATTATTAATATCCATGTATATACAATTATCAAAATTTCTCATATAAAAGGACATAATGTTTTTGAACGAAATATTATTTTAAATATTTTCAGCACGTTTAAAGAAAGAGGATCTCAGTTTATCGAGTTTTAATTTTGTAAATGTTTCGGAGGTATTGCAAAGGCCAGTTAGAAAAACAATGTAAGGATTAAGGTCTGGCAAATAGAGTGGCCATACATCATTAGGGTATAAACACATCAGAGCTGGTATAGTTAATGCAGTCTTCATAAAGTTTGAAAAGAGATACTAGTTTTGAAACATATATTATGATCAATTGAATGCAGTTCTCTCTCGGAGGTATTAAAAAAGACTTTCATCCAACAGTGATTATTAGTCTTTAACTACATCTTTTTTTATTAACAAAGCATAACAGTTGATTTAATAAAAAACAATGCACATATTTTAAACATACTATAACAAAACAAATGATCATTAATCCATTTATTTACATATTTATAGGTTATAAATATGTTTCGAAATTTATTTAATTCAAAATTTTATTAAGATAAATGTATTTATCAAAAAATACCGAAGAGGATTTTTATTTCATGAGAATACATACCATCATATATACATATATAAATGGTAATCATGGCTTGCTGAAAAATTTTACAATTCTATGGTCATTTTTATTTTACGAAAGTTATTTGGACAGAGACGTGTTGTGCTTAAAGGGAAATTTAAACAATTATAAACAAATATGCCTGGTAGTTCCATAAAAGTATACCATGTAATATTATAATATACAATTTTCCTACGTTATGCGCTGAGATATACTGGTAGAGATACGAGCACCATCCTTTCAATCGGCTATATTACATTTGCTTACAAAGAAGTGGAGAAGTTCGGCTTTCTAGTGAAAAAAGTATCCCTTACCTAAAAGGTAATATGCTTGATGCTTAAAACAGAAAAAGATTAATAATGCTGACAGAAGAGAAGCACAATTATCTTAATTAGCACATTGATGCTGACAGGAAATAATCATATTAATGTTAATTATAGCACAGTAGCACATCAATGCTGACAGAAGAGAAGTACATTAATGTTAATTAGCACAATAGTGCTGACGAGAGATAAGCATATTAATGTTAATTAGCACATTGAGCCCATCAATACTGACAGGAGAGAAGCACATTAATCACATCAATGCTGACAGGAGAGAAGCAAATTAATGTTAATTAGCACAATAATGCTAACAAGAGATAAGCATATTAATGTTAATTAGCACATTAAGCATATCAATGCTGACAGGAGAGAAGCACATTAATGTTAATTAGCACATTAAGCACATGAATGCTGACAGAAGAGAAGCACATTAATGTTAATTAGCCTATTAATAACATCAATGCTAACAGGAGCGAAGCACATGCTTTGGTGTGTTTTGTTGCTCCGTCTTTATAAATATTTTAGTGAAGACCTTAACCTATGATTTCTCATATAGCAAAATGAAATTCGCTTGAAATATAAAAAACTAAATTCTATTTTTTTTAAAAAAAACATCGTTTTCAAAATTTAAAATTAAAATAAAATAAAAAAATCACCTTTAAACATTTTTTAAAGCTGGGTACTTGTTTTAGTTCAAAATGTTTCTAAAGATATGATTAATTCATACTTTAATTTATATATTATATAGTGTGGATCCTAAAAATGTTACCTATTTCTGACTAACAAATAATTACAATAGATCATGACATGGTTGTATTGTTTAAGTGACACAACAGATCTGGTAATATAAACAAAGAATTGTTTTTATTTATGCTCACCTAAGAGTATTTTGTCTTTAAAATCTCTTTACTTTTACTTCTCTCAAGAAACTCTCTCATGATTTAGACAAACAAAATCACCTAAAAGTATTAGAAAATGTAAATTCTTCTATTTTGCAAGATTTTTGCAATTATTATCATGGTACTAACGAAAATAATGCTCAGTTAAATACAAATGCTCATTTAATGCTCAGTTAAATACTCATTTAAATACAAATAATGCTCAGTAATTAAAAATATATAATTAAACAAAAATACAATAATACATTCAACAATTGAAATCGACACTGAATAAAACTGAATTTATTTGAAACGTAATTTAACAAAAAATAAAGTAATGCGAAATGAGTTGTGTGTGTATAGTTTATGTATTTTTAGTAAACCTGACTTCAAATCAACAATTCGTGTGTTCGATTCTCACCTCGAGAGTGTAAATGTCAGTAAGGGATTTTAAATACACATAAAAATTTTCCTTGATTGGATTAAGTTTTTCCATTGATTTTATTCTTTAATATAATTAGATTTTCATTAGCTGCAGAAAAGAATTTATTCTCATGTTTAGTAACAAATAACTCGTTTTTTAGCAACATTAAAAAAATTTAAAGTAAAATGTTATTTTTCTTTGAAATGGTTTTATTTTTTTAATGATTTCAATTTTATCTTACATATCACTGTTTTGAATGCATAATAATTAATCTTGTTGCCAATTTAGAATTTTAATAAAGCATTAATAATATATCGTTTTACTTATGGAAATCAAAATTATGAAATCATTTTCTGAAAACTTTCCAATTTCAATGAATATCACTAATATGCACTTTCTGCAAAAGCATATTATGACTTCAGCAATCACAATAGTACTTTACAGAAAACAAACCACATTACATCAACATTAAATTTTTAGTAATATATTATTTTGGAAATATAATGAAGTAGGAGAACTTTAAATCATATAAGGAAATAATATGATGAAATATAATGAAATAAGTGGTTAATAATAAGCTCCTAATTACTAGTTCAGTCTTAATTTTTTGGAGTTCTTTAAAAGCAACTGAAAACAACCAAATGTAAGTGCTCATTCTACATATTCTTCATAACAAGTAGGTAGACTCTCATTGGCAGTATGCCGTATTTTCATGTTGCAAAGAAGGAAACCTGGAAAACTCTCAAGCACCCACATCCTTCAAAAATAGTGAGTAGACTCTTCATTGATAGTTAGCTGTATTTTCACGTCGCAAAGAAGGAAACCTGGAAAACTCTCAATACTCCCATTCTTCACAAATATTGAATAGATTCTTCCTTGACAGTAAGCAATATTTTTATATCGAAAAGTAGGAAACCTGGAAAACTCTGAAGCACCTATATTCTTCACAAATAGTGGGTAGACTCTTCATTGACAGTATGGCATATTTTTATGTCGCAAAGTAGGAAACCTGGAAAACTCTCAAGCACCCACATTCTTCACAAATAGAGAGTAGGCTTTTCATTGACAGCAAGCCGTATTTTCTAGTCGCAAAGACGGAAACCTGGAAAACTCTAAAGCACCCACATTCTTCACAAATAGAGAGTAGACTCTTCATTGACATCAAACCGTATTTTCTTGTCGCAAAGAAAGAAACCTGGAAACTTTCAAACACCCTCTCCGGCAGGCGCAATTTTTTATGTAGGCCATATTTTATACAGCACATATTTTGTCAATAAATACTTTCTAATGAGTGATTTAACATAATCATGTACACTTTAATTAAAGAATTCAATGTTTTTTTAAATTTAGCAAAAAATATTTTAGGTGAATTAGAAAACATCCATAATTCTAAGAAATAATTTATCAGATTAATTTTTCCGCACATATTTCAATGTCTCTTTCAAACCAGAATATTGAATATTTTAATATTAAAATTTATTTTAAGTTTTTAAAAGTATGTAAACACAATTACAAAATGTTCCATAGTTCTTCTTTCAAATATTTAAATTTTTTTAAATGTATTTTTAATATATAATATGTATTTAATTTATATTTTATATAAAATTGAATTTATTTAAAAATGAATATCTTATATAAACTTATAAAATTTAATTAATAATATCATATAGTAAAGCGTGTTTTAGAATTAGTGCGCAATAAAATCCGAAGATACAAGCAGATTTTATCTCATTAAAAAGTACGCATTTGAATCGGAATAATAAAAGTTAGAATACCATTATTTTCTTAAGTGTCATTTTTTTCAAATTTTCAGTTATTTAAAATCTTTATTTTTCATTATAATACCTTGACTGGGAAAGACAAGAATCTCACATCAGAAAATCTGAAGAATGTTAACAAACTTTTTGAATATCTACAAGAATTTTTTAAAAGGAAAAAAAATAACTCACAATCAATAAAAATGTTATTAAGCAACACAGTATTAATAAGACCAAATCAAATAAATATGCTCTAACAAAGAAAAATTAATGTTTTATAAAATAAAATACTTATGTGCTTATAAATAATATAAAAATATATAATGGGCTTATGGTATCGGTTCTGATGTATATTTTATTCAAAGATGATTTTATAAAACAAAATCATTGTGCTAATTTAAAAAATTATTGAATATTTTTATGTGAAGAATAACATTTATATATTTAAAAGACTTCCCAAAGAAAAAGGAAATTTCCTTTATAGCTTGTTGATATGAAAATTAAAATGCATAACAATAAATGTATTTGTTAAAAATATGAAAAGTAAATTTAATTTAGCTATTGTTCTTAATTGTTTTAAGGCTGTTTAATTCCAGAGTTTAATAAGTTAAAGGTTATTTTAATAATTTAGCTTTTCTAATACATATAAACTTCTCTCTAAGGGCTTCTATAAGTTTCCTTTAAATTAAATATAAGAATATTGATTTATTCAATATGCTTGTATGAACTTTAAAATATTTAATAGAAAATTCACATTATTTAATCTCTAATAATGATTAATTTGTAGGTCTTTACAGAAACTAAAGTCTCTATAATTTAGTAAGTCATTATTAAAGATTGAATCCAAAATAAATAATTATTTTATGTACTAACTTATAAGTTTTAAAGTAATATCTGTTCATTTCACAATTTAGAATTGCTTTTTTAAATTTAAATTAAAAAATAATCGAATGAAAAAAATTTGAAAGGTTTAATTTTCTTTAAATATTTCCTCTGAGGATCTAGAGTTATTAATGAGAAAAATTTAATTTATAGATTAATTACTCTAAATAAAGTGTGTAAAACTTTCAGATATTCATTAAAAAATGGTCGATTTTCAATGTTGTTAAATAAAATCACTTATTTTATCTTTCAGATAACATCTTTTAATCAGACAGTATCCTTTTCATTGTACAGATAAAATAAGTTAATTTTGTTTAAATCAAACTTTTAGAGTAAAGAATTAACAAAATCTTTCCTTTGAAATAATTGGGAATATTATACATTTTTCTTGTTTTTAGTAAACACCATATTATAAAATAAACCTATAATCGTTTAAAGAAACTATTAAAAAGATAATTTTTTTTTAATTTAGCATTATACAATCAATATTTTAATATTGCTTTATAATGAAAATACAAAATTTAAAGAAATCATTATCAAATAAAGAATGTTAAGTTTATTTTTCTTGAAAACAAAAGTTATTTTCATTAAATGTCAATTTCAGGCATTGATGGGTCTTCAAGAATTAATTTACCATTCAAAGAACTAACGTAAACTCATTTTTGACTCTCTTTAAATGTAGTAATTCATTGTAAACTTAATGAATAATGCAACGTAAACTAAGACATCAATTTGTTAAAAGTTCCTTTGCGAGGATTTCTCATCATGCATTTAAATAATTCATGAATATTTCATTTCAACTCTTTTCAAATTATAATATAAATTTACCTTTTCCAAAAGCTCTAAAATGCATTCAACTTCAACATTGTTATTATGCATTTTAGAGAATATAGTGTTATATTCCGAAAATACAACTTTACATAGCAGAATAATAGGAAAGTTTACATCTTCAAGAGCAAATTAGCTTGTACTTATTTTCTCTGTCAAATAATGTATAATTCGCTACTGTTCATATATATATATATATATATATATATATATATATATATATATATATATATATATATATATATATATATATATATATATATATATATATATATATATATATATATATATATATACATATATATATATATATATATATATATATATATATATATATATATATATATATATATATATATATATATATATATATATATATATATATATATATATATATATATATATATATATATATATATATATATATATATATATATATATATATATATATGGAACATCAACATGACAAAACAAAAAATACAGTGAGCTTTGGAGGAACAGGCGAATATATTTTTATATTTTGCGTTTCTATTTTATATTTTTATATTTAAGATACTTATGTTTGGAATATTCTTGTTCCAACTTTTGATTTGCTAGTTAATTTATCAACTTTATGTTCATTTTGTTATTTTTTTTTTCATATAGATGTAAGTGTGTGTTTATTTTTATGCATAAACATGAAATGGTAACTTATTACTTGTTCTTTAAATGCAATATACCCAAACAATCCAAAAAAATATTATGTCTCATATATATAAATTCCTTAATTTCTTATATTTTCAAATGAGAATTATTCATCAAATTTTTCCTTTGATATTCAACAAACAGAAAATTAAATATATAAATTATTTTCATTAGAAGTAGAATATGATCAGAATAAATCTATTACAAAATTATTTCAACTCAGTAGTAATAAATTAAAAGCATTCGTAACTTAATACAGCTTTAAAAAAATTAAATTTTAAAATTTACTTATACATTGCTTAGTAATTAATCACTTGATTTTTGTTGTAATTTTCTTTTAAATATTTATTTAAAACTATGAGAGTAGAATATTATTTGATTAACGTTTCGAGAATTCAACATTATACGTCTTGCTTAAAATGCAAAATATTATCTAACATAAAATTAAAAAAAATCGAATACTGATTCATATAATCTGATTGTAGACAATGTTTATTCGGAATTCATCTCCCAAATGTTTTTCCTAGGCACCATTTCCTTGACAAAATCAAAGAATTAATTATAAGAATTAAAAAAAACTACAATTTTGAAAGGAACTTTATCATACAAAATAATAAGGAATATTGTAATAAATAACATAATTACAAGAGAAAAAGGAAACACAAATTGCAATACAAATTTTTTTCCAGCTATTTCAGCAAAACTAAGAAAGCTAATTTAAATTAATGCCTCAATAACTCGGAATTTTTAGAAGCACGCCTAATCATAAAATGAATAATATAATGAAAAATTACTTTCACAGTAAGAAATGTTTTGCTATAAGTCTATGATAAATTTTGTAATTACTTTCGCAAGAGTAAAAGTAATTTGAGAGCAACATTAAATATGTAGGCCAAAAATGAGTTATTTTACAGCAAACATAATATTTTTTAATGTTGTAATGAAATGCGTATGTGAAATATCTCGATACAATTTTTGTTTTTCGCCCAAGGAAAAATAAATTATATTAAATTTATATACAAGGATCACTAAATAAATTTTTAATAAATTATTTCTAATGGTATAATTTTGTTATCATAGAATTAAAACAATATCAAATGCATTAACATCATCAAACTATTTCATTATAATGAATTAAATATAAATATTGGGTTCTTCGGAAAGTAATTTTATTTTTCATGAAAATGAAAAACGTATAACGAATAAATATCGTATTGCATTGCATATTGTCCATGCTATCGTCTATTTTACCATTTTTCTGGTAGTAGCACGATTTCATACTCATAAAGTGGTTGGTTTTTACTAGCAAAGCTGATCCAGGTGGAAAAACGAAATGACTTTCCGAACAACTCAATAGGTGATAATTTGGTTCACGCTTTCTAGCACATGAGGCCTAGTTCTAGAATGATGGGTGGCTTAAATGGTTTTCTAAATAATTGCATTCACATACAAGCTATTCTGATGACCATGTCTAGGATTGTTTGCCACTTTCCAAAGAGGACATATATTCGTCCCTCTTTCTTATCCTTGACTACCAAAGGTTCAGTGGTCTGACGGATCTTCTGTGATTTCGTCAGACACATAAAGGATAAGGCAAGCAGCATATAAAGTAGGAATTGAACTTCTGGACTTTTGAAATGAAGGTCAGAGAAATTGTCAGAAAATTGTTATTTAAATGCTAACTAGAGTTAACTTTCACCTGAAAACAATTTTATATGAAGATATACTGTGAAAACTTTGCAGGAGTTAATAGATTAAGACTATTGACTTGAGAAATTATTAAGGAAACTGACAAAACATTCCTTTTGTTGTGCTAACCGTAACTATTAAAGACGCAACAATTTGATTTAACCATTTTTTAAGAAAAATTTAATCACCAAATTCAACATGCTTCTTCAAATTTATAAATAATTAAAAACCCAATTCATTAGTTATTAATATAATATATATTTCCGAACCCATTAATAAATAATTATCCATTGGACACTTTTTGGAGAAAATAAAAATTATTTAAGAAATAATCGCTCAAAATAGTATTTTTAATTGATTTTTAAAATTTATAAAGGAGATTTTATAATATTAGTTTAGTAGCTTTCCTTTTATTACCTGTTGTCTTTCATGTGGCTGAATGGTTAGAGTTTTAGTCTTCGATACAACAGTTCACGGGTTTGATTCCTATGTTGAATGTGAATATTTGTAGAGGCTTGGAGTCCATACTAAACTATAGACATCTATAAATTTAATTCATTTATCAAAAAAGTATGTATCAAAATATTCATGTATCAAAAAAGAGAGATATTAGAGTAACTAATTAAAATGTGTTTTATACCCATTTTAAAAAGAAACTCCGTTCATGGCAAAACAGCGTAATTGTAATTTTTTAATTATTTATTTTCTATTTTCAAATTTTTATTGTTATGCTTAAAATGTTTTCTCTTCATCTGCGTCGAGCATTTATAATTTCAACAATTGCTATTTTCCTTTGAAACACAAAATCACGATAATAATTTTTAAATTATTGTGTTTAGCAAAACTGAAATTCTTGTTATACAATGACTTTCATTATGAACATTAGTCAATAAATATTCAGTTAATAAGATTTCTCTCATCCATCAGTTAGAAATTCCTTGCACCAAAATAAATACGAAAATTCTAGTTTCTAATTAAATTTAAGTATCAATTTTGTAAAGTGCAATCTCAGATGTAAAATATAAGTAACCATATAACAAAGCAAATATTTTGATAAACTGAATCTTATTTCTTAACCTATATATTTCAGCAGTTACTTAGTTATTTTATTCTTGAAAAACTCTATCTTCAAAGTTAAAAGAAATTATTTAATAATTGTACCATTGTTTTTCTTTTTCTTTAATTTTTAACTTTTCGGTAATAGAAAAATATCAAAATGACTAGAATTATTGAATCAATTCTTTTTTTAAAAAATGTTCGGTTAGTAACAGAAAATTCATTATTTTTCACAAAGTACATAAAGCTTACTTCATAAAAATAAATGCAACCTGAGACACTCAGTTATATTTTTATCTTTGTAACACCAAGTTTAATACACGAGTTACAAAATATCGTATGCTTCATACATCATGGAAGCATGATGCATATGCCACCTTGTATATGCTATTATACATAACAACTCTAAAGTATTTTTAATTTTATAAACATATAATGGGCATAGTACGTTTTGAAAATACTTTTAATGTAAAAATGGACCACATTTATGTATCTCAAAGAGGATAAAAATCCGTAAAACTCCTAACTGCGTTCTTCAACAGAACATTAAAACAAAATGCAGAAAACGCAATATCCAAATGGCATGATTTGATCATCGATGGTGTCGAGTCAGAGACATTACACTCCGAAGACACTGTTCCGTCATTGTACTTTTATAAGCGGATTCCCTTTCAATTGGCATCTCGTTATGATTAGCAAGGCTAGATTAGGTTATTTTTGGACGTTCCTATAGTTACTTGTTTCTACCGATAAAATTAGCTAATGTAGATAATGACTTCATAATTTTGAGACATGTTCAAGTGACAAATTTGACACATGAGCTGGCACCCCAACCTTCATACCACACCGGTACAGAGACATTGTATCTTACATATATTTTTAAGAGCTTCTCAACACAAATCTTCGATTAGATTAGGTATCGAACCCACAACTTGCCGCCCACGAAAGTGATGCATTTTTTCAGCAGACCACAGTATTTTTTCTCAGCGTTTTACATTACACGAAAAACTGATTTAAGTCTAAACTGCAATCAAGTGACGAGGTTGAGACCTGTGCTGGTTCTACGCCATACCGTAGGTAGGACATTACGACCACGACCTATTTACAGTCCCCTAATTGTCAAAATTAGGTAATACAACAGATAGTCGAAGGGAATAGATTACATATCGGTAACAAGGACACAGCACCTTCCCCAACAAAGCCACCGTAGCTTTAATATTTAGTTTATCTTGTTGTTGTGTTGTTCTTGTGGCTTATCCTCTCCAAATGTCTGATAGTTTATCTTCGTTAATATGCGATATGAAATTGATATTTTTAAACATAAACTTTCTTCCGTTTTTTTCAAACTAAAAGATACCACGAATTTTTATTCTACATATATAAATTGAAGCTATAATTATTAGTTTAATGTAATTTACAGAAGTGCAAAAGATTTTTTTAAAAATGTTTAAATACCTATCTTTTGTAATTGTTCACTTATAAATTTCAAAACAAAAATTATCTATTTTTAAATAATAATTTATGTTATTGAATTTAATATTATTGAATATATAAGAGATTACTTTTCAAATAATATATTCAAAAGTTTTGTGTTTGCGAAAACATTCACAATAATGTTTAGATTTACTTGATAAAAATAAACATAAAACCATATTTACAAGAAATTTTATATAAAAAAATTCAGATAAAAATAGATTTACAAAAGATAGTTTATTACTGGAAAATATGCAAATTTTCTTGAGCAAAACATATATCTTTATAAGAAATTCAGTCATTCTTAAACAAAGTGGAGCAGCGCCCCTATAATGCCAGCTGGCACACGACAATGAATGAAAGTCATTCTTAAAGTTTCGTATATTTTCACATGTAAGAAGAATGAATTCATAACAGTTTTGAATTCTATGACATTATTTGCAAATAAATCACATGAAGATGGAATTTCAAAATGTTATAATGTATATATATATATATATATATATATATATATATATATATATATATATATATATATATATATATATATATATATATATATATATATATATATATATATATATATATATATATATATATATATATATTAAAATTAAACTATATTAAAATTGTTTACAGTAAGATTTTATTCTTTTGATTGAGGATTTTTTTAATTTTGAATCATAGCTTGGTATTTAATTACGAATGCTAAACCTAATTTTGACATATGGAAGCAAATAATCTAACAATAAAAACTATTGTTTGAATTGTACAATTGAAGTAATAGTTTCACTATTAGGCTATTTTCCTGCAATTAGGTTCAACAATTATCGTAATTAAGCAATTGTTGTATGGAAAATATTACAAATGATGCTCGAATAAATCATATCATTTAAACTTCTATGAAATGCTTTCTATAAGGAGAATTTCGTAAATAATGATCGTAATTAATTATCACAAAGGAAAAAACCCTGAATACATAAGAGAAAAATAAGCACATAAAATAGTTATTGAACACCCATCTCTGTTTTTTAAAGTGGTTAAGATCGTAAGCCAAAAATGTTTTCATTGTACATTTTTACCCCGTTTCTTGAAATAGAAATCTTATATAGTATTTGAATACGAAATAATGTATAGTAATATTGAGCCTATTTTCCTTCGGCGTATTTCTTATAACTGAAACTGCCATATAAATACTATCAACTTAAGTATAATAAAACATATATGTTTCATAAGAAAGAAACTATACTCTTTACTATAATAAGAAGATTCTCGAAAATTTACTCATTCATTAAAATTTTGAAGATCATATCAAATTTACTCACTTTTTCAAAAACTGATTTTAATAGACGTTATAGATAATAGACGAATAATAAGGACTTTCCCATGTTAAAGCTGATATAAAATTATGGTTTGGTAATTGTGATGTTTCTGACTGACCGCAAAGCCCAATTAATTGCCTCATAACTTGAATTATGTCAACAAAAATTGATACCTGAATTAATCGTTTCTTCTTAAAGGGTAATAGAATTGTACCTTAGGAAAATGCTTAACACACATAAGAACTCTCAACAAAATAGTCTTTTTGGTGAGTCAGGTACCGAACCCATCACTTACTGGACACGAGGGGAGGGCACATTATCTAAATAGTCACAACAGTTAAAGTGAATAAATGGTGTCACCAATAACTTTGTTAGATTAATTTCACACTTAGCAAAACGTTTTTAAATTTATCACCACAAGATCAGCATGAGTCTATGATTTATTACAGATGGAATTGTTTAATTTCTTTATTTACTCTATGCTAAATTTCTTAAGCATATTTCTTATATTTTACTTATAAAATGGGTGATTGGTTAACGAGCATAATCTGTTACTAGACTATAGTCGCTATACGAATTGTTCGTTAGCCGATCATTGATTCACCATAGATTGTTTGTGAAATCGATTAATTGGTTCTGAAAACCCTAAATATTAAATTTAAAAAAAGAATGTATAATCTCTTAGTAAAATAAATTTTAAAAAATAATACATACACGTAGTCTTGTATATTAATCAGCCTTTTACATTTTTTGTTTATGGTGCATTAAAGCAGCGGTTCTTAACCTATGGGTCGCGACCCGAAATTGGGTCGCGAAGCATATTTCTTGGGTCGCGCTGAGTCGAACCAAAAAAGTTAGTAATACACACCCCAAATAATAAGTAATACCAACACCTCCTAGAAGAATTATTCCCTAAAACAAGTTATACCCTAATACTATGTTTCGGTTACGTGTAATAACAGTGAAACGTGAATACAAGCATTTTAGATACAAATTTTGTCTTATTATTAATAGTGAAGGGATCAAGCTGCAGTGCGTATTGTAAAATTGTAATCACCCTAATAATGGCAAAACGTGAATACAAGGAAGCAATTTTAGAATTAGGTTTTACTTGCATTTATGATCAAGGAGTGAACAAACCGCAATGCGTGTTGTGCAGTGAAATATTAAGTAATGAATCGATGAAACCTAACAAACTTAAAAGACATTTTGATGCAAAACTTAAAAATTTTTCCTTTGAGGAAAAAGATCGTACTTTTTTCGAAAAGAGACGATCATCGAAAGCCCATTTAAAAAGACAGCGTTTGGATGCACCAAGTAGTAATGATTTTATTAATTCTTCCAAACAAGCTACACTTGCTTATGTGGCTTGGCATATTGTAAGACAAAAGAAACCCCATAATATTGCTGAAAAACTTATAAAACCTGCTGCCATTGACATGGCACGTATCATGTGCGGAGATGAAAGTTCAAAGAAATTACAAAAGATACCATTATTAAATGATACAATTCGTTTACGAATTAATGATATGTCATTTGATATTAAGAATCAACTTATTTCTGCTATAAAAATTGCTGGTTTATTTAGTATTCAACTGGATGAAACGACAGATGTAAGTAAAGATGCTCAACTCATGGTTTACGTGCGGTATCCAGGTTTAACAGATATACAGGAGGACAAATTATTTATTTTACAAACCAATGTCAACAACAACTAGAGGTGAAGATATTTTTCTTATGGTCGATTCGTTTTTTAAAGAAGAAGGATTAAATTGGAATCAGTGTTTCAGTATTTGCACCGACGGTGCAGCTGCCATGACAGCATCTCAAAAGGCATGACAGCACCACAAATTATATCGATTCATTGTTTGTTACGAAAACAAAATCTTGCTTCAAAAAATTATCACCCGAATTATGTATCGTTTTGGATGAAATTGTTGCGGTAGTCAATTTTATCAAATCAAGAGCTCTTAACTGTAGAATTTTCCGCGAACTGTGTTTCGAATTTGGTGCAGAATACGAACATTTATTATATTATTCTGAAGTTAGATGGCTGTCCCGGGGCAAAGTTGTTCAAAGAGTATTATCATTGCAAACAGAAGTCGAATTTTTTTGAGAGAAAAGAAACACCCATTAGCATCTAAATTCTCCGAGTTGAAGTGGATTACTCAAGTTGCTTATTTGTCAGATATTTTATTGAAATAAATAATCTAAATACGTCTATGCAAGGACGTAATCATACTATTATTGAATTAACTGAAAAAATTACATGTTTTAAAAATAAACTCAAATTATGGAGAAATAAGGTTGAAGTAAAGAAACTTGCTTCATTCCCGACTCTTAATTTACTTGTTGAAGACAATAATATTGATATCACAGATTTTGAAATACAGAAAATTATTATTTATCATTTAGAAAAACTAATAGCAGACTTTGATCGATATTTCCCTGCAGACGATGTTTTCAAATATAATTGGGTTCGAATGCCATTTAATTTTGATGTAAGTGATTTGCATGAGGAATTTGTTAATATTAATCAATTTCAAGGACAATTAATAGAAATACAAAGTGACCAAGCACTTCGATACAATTTCTACAAAAACACTGAATCTTTATGTGCTTTCTGGTTAAAATTAAAAACCGAAAAGCCAATAATTGTTAAAGAAGCCCTAAAAGTATTATTGTCCTTTTCAACAACATATATGTGTGAGGCTAGTTTTTCGGCTCTGTATGTAATCAAAAACAATTACCGGAAAAGTGACATACATCTGTTTTTTCTGGTATTGAGAGTTTACTTTATTTGAAATAGATATAAGTTAAATCCTGAAATAGATATAAGGTGCTCCTTGACAAGCATTCAACCGAGGTTTGAAGATCTTTCTAATTGTATTCAAGCACAAGGTTCTCATTAA
This sequence comes from Latrodectus hesperus, assembly GCA_037975125.1. NCBI lineage: Eukaryota > Metazoa > Arthropoda > Arachnida > Araneae > Theridiidae > Latrodectus > Latrodectus hesperus. The sequence goes on from CM075862.1 coordinate 28,166,538, forward strand.
AACTGTATGACTTGCATTTAAAATTTAAAAGACTTAACATATGTATTGATATTTCTTTTTTTTAGGAATAAGTTAAAATGTCAATTATTTTCAAAAAATTATAAATATATTTTAATTTGGTCAGTAAAAATGATTAAAAACACTTGATTATTAATTAAATTTTCCTTGGATCGAAAAAGTACATTTGTTTATCTTTATTATTAAAAAAATAAATAAAAAATTTGTAAGTTAAAAAAAATCATCATCGTAGGATTGAAGATTTCTTAAATCTAAAATAAAGCAATGAAAAAATTTTGACTTTTTTTTGGGTCGCAACATGAACATATTTCTCAAATTTGGGTCACGGCTTAAAAAGGTTAAGAACCACTGCATTAAAGAACATCACCAATTTGGATTGCTTTTATCTCTTTTCCTGGATTTTATGCGAATGATTAATAACATTGTCGCTGTAAAGATCCCCAACCTTACAAATAACAGCTTGGTTTAAATACTATTCTAAGATTATATATCTCTGACTTGTTCCCACTTCTTCAAAAGATCTTTAATGGCAGATGTTAGCATTGGTCTGGATTTGAATGAAATCAAAAGCAATCAGCTTCAAACGGCACTCGAGTTTAGTTTCGAATGAAATCAAAACCGAAATTGATGGCCTACTTTGGTTATAAATATTTTATTGGGAAAAAAATTTCCAAAATATAACTTTCAAGTTTAATACGCAAACAATATAAATTAAAAAGAGATGTAAAATAATTTTTGGTAATTTTGGTTTGGGAACCCTGCACATAATGCTCCAAAAGTAGAGAAGTATTCGTTTAGAATTCGTTTTATTTCTTTATCCGAATGTGTGTTCGTTGTCCGAACACAAAAATCTTTCGTGAAAGTGTTCATTGTCCTATTTTTTCGTAGTCTGAACTGTTTGTTAACTGATCGCCCACTGTAGCATAAAGCAAAGTCTGAAGTGTAGGTTTATTCGTCAAGTGCCGGCTTAGTCCCTTGACACTGGTCTGAAAATATATAATTTTCACCATTATGTATACCATAATAAAAAATAATAACTTTTAAAACTCAACAAATGCAGCATATATTACCATTGTATAAAGTTCCAGTTTTGGATCTTCTGATTTTTGCATTTATTTGTCGCAAAAATTAACGTCTAATATAAAAAATTAATGATGTTGTGATTCATTAAGCAAAGTTACCATGGTTGAATTATGAAATATTTGCGGTATAACTTTAACTGATATTCTGTCAACTTCTACACTTTAGGAAGCTCTTAACATGACGGTCTTATAACCTTCTAGTGTATAATATCATGATGCATGCAACCGGCTCTTTAATCATGTCATAAACATGCCAGACCATTGTCTTAGAGGTAGCAAGTTGGAAACATAATGCAATAAAACTGTTCGAAACAGAATATCTGAAAACGTTAGAATTTTCGGTAGGTTCTAATACCATTCTTCTATATGACGAGAACAGATACAGAGAATTTAGCTTATCTTTCCACTTCGGTTATGGTCCCAACTATGATAAGTTAAAATGTAATATCTTAATCTGATAAAAATAGAAAAAACTTTAAAATTGAAGTTATAAATAAACAGTCAATTTGTCTATCGAAAAAAATTCAGAAATCTAAATCAAATTATGAAAATTCCTGGTTAAAATAATCAAAATTGAAGCTTTGGTTAGGTAGTGGTGGCATCAGAATTCTCCGAATCAGTTAAAATAGCAATTTTGCTTAGTTAAAATTTTCATTGAACTTGATTGCCGACGAACCTGTCTAGTGGTCAGCGTAATTGACTACGGATAAGGAGGTCCTGGGTTCGAATCCCGGTTCGGCCATGGATGTATTTTGTCTCCCTATCTATCCTGTCTTTGTCCTTTCCTTGTATGAATGACGTGTGAATCGTTACCTACCCTATAAAAGGGTACCTACAGCGTGTGTGTACTGAGGAAGGCGGACTCCAAAATATGGTTCAGTTGGAAAAGTGGAACAGCGCACCCCATTTTGCCAGCCTAGCTGGCAAACGACAATGAATGATGAATGAATGAATTGAACTTGATAATTTCCTATTTAAGCAAACAATATCACTAAATTTTCATTATAAAAAATTATATATTTATATTTTCATCATAAAGAAAAAATGTACATAACATATTAAATATTAAAAAGATTTTCAAAAGATTACAATGATGATTCTATATGAAAAATAAATATTATTTAAAAATATAAAGCAGATTTTAAATTTTTAGGTATAAACATAATTAAATTTTTCATATTAGCGAATAAAACAATTTTCAGATTTTTTAATTTTTATTAAAATATTGATGTGTGAATGTTTATATGTAATATACTGTTTTTTTTAATTTTTTAACTATCAGAATTTATTATTTATAGTCAAATTTACTACATAATTGCAAGTTGTGATCATGAAACAATTTATTTTAATTTTGATTAAAAACAGAAAATTTTAAAAACCACAATTTTTAATAAAATATCCAATAAAAATAATTAAGACAAATGGGAAATCCACATATAATCTTACTTATTTGCCTTTTTTAGTTCATTTTTTTCAATGAAAAGATAACTAAAGAATAAGTGTATTTACTATTCTATTTTTTCACAAAATATTTACTTGTAATTAAACTTTTTCTCTTTTCACAGACACATTAAGTAAAATTACAGCATCAGTCGTCATTTTAACAATGAAACTTTTCTATTTTTCTTACGACAAGCATGAAATCATCAAATTTCTGCTATTCTATTTGGATGGGGAACAATAATTAAAGACAAAAATTTTCTATTCCTATATTTTTTTCCTTTTAAATTTAATTAATTTTTAAAACTTCTATTGATAGGTAAATTAGATTAATTTCAGAGCTTCAGACAAAGTGCATATAGCTCACATATAAAGACGAAATTTTACGAATTTACTTAAGGATTTAAATGTAGATGTCTCTTCTTAATTTATATATAGAAGCCAGGACTGAAGAAAACTCAAACAACCAAAAACTCAAACTAAATGGGTTCCAGCAAAGATACTAACACACTCTAATTACATACGCAGTTGAAAAGTAGTAAGAATTTAATAAAATAAAAGAATTATAAATTCTCGTGACCGATTAAATCAATTCGATGTGAGGAAACATGGTTTTCTTACAACTATGAGACAAGGAAGCAAGAACGACTGAGCTATATGAAAAATATAAATTTCAATGGGGATCAGCTTCTTCTTCTATTCAGGCAGACTCAAATGGAGATCTGGAGATATTCCACAAGGATCCAGGAGTAAATGCCTCAGATGTGACCTACCTCCCCAAACATATGAGCGGTAGCTATTAGCCAACAAGATAGATTAGATACGGATATAAATAGGGAAACAAACCGCTACCTTTTGATAAGGAAAAATTATGGCTTTTTCCCATGTAGGTTAGAGCAGCCCTTATTCTCCTATTAAAGTTATGGTTATATATTACTTTATATAACACATTTCTAACTGCCAATTTCTGCCGTCTAAAGTCATTAAATACAACCGAAACTAAGTAATTTTTATTTGTGGTAAAATAACAAGGTCGATGACACAGATTCCACCTTCCTTTCCACAACATATTGGTGGAGGAATACTGAGTGTTGTTAAAAAAAATTTATATGCCATCAAACTTAACTACGCATGATATTCAATAAGGTTTTTATGACTCATTACCGATTGCCTATTTTGGTTAAAGTCAATAAAAATAATCCAGTGTCACGTAATTTTTAAACAGGATTCTTTGATAAGTGTAAAAGATGAACTGTGCAACCTTTTCTTCATGCCTCGACACACCAGAGGAGTCATAATGGACATTACAAAAATTTTAAATACAGGCCCTCTTAACATGATGTTCATTTCTTGGGTATGTATCATATCCTCTACCTTCTATACACAAGAGCGAAATCTTTCTTCGCAAATTCACTGAAACCGACATTACGTTTATTTATTGACTAAATTGTTACCATACATTTCAAAATTTTTATTTGTAATTATAACAAACCCTTCTCTGTTTTCAGATACGGTCAGCAGTCTGCAATTAAGCTATGGTTGCTTATATCTACAATCTTAATTTTTTCTAGTTGAAAACTTTAACAAGCCTAATCTCTTTCAGTATTTCAGGTAACGATATATCGAACCCTCTACCTCCAGAAGAAATAGCAACGACCTGTACCTTGAAGAACTCATTCCATCATGAGCAGTTTCTTTGACTATATTCTGTTAGTTAATATATTTTGGTAAAGAAAATATTTAGTTTTTTAAATATTTTAACCATAATAGTGGATTGCCTAATAATGTATGCTTTTGCAAAATTCCTTTAAACATCCAGAATGTGTTGGCTTTCCAGACTTAAACATAATGTTTAAAAGGTTTATATTTATAGATATACGAATCGCAAAGCAGGAAACATGAAACATTCTCAAGCAGTCTTACTAATAAGCGAACAATTAAGAAGCAGAAATGCAGATTTTATTAATTGTTGATTAAAATTAGAACAATTCTAACACCTACAGTTAAAAAAACTTAACTAAAGCAGCTGGAATTGAACTTATAATCGAAAGAGATATTTGACAACTTATAGGTAAGGGATTAACTGCAATAGACTGTTGGAAATAATTTTTTCAGATGCTAAGAAGTTTTTCTTAATATTTTATTCAAAAAAATGTCTTCAGTTAAGAAATTTCAAGAATAGTAGAACTCATTTACATGGTCCAAGAAAGAAAACTTGAACAATTAGCAAAGTATAACCACTCTGACAGAAGTGCATACACAAACAGAAATACCGAATGCTTTCTCCGTTATTTTAGAGTAGTAATGATTGAACATGAATCATTCCATTTCGAAGAACGCGTCATCATATTGTTATGAGATATTTTGAATATATTCAGCCCTGGTAAGTGATGAAAATCTTACATCAAAAGGCTGCTATTAGGGTTTTTAGGACATTCATATTGTATTATAGATTACAGGATCATCAATAATAGGCCATATTCTCACGTCCCAAAAGAGAAATCTTGGTAAAATTCCAACCATTTACACCGATAATTGTGCTTGGCACAAATTAAAAAACATCTCTTATTGTTTAATGACTGAAGAAAAACCAAAGCTCTTCTACTTAGTAGAACACTCATCCAGACTGACCACCTAATATGTTTATTCTAAACACCATGTAGGAAAAGACTAACAAATAAAAAACGTATAGATTATTTTGTATACATATATTATAAAATTATAATAGTTATATATATATATATATATATATATTATATATATATTATAAAAAAACATTTTCGTAGGAGTTTCAGAGTTTGTATCTATTAGTTGGGAGACAAATACTCAATAAACTCCGAAGCACGAATTCCAAAAATTGTGAAAGTATAAACTTTGGATTGATCACCATTGCCTTATCTTGATTTAGATTTAAGACAAAGCGATTTAATGTGAATAAACCCTAAGTGTGGTTTGATCCCAGCCACTGCTGAACAATGGATGTTGACAGATAAACTTATGTTTTCTACTTGTACATATTGGATGAGTGCTCAAGAGTTTCTCTGATTTTCAACTTTGCGGCAAGATAATACCACAAATATAAACAAACCATCTGCCGGAAAAAAGAGCCATATGTCTTACAAAAACTTTCAGTAGTTAGGCTTGATGCTACTCTGTATCACTTGTACAACAGTAATTACTATTGAATCTCTGATTTTCCACTTCTAATAACTTATTTCACTTCAATAGTTATTTCGATTCATTTATTTGCAGTAAAATAAAATACCTACTTATGGATTTGAAGAAAAAATAATCTCTTGAATATTGTTGAGTTCTTTTCACTTCCTTCACGCGTCTGATAAGATTTTCAGAAATTTGAATTACAATCGCAAATTTTCGTCAACCCCTATCTTGTCAGTATCGAAAGTATGGACATGGACAATGGTAAAAATATTCTTTCCGTCTCTTACTTCATCCTAGGGAGCAATCTTTTCCCGACACCGGAGACCAGCAGAAAAAAAACAGAACAGGAAACTTTAAGGATTTCTCCGGGGAATAGGATCTGAGGATGACGCCTATTTTGCAGGTGGGAATAAAAAAAAAGATGACATAACTGTGAATAAAACTTTCGGATTCTCTACTTACATCGAGGAGTTTTTCTGGGCGAATGAAATAGCTTTTTATCTTCTAGACATGTTAGTAAGAAAATGAAGGTACAGATAAAAAAAATTTTATAGGAGGGAAAATAGAAATCATCTCTAGAAATGGCTCGGATCATTTGAACGGCATGAAGATATCTCTTAATATAGTTTTTCTTAATATCTTTTATCATTTAAATCCTTATTGAAGGTGTAGTTATAAAATTTTATTTCCATACGACATTTTTTGAAAATTTAAAACTGCAAGAAGTGTGAAATTTTATGTCCTGAAAGATTATGTTATATATCAAAGATAAGGAAATGGTATTTTTTTAAAGGAAACAATCTCATACTTCAATCACAATTTAAATTTAGTTTGTATGTGGAAATCGCACTATCAGAAAATAAGTTTACCGAACTCATAAGCAAATAATGAAAAGATAAACATATATAGAGAAATAATGTAAAATAATTCCTCAGTAAAGTTTTACTTCAGTAAATAAATTATATTACTGAGGCTTTATTTCATAATAATTATTAGAAAAAATGTGTGTGTGTGGATTTGCTTACTCCATTATTAAATCTAAATGTGCTTATAATCACTCAGATTTTTTTAGAAGTTGACATGTTTTTTATCGTTCCATAATCATTTTTGACAAATCAATGCTAACTAGACCAAGAATTAAAGTTTAAAGTGGATATATGTGAATTCCGAACTAATATAAATAAATACTGTTCTGCTAGTATAAATAAATTCTGCAAAAATAGATATCTGTTCGTCATTCTGAGTTGTGTTCAAGTGTGTCAAAGTTGATTTAAGCTACTACTTTCCTTTCTTAACGTTCGCAATACATTAACGCAACTGTTTTAAGATAAACAAATTATCCCTTCAATACAAAATATCCTAGACAAACAAATTATGTTTTTGTGTGAAAACAATGGTTTCTCAAGAACCAATATTTAATTATGAAGCTAGAGAAAACAAGTGATTGATCAAAACATATTTATTAAAGTGTAAATGTGTTTCGTTAAATTATGATTATAATGCTGATTTCTCTGAAATGTGTGATAATGAAATTGAACATATGAATATACAGATTTTGTTCTTACATTTTTTCTTCGTTCGTATTCAAAACTGAAGAGGGAAATCTCGGTATAATACCGTAATTTGAAAGTATATCTCTTATATTTACTTTCAAATTACGATACTATACCTAGATTTCCAGATTTTTGTACACAAAATGGCATTCATTATTTATAATTTTCACTTAAGGACCAAAATAATCAGTCAAGTACCGAGCCATAATTCAGATACACAATAGCATGATACTGAAAAGATTCGTTTGTATGTTTTGAAAGAAGCGAATTCCGTGTCAGACAGCACTGAAAACGATGTGTCTTTCGATTACGATATACAGACAAAGGTTATAAATTTTCTTTGATTCCAACATCCCTTAGTTTGTGTAGAATATAAATTGTGGAAAGGTAAAGAGACCAGATAAATCAAGCGTAATCTTGATTCAAATGTACGAAGCAATAGACCACGTTTAGTGACTTCTGTTGACAGAAATCCGTCACAGGAAAAATAAGGTAAGGGAAGAAAACGAATGGAATATGCTGAATGAAGCTTGAGAAATATATAGTAACATGATACCAGGCCTCTTTGATACCAGTAACATGATACCAGGCCTTGTTATTCTTTTTAGATGTAATATTCACTTGATATTATTATGTAGAAGTTTGGAGACGCGCAAAAGACAGTTTATTTCTCTATCTTGTCAGCTGACTTTAATTCAAATCTCTGAACATTATGGTTGTTCTTCATGGATCTGGTTCACAAAAGCTATTAGGTTGGGAATAAGCTCGTAGCGTTTTTAGCAAAAACTTTCATTTAAACAAAAAACAATAATTATATCAGTAAGTTAATCAATTATACATTCACCAATGCTGCTTACAACCTCTTCCCACCTCTCGACCAATTTGTTGATGCCGTTCCACCAAAAATCGCCTGGTCTGGTGTCAAAGAAGTTGTGGAGCCAGTTTTTAAGGACATCTTGGTGCACTGGGAAATGATCAACAAGGAGCTCTACATTGCCCAGCTACACTGCGTGAATGAGGCTATTCGACTGAAAATACCTGATCGCGCGCGACATGGTCAAATCATACTCCTTCACGACCTAGCCAGGCCCCATGTCGTACAAGTCGTCAAAGCCGCACTCTAAGAGCTCGAATGGGAGGTCCTTCAGAATTTGCCACATTCTTCGGACCTTGCACCGACTGATTTTTCCCGTTCCTTGTCAAACCATATGAAGGGCGTTATCTTTGATAACAAAGAGGTCCTTAAAAACTGGCTCAATTATTTCTTTGACCCCAGATAAAGTGATTTTTGGCGGAACGCATCAACAAATGGGTCGAGAGGTGGGAAGAGGTTGTAAACAACAACGGCGAATATATAATTGATTAACTTATTGTTATAATTATTGTTTCTTGTTTAAATAAAAGTCTTTAATAAAAACGCTACGAACTTATTCCCCAACTTAATAGTAAGAAATGAGTTCAATAAGAAAAATGAAATAGGCAACCCAAAACAAATAAAAATTATCCGGTTCTCTCTAAATTGGATAGTTTGCCTAAAGAAATGGAATATAGAATTCTACTTGTTATATAGAATTCTTTATTTTAAATTATATTGTAATAAATTGAATTTTGTACTAAATAAAAATGTCTATTAATAAACTATTGTTAGATTAATAATTGTTATAATTATATTTGCTTTCCTTTTTACAAGAAAAAATTGGCTCTAAAAATTTCATTAACTAATAAAAAAGGAATATATTTACAAATTAAGCTATTAAATTTCAGAAATGATATTGCTTTTTCTTTAGAAATTAAAAAAAATACTTTAGCAATTATAATCAGTATAAAAAACTTTATGTGAAATTCTTATCATTATTTTATCAATTATATTCTTACAAAATCTACTAAGTCTTTTCCCTGCTTCAAAATAATAAAATTTTTCCTAAATCAAATATTTGGTAAGTAATAAGCAAGCTTTTTTGCACATATTTTAATAACCCTTTATTTCTAATTCTCACCGTGTATCAAAATGCTCCGAGAGATGAAAAAAAGTCTCTTCAGTTTATAGTTTTTTGATTTGTATTCAACTTTTTCAATGTTTTCTAAAAATTATATTAAGCTTAACTCATATTAATTTTTCCACTTTCTTTTTAAAATTTTAATGATTCATTCGAATATAATCTCTCTAGAATAGAAATACTTCAATTTTCCTTTAGTTGAAAAAACTGTTTATAATATCCACCAACGCAAGTGAAATTCGCGTGGGCGAATAATTGAAGAACAAATTGTCATCATCATTCTGTACTTAAAAGTTTACTCTCTCGTTCTACTAAAACATAATTCTCAAGAGAATTATATCGACCTATTATCGACATTCTTTAAACTCGTATACTTTTGAAATTCCTTTCAAACGACGAAATAGATGACGATATTAAATTAAGAAGAATAGAACTGAAGTGAAAAACTCCCTTGCGGCAACCAGAAGTCGGAAATCGAAGCGCACATGTGTGCACTAAGTAGCTTATCTTTTAGATGTATATTTTATTTTTTGAATCAAAATTTTGAAGTTCTCTGAATTTATTCTCTCTCCCCACACACACACACACACACACAGTTTCGTCTTATTAAACCACTGAACTGTAACTTATAAATTTAATTTTCAGATGATTATAAATATAAGCTCAAGTATTTCTCGACATCAGATATTATTTATTATTGCCTCATCTTGTTGAATAAAATAGTTTGAGCTATAGAAAATGATTTTAAATGTTCATTATTGAATTAATTTATTGGATTACGAAAATATTTTTCGTAATAAATTATTATTCCATTATCTATAAATTTTGGTGACAATCTTAAGAAATGCAATTATTATTTTCTCCAAAAATAGCTTCAGAAACACTATTAATTTGAGCAGTGGGTTGAGTAATAAAACAATTTAAAATTCCCATTTAACAAATTGGACTAAGTATTACGCCTAAGGCAATCGTATTATTTCTAAATAAGCTCAATAAATGAAATATTTTGAGGTCTCTAAATTTATTTCAAAAAATAGCTGAATTTTATAATATTTTAATTTTAGCTACGAGCAATAAATTTTTATAGATCTCTCTTTTCTTTTCTTAGTTTTACATTAAATTCCATACAGTTTGACAACCAATAGTTAATTACTGTGAAATGATAGTTTTATCTCCTGTATATAAAGTTTTAGCTCTGCAATAATTTACTTTGTTGCTATAAAGTGTATAATTGATAATAGATTTCTCTCTCTCATATTTTATTATTTTTATTTATGCTAACATTTCTAAATACATCCTGCCATTTCTTAATTTTGAATTAGAATCAAGTGGCGTTGTTGACACCTCTATTGGTATTTTCATCTATAAACTTCAATATCACAGTTTCATGTGGCATGGTAATAGCTGTAATACCAAATCCTTATAAGAAAACTAATTTGATTGGAATATAAAGATGTAGAAATTCTGAATCACATCAAATATCCAAACCTAATGTGGAACTCCAACCCACAAACAATTGGATAGCAGGTTAGATGTCGATGTCTTCACTTCACAATAATTCAAAAATATGCAGAGATTATTGATTTATATAATATTTTTTTCCAATGGCAGGCACACTTGGTGACGATCCCTATGCCACAACAAGGCCAGAAACTGCTACTCATTTATCGTTACCCAGCGGGCACCTGTGAACCAAGTCACGGAGGCGAGTAGCGTTGCCCGCGCCATACCCCCACAAACCCGTTTATATGGTGGGCCACTTCATACCACATCACAGAAGAAAGGACAGAGAAACACAGAGAGAACAGAGAAGGAAAGAAACATCCATGTCCGAACCCAGATTCGAACCCGGGACCCACAGCTCAGGAGTCAGGAACGCTAACCACTCAGCCATCGGTCGGCAATTTTTATAATATATAAATCAATAATCTCTACATATAGTTTTTATATTAAAACTATTACTTTACGCCATTTTATGAAAAATCAACCAATACTACACCCTAAATAAACTAGAGTTTCATTTGGCTTTAAAGAGAAGTTATACAAATATTTGCATGTAAAATTAACACGTCACAATAAAATATAACTAATTAAAAGTGGGCATGAATCAGAATAAATAAACTTCATACCCAAATCACGCTCATGATATCAAAAGATTATAAATGCAGAAAATTTGCATTTTCAAAAATTTTTATTTATTAGTACAATAGTGAAACTCAATTTTTTCAAGTTTTGTTTTAAAAAAAAGTTTGCTTTAAAACGTCATGACAACGAGATTTATTCTCCTCCATGCCTTGTCAAATTGTTTGGTGACTTGAATCTTATAAGTTGCGGCCTTGTTGAAATAGTAAAAATTGTCATTTCAAAGCAGCTGATTTAACGTCAACCAGGAAAAGTCATTTCCATGCTACCATAACAGTTACGATTGAAACATCCAATTAACCTCTCTTTGCGGTAGGGCTAACAGTGTTCTCAGCTAGTTAGACAATTTCTTTTGGCTAAAAGGTGCAAAGTGTATAACCGAATAATCCTAAATAGGCTTCAACAGGATGGTCTCTATGCATACATGTATAAAATGTGTATTATGTTGATATCAAAACACCATTTCGAACAAAACTGTTTTGCTGCTGATCATTGAAAATGGATCAAAACCGTCTCTAACCAGAGTGGCAGCTTCAAAAACTATGGATTTAACATTAATTGAGTTCATTTTTCATATTTTATATTTAATTTCCTTTCATTTCCTACATTCAATAGATACTGATCTTGGATCTGAATAGCATATTAACCAATTCTGAAATTAAAAATTCAACGCATTCATTTGTCGTTATGGAACATTTTTCTTATTGTGAAGAAAAAGATCATTAAAGAATCATAAAACGATATAATTTAAATTATATAAGAGCTCTGATAAAAAATATATTAGATTTATATCATAAAATGTATACAAAAATAAAATTAATCTATAATATAAAATATATACAATAAATTATCTCTTAAAATGTATACGTAAAAAGAATACAAAAAATAGCTTATAAGTACGTATATGCAATTCACAAATATTACCCGTAGTAAGTTACATTTGTAATTTATTTGTATAATTAAATGTTTTGCATTTCATGAAAACAAATATTTTGATTATCTCAACTAAAAAATAAAGTATTTTATATATTTGCAATTATTATATGAGCATTGGATTAAAATGAATCATTTTTATTATTAAATGTTTTAATTAAATGCATGATTAAAATTAATTATTATAAGTTTCGTAATATTTGTGTATCACAAGAATTACCAACAGCACATAAATTACGACTTGGAAATGCAATGTCAAAATCATACGTAACTATACTACTTAAATTTTGATTTAATAATGAGCAAGAATGATTTGACTATCCCCATAGCACAGTAAAACTTATATACTTACAAGTACAATAGGCTTCAGTTAAAAATGTTTGTAGTTTAGATAATGTACATAAAATTAAAAGGAAATTGAATGATTATCATAATTTATGATATGTACAGCAGCAAACATAAGGAATTTGTCAAATGCTATGCGGAAAAACATGTTTGTTGATTTCCGCATTGCAAATTCTTTTATTTGTAAAAAAATGAATAGCTTTCCTCTCATAAGAAAGGAATAACATAACTGAAATGACATTGGCAAAGGCCAAAAAGAAATACTTCAAGTTCATTGCTATATTTTCAAATGTTTTTTCCCCTCGAATGTAGAGCACGAACCAGCTTCCTGCAACAAGTAATGGCTGTGGAGGGGTGCACAGAACAGAAAATAGAAACCTTTCACTTCCCGAGAACATTTCATCTGCAAAAGAAAAATGTATGATCAGTAGCTCAAAAACAACCTCGCGGGGTGTCGTAAAAGAAATGAGAATCAAATGTAGGGGAGCGAAGGTGGAAGTACTCGACTGTTGCTTCTCTCAACGTTGAATGACGCGCGATCTGAAAAGAGCATCGTTGTCATGGCAACGAGCTGCGAGGGTAATCCTTTGCTTCAATTTCAGGCGCCCACGAGACACCTTAAATAAAATTAGGCGATTTGCGAGCTGACGGCTACACGACCCGAACCCTGGCGAGCCGCAATATGTTACTTTCGCTACAACCGCAACCATTTATAAAGATCAGAGTCCTCCCCCACCCTTTGGATTAATCGAGATGCACACTGTGAAACTTCAACTGAAAAAATAATTTTTTATATGATATATCTCGATTGAAAATACAAAAATGAATCATTTGTTACACTGATCTTTGTTGAATGCGATGGAAATTGTTTGCATTGTTCACCTATCGGAGTTCTTAGGGCAGCCTCCTACAAAAGATGAGAAAAGCTTAGGATTTTTTTATCATTTTCAAAAAATTAAGTAATGTTTTACCTTGAGAAACTAAGTAAAACACTTATATTTCACGTAATTGCACAAGTCTTTTCTTCAGACTTCGAGATAAAAATGTTCATCAAAATGGCTAGATTTTATTCTAAAAATATTGGCAATATATCACTATTTTCTACATCCTTAAAAATACTTTTTTAGTTGATATTTGATATTCTAATCTCAAAAAATATTAATTGACTTATCAAAATTTGCAAGACAAATGTTAAGGTAAAGTTTCTGAAATTTTTGCTAAGTACACATGATATTGTTTCCTTTTAAGTCATGTTTATAACTTTTATTTCTTTAACATTATTATTTAGTTTTGGATCTATATAAAAAAAGTATTATTAATGAAATAAAATAATTTTTAAGCGATATAATATACAGTCGATTTATCCAAAATGACGCTAAATTCTTAGAGTTATTTTCAAAATAAAATATTCAAATACAATTCGACAGAAAATTTGCATAATACTTTAAATTCTTGACATTGGCAGAGTAAAATTTTGACAAATAGAATCCCTTAAGATTTCATTGCAGAACAGGAATTTGTAACAAATCTGCCTCTCCCATCTGATAGCTTTTCGGAATCTTCAAATCGCTTTCGAATTCCTCAACTTCAGCCAATTTTTCAAGAAAAAAGAACAAAATTCCAATATTCCCACTTACCAAATCATCCCAGAGGCTCATGAAAGCTTATGATAGGGATTAAAAGTAGAATCTTTGACAACTCTACTCAATTTGTTATCTATTAAAATCTTTCTACAAAAGTTCTTTAGGAAAAAAGAACAATTTTAATCATTCTATGATTGTCAATGAAGGAAATGATTTCTCTTCGGCTTATTTGATCCTGAGTTGGCTGCCGATGGCAAGAGATCGGAGATTCACTAGACTTAATCTGTCGGAAAATTTTTTTCATTGATTTAGAGAATATAACTGTCACAATTGATGGTTAGCGATAAGAATTTATATTGTAATTTAACCCGTTTTGAGAAATTTATGTTGAATTCCTTATCTGATTATAAAAATTAAGTATGCCTTTTTTATTGATATTTGACATTAAAATATAATTTTTATATAATATATTATATAAAATTGTGTATTTAAATTATTAATTATCTAGTACTATTTTTAACGCAAACATTTTTTAAGTTCTTAAAAAATGCAACAATTAATTGCAAATAACATTAAGCTAAAATACTTCAATTATATTAATAAAATACTTATGTATTTTTAATTACATGCAGTTAAACAAATAATATTCTTTTCTTTCAAGCTAATAATATAAATACCACATGATTCATTCCCTTATTATAAATGCCAATTTTTGAGCCCAAATGTCTAGTAAAAGCATTACTTTGACCTGTTAACTAGAAAACATCCGAATTAACAGAGACATAAAAAATAATCATTAATTTTAAAAACACATTAAAATCTCAAAAAAATGTTTAATACGCAAGAAATAAAAACTTTCATCTTAAGTTTTTCGAATTTTAACCAAATGTTTGCATAATATGGTATATTTTAATCATTCTATAATTGGTTGTGGAATGGAAGATTTCTTTTCAGTTTAATTTATTATAATTAACTGTCGATTTGAAAACGATTCAGAACGAGGATCAATCTATTATATGGTTTAATTTGCTTAAAAATTTTAATTGAGAATTGTAGAACAGAACTATCATTACATGGGTGATAAAATATTATAATTTATATAAAAAATTTTAATGACTACTTTGAAAACTTCTCAGTTTTCATTTGATTTGTAAAAAAATATTACATAATTCTTTTAATATTTGATACGAATATATATCAATTATCGACATATTTACATAAAATACTTTTACGTACATATACATGTAATATTTTACATAAAATATGCATATGTAAAAGTATTTTACATATAAGATTACATGTAATATTTTACAAATATAATATTTTCATTTACATATAATATTTTCGTTACATAAATAATCCGAAATTAATGTAATAATTTCTCCTATAAAAATTAGCAAAATTCACGTTATCTATTTTTTTCTGTTGCAAAACATTTTTGAACAATAAAATTCTTTTATGCTTAAATATATAATTTCAGGTACAGAAACTTAAAATTAACATATCATTAATGTTAAATACGTTACATTGTATCTCAAAGATTTTGAAATTATGTACGAATTAGATGATCCTCTTTGGAAAAATATAAGTTTTATAAACAGGAAAGAAAATAATACTCACGTTAAGAAAACTGCAAAATTTTTGACATTATTAAATGTTTTGATATTTGCAGAAGTAATCCATGTAATAAAAGAAGTAGAAAAAATAATTTAAGTATTAAAAGAAATTTTCTCTAGTAAAATATCTAATAATAATCATTCAAGTAAATTACTCAAAACGCTATAAATTTGCCAAAAGTTCTCTAATTTCTTTTGATAGTTAAAAGATTCACCTTATTTATTTGATACCACGTAATTAACAGCTTAATGGCTTAAGGTTTTTGTAAGAAAATATAATAATCCCTCCGTATGATAATTTGTTTATTTTATAAATGCCAAACATTATCGTTTAAGCCTTTAGTTCACGAGTTCTCCAATACTTGTTGACAATCTCCTCATATTGAGAAAGTTTAGTAGAATAATTTAAATGTTCAAAAATTATTGGTTGATTAGAGTCACACAAAAAACAGTTTGGGAAATCCACCATTCTAATTCTAAAGAGATAGTCCTGTAAGCAGACATGTCCAATCAGTCTTCTAAATAGAGCCGCCGTAGTCTTTCCTGGAAAAAACTGGGAACAGTTCTCTTCTCCCCAGAATCTTCCATCTCGTATTCCTTGCGCTTTGAATCATGCCTTGTTTAAGAGTTTTTCTAAAAGTTAGGTTAATAAACAATTCAGTTCAGTGAAAAGAAAGAGGACATCTTATACGTTGTTATATCAAATTCCCATTTTAGCCTATATATCAGCTTTTTCATGGCCCGTAATTCCAGAATGGACAGGAATCCATTGGAATGAAATTAAGTGTGCAAAGGGCCTTAAGCAAGAGTCTACACTCTAAATTTCTTTGAGACATAGTTTGATTATTCAAAAGGGATTGAAGCGCATTTTTAGAATCTGATAACATAACAGCTCTTATAAAAGAGTGGCTGCAAATTGACAATTGTTGAATAACATTATGCATAATTATTTTTTTATATTTTGATTACAGCGTTGCACGCTGCGTTTATTGGTTCTTTTTATCAACTGTTCATACATAAATCACAAATTATCCTAAAATTGTAAGCAAAATTATTATAATATTTTATATCGTAAGAAGAATTAAAATGAAAACTAAATTCCAGAATGGAATTAAATGTCATTTTCATCACAAATTAAAACTCAATTTCTTTCTTAACATATAAAACTTACCAGATTCACTATTGGTTTTTAAACAAGATTTTAAGATATTTCATTTGCAATCATTATTGGAAATTTCATTATTCGTCATAAAAATGTGAATCTGCTATTAACCTCTTAAAAATTCAGGAGGAAATATTTGTATTTTGATTATTTTATCAATGAAAATAACCTTTATACAATAAATTGAAAAACAAATGAAGTTTGAAACATTTTACGAATTAATGAATTTTATTTTTTGCTTCGGAAATCTGATCATCCAAAAAAGGTTACAGAGCAAACTACTATTTTAAGACAACTCTACATCAAGCTCAGCTATTCTACAAATTCGTGTAGCAATGTTATAAATCATTTTAGAACTCCTGATAAGCACACAAATCAGTTTGTCTGCTAACTCTAAATATCAACATAATAGAAGAAAGTGACAGAAAACAATTTTCTAGCAGAGTTGAGAAGAGTTATGATCCCATTAATTTAATGCCATTTCGTTGCCAACAAGACATCGCAATTTCGAGAAAATATATATTTTACTGTGCTAGAAAATATGATTTTTCTTTTGTTGCAGAACAAAATGAAACTGAAAAATTTTCTAGTCAATGTATCAAAAATAAGTAAATGTATTTTAATTTTTAATTCTCCTTTTTAGTTATTCTATTTTATTTAACAGTAAAGGAAATGTTATTGTATGAAAATACAACGATATTTTTACAAAACATCCAAAATCGTATTTTCCAACATTTTTTAACAAATCATTTAGCATGAGTGTATAAAAAGTTATTTATTTGATTATAAGGATAACTGTTATCTGAAAACATAAGATTTAAAAATAAATTTAATATCTGTCATGAAAATATGGTGTTTCAAGTTTCTGTTGTAAGTAGGAAAAATCTAAAATTATAAATACCATAGAAATATTCCTTTGAATAACCACAACTGAAGTTTTTATGAAGTGTTCCAAGATAATTATTTTAGATATATATATAAAATAACTAAACTTTTCAAATTTTCGAAATAAAAAAGTGGTATTTCGAACTCTATATTTTTAAAATTTTAAAGCTTTTTCTAAAAACACAAGTAGTGCTTACAACTTTACAAATAATGAGATATCCATTATTTGTAAAGTTGTAATAAGTTTTTTTTAAATAGTAATTTGTGAATTTCTGACAAAAATAATCTTGAAAAACATTTCAAACATCTTTAAATAAATTTCAAGATAAAATATCAAAATAAGAATTCAAATATCTCTGAAGATGAAACTTTTAAATTAAATTATAATATATTTAAATTTAATTTTCAATTAGAATATGCAAAAGACTTTTTTCAATGAACATATTAATATATATCTTATACAAACGTTTAACAATATGTAAAAGGTTAATTTTTAGAAAATTGAAGATAATTTCTACTATAATTCTTAAAGAATTTCGAATTATAAATACAAATCCTATTCTATCCTCATACGAATATTATTTCACCATTCTCATGGTCTTTAGAAAATCATTGAAATTTTTTATGTTTTTTATTATAATTGCTTTAATAGATATTTTATAACTTGTAAATAATATAAAAATTATTTAAAATATTTAAATTTATTTCAGATTAAAATGTAAATTTAATATTTCGTAGCATCTTATTCCGCTTTCTTTAAACACACAATATCAAATATATAATTAATCTCTAAAGAAAAACATTTTCACTATATAAGAAAAGATTTTCATTTATTACACTAATTCTGATGTTGTTTAAAATGAAATAAGTTGCATTTTAGAAACAGTACTTTTTTACTGAATTTCATATAACATACTGTTCAACTTAAATAATATCCTATAATTTTTTATTCTTTTACTATTGCTTTAATAAGTAAATACGAATTTTCTACTGATGACTTTTAATTGCTATTTGAAGAGGATTCAAAATTATTCAAGATTTTTTTACCTCTAATATATTATTTGCTGATATCATAGAATTTGGATAAGCTACAATTTCTTTTCTTCTAAAAATAACGTGAGTGCGATCTATAAATCAAACTCAAGTGTACTTTGCAAGTGATATAGTAGCTTTGTTTTGCCCGTTCGTGTTTGGAATTCGGATAACGTACATCAAAGCTAAATCTCAGATGCCGGCAAAAGGAAATAAATTAATTCCGCCATTTTGCTCAGTACTTTTCTCGGATCATTACTAGTCGAACATGCACTTCAGGATTAAAGTTTAGTAAAAAGTTTCTCAATTTGAAATGGAATAGAATTTCGCAGAAGATGTTCAGGAAAAATGATTTTTTGAAAATTAATTGTAAATTAAGTACAGCGTTTGTAAAAATGTTTGTACAATAAATAATAACATTTTTAGAATTCGTAAGTGAAACCATGCATTTTTTGCAACACTTGGAAAAACCAATCATGTTCTTTAAATTTTAGCTATGCTGTAGCACCTGTAGTAATTATATTCCAAATATAATATATCTTGTTCGAAGAAACTAAACAGGAAATTTAAAATTCAATGCGTTTATTTCTGAATAAAATTTTGTCATCATCAACTAGCTTATTTGATGCATATAAAATATTCCAGTTTCAAAAGATTATAAATTTTCAGTGATAAGCAAGTTTTTTTTATTAAATTCTCAAATTTTTATCAACTTTGAATTATTAGAACAAAATATATCTTTTATTATTTTTAATATATCTTTAGTATTTTTAATATATATTTTATTATTAATATTTTTAAATGATATCATCACGTACTAATGATATATAAGACCACAGACTTTATATCCAACTTTCATAGAAATAAGAAAATTATTAAACTATTCCTTAAAATAATCTATTTTATTTTTGTTAATTTTAGTTATTAAAACTGTTTGCTTGGTTGAAAACTTTTCCTAAAAGAATTAATCAATAAAAATAAATTTCAAGGCTTTTGATTTTAAAATATTTTTTAAACAAAATAATTTATCAAATCAATTTAATACAAAGGTATATATGACAATTTAACTTAATAGCTATTTTAATGAAGTGAAATAAATAAGCAAAAAAACCTTAACTTCCTGATTTTTTTTGTTAAAAATATTAACCAATATTATAATTTTCTTAGTTTAATAAATACTTTTCTCTATTGTTATTAAATATGAAATTCATACTAATCATTCAACATTCATAAAACATTTAAAACTTTTGAAATATTTTTTGTATTTTTAGAAAACATAAAAAACATCATAAAAATAAATTGCATTATTATCGTTTTAATTAAAAAAACTTTATTATTATTAACATAATTAAAGAAATTAATGAATTAATTGATATTAAGGATGAAATAATAATCCCTTGAAAGATATTAATGATGCCTTAATTACTTTAATGAATATTTTTAAAATTTCCCCTCCAATATCATTCTAAAAACATTTTCTTCAACCATTCTTAGAGTCCGAAAAATAATCTTTATTAATTATATTATGTATATTAATTTACAATTTATTACAGTAAATGTTCTTTTTACAGACTGTAAGGAATCAATAAAATTGTCTGTAAAAAATAAGGATTAGGTTTTAAAACTTATTTTTTTATCTCAAATTTTCTTCTCTTTTTAAACAAATTACTATTAGAATAAAATTATTTAATATGTGCTGTATAATGAATACATACAAAATAAAATTTATGCTTAAAACATATTTCATTTCATAGAGAAAAAATAAAACAAATTAATTACTTTGTCTATTTAAAAACTCCCTTTTTAATAGCGTATTTTTTCTTACGTAAGCAATCGCATTTCACTGTTTTTTTTTATTCTAAAAAAAAAGAATCTTGTCAGTTATTTAACTTGCTTTGTAGATAATCGAAACACTTAGTTATTTTCTTTTTGTTAGACATCTCATTTTTTTACATTCTCATTCATTATGTTATCTTTTATTTTATTACCTGATGCATCTTACGTATAATTATATCTGAGTTCTCAACAATCATGAGCGTTCGTAACTTTAAGTTTCATAAAAACGAAGCATCTATTGCATAAACATAATACACTCAATAGTTTATATGATTTATTTTTAATTTTTATTTTTAATCAATTTAAAGTTAAAAGTTAAAATTTAAAATTTTTTTACTAGAGCACGACTAAACTTCTTAGGAGTGACACCATCTAATTATTTCCTGAGAAATCATCTTATATAAACTTAGCAAAAAGCTTAATATTTTTCAATTATAAAATAAAAAAATTCCCCATTATATTTTTATAAGAAACAAAAGATGATTCAGAATTCTTAAATATAATATTTTTGTGCTAAAAACATTAATTTCGTAAAAAATTAAAATCGAAAATGTATACATATTATCCTCGTTCATTCAGGAATAGTTAAAATTATTTCACATTTGTTGTATACGTAATTATTTCAAATATTCTTTCATGATATATTATCCAAGCCTTAAGCCTGAATAAAAGTTTATTTCATGTTTAATAAGAAATTTTTACTCTCCATTTTATAAGTCTGAATTTCAAAAAAATAACATCATGGTCTTTTGTTTTGAAATCATTTTTCATTCTTCAAGAAACATGTGGTCATTAAGATGAAAAATTGAATGCTTCTCGCCACTAAAATGCGGCGAGGGTATTTCGAAGGAGCATTTTCCAAACAGTAATTGCTTCTCACCGGATGTTATCGGTTCAAAAACCGGCGACAAAACGCTTTTGGTAAACTACATCGATGACCAAAAGAGGTAGCTATTTGTGTGAAAAGACTTGGCTGAAAACCATTATCCAATCTTTGCAGAAATGAGGTTTTGGCGACAGTTGGTTAATGGCTTGGCCATTCTCGCCAACCCATTGTTTGCATTTAATCACTGGACCTGTGTTTGCTCTTGTAATGAGGAAAAGGGAGATGTGAGGAAATTGTTTACGGAGAAGGTGGGAATCAGATTGTCTTGCAAACGATTTATTGCCTATGTGCATCTGGCAATGAAAGCTCTAGTGATGCCATTTTTTAGAATATCCGCTGTAAAAACGAGTATTCAAAAATGTTTGCTACGTTGTAAACGTGACTGGGATAAGAATTGAAAATTATTTTAAAATAAACATGAAAACTTTTTGAGTTATGAGTGAAAACTATAAACTTAAACAGGAAAACGTTCATCTAATTTTTAATTTTGTAATTAAATTTTTAACATGTAGAATATTTTACGATAATAAAATGAGACAGTCAAATATTAACTGACTAATAAACATAAAACAAATAAACTGTAGCTCTGAACTACTTTACATTTCAATTTTTAAAAGTTTAAGGAAAAATTCTGAAATTGTAGTTTTCGTTATATATCTATGCATGTATATATATATATATATATATATATATATATATATATATATATATATATATATATATATATATATATATATATATATATATATATATATATATATATATATATAAGAGAGAGAGACAGAGAGAGAGAGAGAGATAAATCACATTTCTAAAATTTAGTATATATATATAGTATATATTTTAATATATATTTAGTATACATTTTAATATATGTATATATATATATATATATATATATAAAGAGAGAGAGAGAGATAAATCACATTTTTAAAATTTATGTTTACTTTTTTCACCGAAAACTTCAAAGGCAAATTGATATCTTTTTTCCATTTGATCTTTCAAACTGTTCAAAATCATGTGAAGAGTAGAGAACAGCCTTAAAATATATTTCGTGTACTGAACAGAATTAGATTAATAATGTAGTGAATAACGCAGACTTCAAACTTAAATGCAATAACTGTCATTTGAGAAGCTCTTAAAACAGTTACTTTTCAAAGTATCTTTTTTTAAAAAAAAATCCAAGTATCAACGTCTTACTAAACATTATACACATAATTAATGGAAATTCTTAAACAAAAAAGATCCTCAAGTTTTTTTAGAAACAGATATTTGCACACGAGTTTAAATGACTGCAACATATGACCCATAAAATTCCTTTGCCTAATCTACGAAATTATTAACGACATGGTTAAAAACATCAAAATTAACTATTGGGAGTTTTCATGGTTTATTCCCTTAAAACTCTTGATCCCAATAAGCTACATAAAAAGTGTTCTTGAAAAGTAAATATGCAGTGGTTTCTTAAATCCGTTTTATAACAGCTTTCAAGTGCTAGGATATCAACTAAATGATGTTAAAATTTTCAAGAATTAAGATTGCGTTATTTTCTGCGTATTTCTTAATTAATATAGATTATTTACTTAATAGTATTTTTTTTGTTCTTGATTATTTTCATATGAAAATATTTGTGGTTACGGTTATTAGGAATGGATGTTGAATCCTTCAAAAATTTCAAGGCATTTTTAAAAACTGATTGAAATTAAAATTTGAAATAACAATTCAACCCTAAAAAATATTAAAAATTGGCACTTTATCATTTCCTTATAATTTTGATTTTTTTTGTAAATAAGTTTTTAAAAAAAGCTTACTATACATTAATATCAAATTGAATCTTTTATTCTATGTTGAATTTCTTTTTATTTCTATTGACCAGGCAAGATACAATAATGTTAATTAAATGACAAGGCAACTACAATAATGTTAACAGAAAATTTTTACAGCAAATTTTAGAAAATTATAAGAAAAACAAAGCGAAAATGGCAAAAGGCATTGTCTTAGAGTCTAAGAAAAATAATGTCTTTGTTCGTTTTTATTAAGGCTAACTAAAGCTTAGATAGTCTGTGGCAACAAAATAAGGGGAGGTTTCGGAGTCATAGCTCTGCAGCGACCAAGATGGGATCTGTTATTATTTTTCTAAAATTGCAGAAAGACTGGACAAAAATTCCAATGCGGTGAAGATGTTCGCCTAAGCAATCATAACGTGTAAGTAACCTAAGAGAGGACGTTGATTCACGTTGTGAATAATCTGGTAAACAAATGAGATCGTCATTTTTCCATTGTTTCGACTGAATATTACTTACTATTTTCAATTAGTGTCTTTTCTAATAGACTGTTTTATATTTAATTCTATGGTGTGGTATACACATTTAAATATTTTGGTTGTACAAGCATTGCATCTTTTCGTGTGAGGGAGTTTCCATGTTTGTTTCAAAAGATGTTACCGTAATTAGGGGCCCATTCTATTAAATTTTTTTTCAACATTTCTGACACTGAAGAACCTCTCCTGAGATGGAGGTTTGAAGAAAGCTTATGGCCCGAATCACTGTTCTTAAGTCTGATAACAAGGCAGCATTTTCGAATTTAAAATGCACATACTATGTTAAAATAAACTCCAGAATTATTTAAAACAATTTTTTTTAATATTTCAAAAATGAATAAATAATACGATGCTCAAAATCCTTAAAAATTAATTCTTAATCGTTGCACAATTTTTTTTTCTTTTCAAGTAAGCTTGCGAAACAATGTTACTTAAATATATACCAAGTTGAATCCCTCGTTCTATGTACGTGAAAAATTTCAAATGAGTTGTTACAGTTATTTCCAGATTTTTATTTATAACTCACTAACCCACTATTTTTGAACGAACCCAAACCTTGTTCAAAATGCAAACGTAAAAAAAATATAAAAAAAACATTTTGCATCTTCAGTCTAGGGAACAAAGTTGCAGAAGAATCCATTTACATTTTGAAACTTAACATAAAAAATTTTCCTCGTTTATTAATATTAACGGAAGAAATCTTCCATTATTTAGCAAAAATGTTTAATAAAAAATTAAAATGTGAGTCTGTTTTTCTTTCTTTCCAAAAAGAATTTCATTAAAAAAAATTTAATACATAAAAATATAGTAACTTCGAAAACTCAAGAAAATTACTTCCTTTTGATGGCAACGATTTAGAGCGTTCCTTAGATTATTCAACTGAATTAATAATGATGTCGCTCTATTTGAGTTACTTTAAGTTCCATTGCGTCATTCCATTTTGTTTTCCTTCTTTGATTAGTTTGCTTTTTCACTTCTACATCATCAGATATTTCGCATCGAAAAATTAATTTCTACTTTCAGTTCCAAATCAAATGACTTCCTTTCTTCTTCCATTATATTAAAAATTGCGTCAATATATTTGTGACGTCATAAAGTTATTCAGCCGTTTCATTTAGAATAATGTTAAAAAATAACAGTTCTTTCTTGCCTAATAACAAGAAACTTAAAAAGTCAATTAAAGGTTTTTAAAATGTCTGCGTTATTTTAATCTATTACGCAATGCAAATAAGGTAATATTTAAAATCCTACGCTTGTGAAAATTTATCAAGAGCAGGGACAATAAAATTCGTTTTGCTTAATTCATTCTTACTGGAATAACAAATTCCCTTCGTAAGACTTAAAATTTGAATTTTACAAAAAATTTATATTTCATTTTTTGAAGACATTTTTCTGCATTTTTGCATTTGATTAAAGAAATTTTATGTTTTTCTTTATCTTTTGAAGAATGAATGACATAAATAGCTCATTTTTTTACTTCTATAGGAGAGATAAATATCCCAAGGAATTTATTTTACGTCGATTAAATTTGTAGTGAGAAAAATACCTTCATTTATATTTGAAATTAGTCTATAACTTCTAAGTTAAAACATTAAAATTTAAAATAAGTGATACGTTTTAATCTATAACATATAGTATATACTGCAACAAAAGCATTCAAAAATTTGAAAATTTTAGATTAAAGAATAATGAAGCAAATTAATATGCAGCAAAAATTTCATCCAATTTATGTCACAAGTTAATGTTTTCATTAAAGTTAAGGTTTTTACTAAAATACATTTACCAAACTATGACAACTTTAAAAAGAAGCACATAAATTGAATATAAAAATATAATTAAGGTTTGTTTTTTCTTTACACTTTAGGTGTTGACCATCAAAATTTTAATATATAAATATTTCTACATTCGCATTGATTTTTCCTATGACAATAACAATAGCAAGTGAATATTTAAACCTGAGTTACGTTGGTGATTGCAAATGTAAGTTGTATTGTAACATGAAATACTAAAACAGTTAATCATGATCAGTAATTCAGGAAATTTCTTATTCCTTGTCACACCTATAAATACAATTTTTGAGTAAGTCTAGTTATTATGAACCACTATTATTTTCCTTGTTTCATCCAATAATTAAAATTACTTGTTTAATTTATTTGAGTATAATACCATTACAAAAATAATATGTAAAAAAGTTTGAAAAGAAAGATAACTTATTTCTCCTAGAAGTATTAATTATTCAAAAGTTATTAAATTATTGGAAAATACATAAACTATACCTGAATACTCAAAGCAAAATTTATCAGCATTTTTGATATACTTTTAATTTAAGTTTTTGATAATTAATATTTAGTCATTTTATATTTGTTTTTTTATTTCTATAATTTTGAAACAAGTTTAATCCATCAACTGTTGCTTTTATTATTCCAGTATGACAAAAGGAAATGTTATTTTTAATCAAATTTTCTCTTTAAAATTTATTTTACCATCAACAATATAAATAATAATACTTAAAAATGATCTATATAATTGAACATTTCACAAATAATACATTAAAACAGAAAAATTATATAGAAATATTAAGTATAGAATACAAGTATATAAAATAAACTCTGTTAAAACTTTCAATTATCTGACGATATGAATACAAAAACTAAGGCTTTGGTACTTATTTGATTTTTTCCTATACAAAAACAGGAGATTTTACATGTTTTTTTTTAATTTTGGTAAAATCCTTTCTTAAACCATTTGCATATGTTACATCTCCAGTATCATCAAATACGTTTCAAATGTACTTTTAATACATTGCAAGCTTTCGTTTTTTTAAACAAAAAAAAATTAGTCAAAAATATAAATTCCTCTCTTATATTTATTTTTTCATGTTTACATTAAGGACTTCCTTGTACAAGTCATAACCAAATTCCCCTGTAATTATGCTTATCACAAGGCTTTTTTTTTTTTTTTTTTTGCCAAAGATCTCAACAGTTTAAAACTTAGTGTCATCAAGAAAATAATATAGTAGATAAAGATAAAAAGTTAAAAAATAACCTAAAAAATGTATAAAATAGCATAAGGATTAAGAATTTATTATTAATGAAACATTCATTGGAATATTTTTACGAAGAATGTAATTAAACTTCAATACTGATTAATTTTCTAATACATTAAATATGTCCTATTTATAAAATTTAAAGTCACACAATAAAAAAGCAGTTTGAGGGATAAACTAGACGAAAAATTTCATAGAAATTTTTGAAGGACTAAATTACCATCATTTAAATTTAAAATGCATTTAGTTTAAATGGTTTTTAAACTCCATTTTGTTTCACATATATTGATTTAACAAGGCAAATTTGCACCCATGCTTTATGAATATTTTAACAAGATACTTGATTAAAATATTTGCAAACTATTTTGATTAAATGAGACATTTTTGTATTATTAAGTTATGTCTAGAATTCGGCATGTTTTTATCTGACCTCTTTTTAATAAAAATATCATAATTGAATTTAAGTTCACCTATGTAATTTATTTCATTTTATAAATGTGCCCACCTTCCTGTGTTATAAATTAAGGTTTTGTCTGTGACTTCGAAACAGATTGTATTTTTTTCTGCAAGAAGTTTCATAAAATTTCATATTTATTTTAATTTAAGGTTACTGCAAATAATACAACAAAGTTAAAATCCAAATAAAATACAAATAAATAAAAAATAAAATTAAGGAAAAAATGGAATGTAATAAATTTAAGAGTCATATAACGTTATAAATATTGTTTTTAATGAATGGAATGTCTTGTAAAACAAAGAATTCTGAATTCACTGGTGTAAAGTATTGTTAAACAAAATAAGCATTTATTTGGAAGTATAGATACCAGATATAAATGTATAAAATAGACTTTAAAAATTAATTTCGTAACTTCTTCTGTTGAAAATCTGGTAGGTTCTTGTGTCTTCTATTGAAACAAAATACTTTTTTTAATGAAAATATTATTTTTATCAATCCATTTTAATCACAGTTTACGCCAAAAGGAAAATCAAATGTTGTTGTCGTGTGACAAGTGCAACCAGAAAAAAATAGAAAAGGTAAAAAAAAAATAAAAAAAAAGACAAATCATATGAGACGAAAAGCAGGAGATCTCCCTGGCCACATCTTCACTTGCAGTTGGGGTCGATATTGAAGATTTTCGAGGCAACAGAGATGCAATTGAAGAGATGCCTCGGATCCAGTGGAACTCCTGCATTCTGCGTATGTTCTAGATCCATCGAGCATTATTTTCATACCCCTCATGTGCCCAATCCGCATTCTGCTGATGGTAGAGGTGATACCACGGTCAGGATTAAGCTCCGGTAGGCACCATTTTTTCCTTAGTCCTCCGCAGAGCTGATGCCTTGCGATGGCGTTTGCATCGAAGCAAGTGGTAGTCGTGGGAGGGGGATTGATATTCCTAGCCTCCTTGACGAGGGAATCCACCTGTTCATTTCCCTCGATGTTAACATGTGCAGGGACCCATTGAATGGTGCAGGTTTTCTCCCTTGCAACTATGGTAGGAAAATCAACTGTTTTCCATTAATAAATAAAATATTTAAAAATATACATTTTTATTTGGATTGAATCATTAGCACTCAATTTTACTCCTTTCGTATTTTTCTTCAGCACTGAAATGTACAAAAATACTCTATATGTGTGTACTTTCTGCTTTATCTTTTATACTTCTGTTCTAAATGGGTTTTTTTTAAATTTTATTTACCTTAAATAAGATCAACTCACAAGAAGGATTATCATGGAATTATTTCTTAAAAAATCAGAATTACAGGAACGAATTTTGCAAATTTCACATTTATTGAATTATTGAATTTGAAATAGTTTTTGTATATTTCTGATAATTCTAAATGTTCCAATATCAGAATCACATTAGGATGGGACTGTTATCTATCACACAAGAAACTTGCAGCAATATTAAAACATCTGTGGATCTTAATGTTGAATTTCCTAGACACAGACTTCAATATTGCTCGGGTAATATATTGCATCATTTAAAGATGACTCTTAAAACATTCAATAAATAACTACTTGCATTTCATCAAATGCAAGATGAAATCGTATCTAAAAACAATCAACCAATTTCTTACTTAAAATGCAAGGAATGTCTTTTAAGATTGCATGGGGAAATGTTTTTTTAATAAAATTAACCATCAAGGAAAATTTCTTTAATATTATTTCAGTGAAGGAATCAATACATGCTTTCAAATTATGACATCTTTCTCTGATTATTGAAAGTATGGTGATAGTTTAAAAGAAAGAGTCAATTTATTAATTCGAATATTTCTTCAAATGAAAAAATTCAAATGTGAAAAAGATATTTTGTTCCTTTCTCTAACCATTTCTATTTCTTCGTAATTTATTACTTTTGCTCTTCTTTATCCTTTTTTTATTCAAAATCAAACAAATGAATTTGGCCATTTCGCTATCAACACAATTTCACTTTGAAAACATAAAATAAATCTTCCCACTTATCTGAAAGTTATTGTTGTGTATAACGAAAAGGCAATTAAGTATTAAAAAAATCATAGCTTTTGAATCATAAAATATCTAATGGAGCTTTAACCTAATGCACATAAACATAAATATAAACAAATTTTTCTCTTAAAACTGACAACTTGCATTTTCAATTATTAGAAACGTATTACGAAATAATTTCATTAATAAACTAAAATGTAGTCATAATATATTATCCATAGTTGTGAATATAACCAAATTTTTATTATATAAAATATCACTTTTGTGCTATCTTTTTATTAAATAATTATGTTTGAAATGTAAAAAATATTTTTTATTAAATACTGCAATCAAAAAATCTTCCATTAAAAAATTCTCTTAATAATTGATGACTCTTTTGTAAACAAGCAATATATTTTCCTAAATAATAGTGATAAATCAACTTATATATATACAATCAAATATATATATATATATATATATATATATATATATATATATATATATATATATATATATATATATATATATATATATATATATATATATATATATATATATATATATATATGTATATATACA
Source organism: Latrodectus hesperus (assembly GCA_037975125.1). NCBI lineage: Eukaryota > Metazoa > Arthropoda > Arachnida > Araneae > Theridiidae > Latrodectus > Latrodectus hesperus. The sequence goes on from CM075862.1 coordinate 28,196,607, forward strand.
TATATATGTATATATACATATATATATATATATATATATATATATATATATATATATATATATATATATATATATATATATATATATATATATATATATATATATATATATATATATATATATATATTTATATATATATATATATATATATATATATATATATATATATATATATATATATATATATATATATATATATATATATATATATATATATGTATATATACATATATATATATATACATATATATATATATATATATATATATATATATATATATATTATATATATATATATATATATATATATATATATATATATATATATATATATATATATATATATATATATATATATATATATATATATATATATATATATACTTTGATACATGCATATATAATAACAAGTTTCATTATATATAATGAATATAATTTGTTATTATATATGCTTAAACTTGCTGACTGACTTATTTAATCCCTTCCTCAAAAAGCTTTATGCAGAAAGTATAAAGTCCCAGTGGCTTAAATTTACTTTCCAAAACTAATTATCTCCTAAAATAACTAGCTAGATGAGGCCATGTGGGATTTATTAAACAAAGAGAAACACATAGAAGACTCGGGACTTAAGTCAGTTTCTCAAACCACAGGAAAAGAAAGCGCTGTTTCTAGACTCTTAACAAAAGGATTGCCGACAAAGGTACGCCAAATGTAACTTTATTCATTGTGTTTTCAATAAACGGTTATTTCCAGCTCAATAATTGATTTCAATAGCTCAAAGAACGTAGTGAGGAAATCTTTGTTGACAGTAAAGTTTGTCGCCTAAAAGACAGGTGGATTTCATTGCTCTCTTTTAACGTATAGAAAAAACGGATCTTGTTTTACTGAATCTCTAAGTTTCAAACTCTCCAGAATCCACATTCATCATTTTGTTGAAGTAATATATAAGATACATTTATTGTTGTGCATAGAAAGAAAGATATTTGATTAAAATTGGAAATTCTGAGAGCAAATGGAATATTCTTTTGTCTTAAACTCGTTTTCTATCGCTTATTGTGCTGTTAATTTAAATGCTAATTATATCCAAGATATGAGTTACCTCCCACACACCATTACTGAAATTGTTTTCATAAAATTGCTTTAGAGGAGTAATTGCATAAAATAAAAGACTAGAATTATTTAGAATTATATCATTTACAGAGTTCATTGTCTTATTTTAATGATCATTTTCTTTGTATTAGATTTTCATAAAAGATTTTACAGCATGCTATCTTTACCGTGATCACAAGATAATGAGTTCAATATCTGATTCAATTAGAGACTCCTGTTGAGAGACAGTCTATTCGCATTAAATTTGTGGAGGTTGTAATTTCCAATCATCAGTCATAACAAGAAATAACCAGCAAATACACCAGCTTCGTATTTTAAACTGTCAATTTGACCAATAATTATAGTTGAAGATTACGAAACGATTATTGTATTTAGTCTCTTCCGCAATTCAAAGTTCTGACGTAGTTTATTTTGTTTATTTTCAAGAGTTGACATAAATAGCGTGGTGGAAATGTGATGCAGTCATACAATACAATAAAAGTTATAGGCTAGATGAGATAACGAGTATTTAATGTACAAATGCATAGCTAAAACGTGACAAATGTTGTATGTAACCCATCTCATACGAACATAAAATGCTGACAAATGAAAGAAGCTCAATATATTACTTTTAAATTTAAAAGAAAAAAGAAATAAGAAGAATCTGAGTCATTGCTCAACCTTCTATTACTGATAATTTTTATAATATCCTTAAAAATGACAATCAATCTAAGTAGGCAAATATAAATACTAATTGACACAATTATCAAGCACCAAGTTTTCATCATAATACCTAAGTCAAACTTCAGTTACAGCGGATAATCATTGCATGTAATTAGTATTTGGAAAGGGGTTACTAATTATTTCCTTTTCGTGATACTTGTAGTTTTGAGCGGCAAAAACCAAAATAGTAGAAATAAATTTATATCTTTTGATCTTGACTCAATAAAAAATGACAGCTTTAATAGGATTTATGCACTATAAATTTTCATAAATATCAAATTGCGTAGGGCACTTTTAGTGCATCAGAGTAGAGAACTAAAATGTTGACTTCTTCAAATTTGAACTAGATTAAAAATTATTAGACATTTGAGATTATGATTGACATCCAGATACTAACGATTATTTATTTATAAAAAATAGAAACTACAATATTTCTAGGAAAAATATATTTCTCTACAGATATGAAGCTCCCTTTAATTTAATACACATCCCCTTCCAATATACAAATATTTACCCTATCTGATCAAAAGCTTCAGAACTACCAAATTATTCAAATGTCTGCCTGTAGTTGTTGTTATGGCTTATTCTTCAAGTTCTAGCTGCAAGCTATACCATGCCCAGGAGATCGTGTATCCTCAAAAAGTAACAAACAGTAATTGGTGAATTAATAAGGTTCTCGTATAAAAGCCCTACATAGTGGAGGTGATGTTCAGAGGAGGTTTGTGCTTAAGTGCACTTGCTGCACTCAATATAATATTCGAAGACATAGTGGACAGCTTCTATAGGTCAGGAGACCCGGAGCATTCGAAGGCAGCAGACAGATTTTGCTCTTGTGCCTGCAGATTCAGCTGAGCATAATGAAGTAATCTTCACGCCTTGGGTGGGCCTACCAGGAGAATACACTCCTGACGTACTTCACCCACTCCGAACAGGTATACCCCCTCACCATTTTGAGCCCATGTGCTGGGACTTGAGAGGGCTGCCTGTAGTTCATTAAGCAATTAATTAACTATATTTCATGCATATAAATCATTACGATTGAGACAAATCTTTATTGTGAGGCTGAGAAAACTATAGTAAACTTTTCAAAAGAAAAGGCGAGAAGTATTTTTTGGTTAAAATAAGTTTCTTCACTTCTTCTAGTCACATCCATATTAGTTTTGCGATAAATCACTGATTAATTTCGAAAAAAAATTTCAACAGTCCATTTTTTTGCGAATTAAATTTAATTATTTTTATTTTCGGGGACATATTTAATCTTATAGTAATTTCCATCCTTTTCTTTTGAAATAACTTTTAAGCGGTAAGTATTTAAAAATAGATGAAGATGAGTTTGAAAATTCTGTGAGCTTTTGGCTTAATTACTGACGTCGGAGAAGTATGAAATGAGAATTCTGAAAGTTGTGAACAGGTAAAACAGCTCTTTATATATTGGTTGGAGGTGATTATGAAAAGATGTGAAGAGTTATCATCCTTTGTAATATTGTTTTTGTTGTATAAATATATTGAATTTTTTTTATTTTTTACAATTGAATGGTTTTTTCTATGATCATCGTAGTTGTACTAATTCATAACTGTGTTGGTAGTTTAAGCATGTAAATTTTTTGAGCTTATTTTGATTAAACATTTAACATAATTTGATTTTGTTATCAATCATTGCACATTTTATGCTACTTACAGTTAATACAAATGTTTTATATTTTTAAGATGTGCTCAAACTCTGTCTGCAATTTTTAAAAAATTTAATTAATTCCTTGATTATTGCGAACTGTCCCAGATTCATAAATACCTTAATTAATAAATGAAGCTTGGTAAGGAGAAGAAAAGATGCCAAATGAAGTTTCATTCGAGTCACTTGACTATGGTTCAAAATTTACGATGCATTATACTGTGTTCAGAATCATCTGTTCGCAGAAGCTGGCAGCTATAGAATCTTGTTATAATAACCTGATTTAACATTGCCATTAATTAATATATTTCGAGGCTCTTAGCATAATTTTCGCCCAATTTTTTTACAATTTGTTCATTCACATTTCTTATGTGCCTGAAGTTTAAGATTAAGGGAAATAATCCCTAATTTGATACTTGTACAACAATTATAATTTTATCAGATAATTTTTGGATTTGTTTCATAAATATGTTATAATATTAGTAAGAGCTTAATTAATTCATATGCAGTATCGGCAAATTATGTTTTGTTTCATTTTTATCTATTCAACAAGTAATATAAAAAAACAATTTATAAATTTCTACTTAGGTCAACATAGAAAAATTTTACTATCCATATATTGACAGTCAGTTCTTACTCAGGTCAACAAAGAAAAATATTATTTTTTCTCTCATACAAAGATAAGTTAGTTAGTTAAATTTTATTAATTAATTAATATATGAAAAAACTGTTTTAGTATTAAGTATTATCCATTACAAATTTAAAAATATATATTTGAACTTGAGTGAATGAAAAAAATTACTTTATTAACATTTGAAAATTAGAGCAAGATAAGAAGAACGTGAACTGATAGTAAAAATAAAAAAATGTGTGGTTTTCTGCAAATTTTATGCATTATTAAGAAGTTTAAAATATTAGTGAAACTTTAAACAAAAATATGCCTTCACATTTCTGTAGATGTCATTTGTGTTATAAACAGTGTCTTTTTTCCGAATAGTATAGTTCAATAGATTTCTTTTCTATGCCACGAATGATGTACATAGCATGATTTTTTCTCTACGTCCAATAACTAACATTATTATACACTATAATTATTAATAATTATTTACAATACACATAATATTAATATTTAAATATTAAAATTCTTTTTTATATTGGACTAAAAGAATTGAAATTATTCCCAGTAAGTTATAATGTAGAGGCAGAAATTCATTGTGTTTTACTATTATCTAAGGATATAAAATATATTCCATTTCAGTTAGTAGTATATTTGCAGTACGATATCCAAAGAAATTTCAGCAAATGCTCTGCTAAGAGAGTAATATGAAGGTCCTATAATATGAATAAAACAACATTGTTAACACTTTATTAGTAAATATCTAAAGCATAACGTATTACTCTCATTTTTTTAGATAAGAGTGATATTTTATTTGATAGTAGAATAAAGTAATATATTCTAAAATAGGCAAAATAGAATAAAGCATCACTCTTATTTTTTAGGTATGAATTAAATAGCGTGATTCAAATTTTTCGTTGTTTATACAATTTTTCTTTATATTTCTAAAAGAAAAATCCAAGTATATACAAATCAAAGGAAGAATTATAAATAAATTTTGCTAAAAGCAAAAGTTCTGTTGTAAATTAAACAAATTTATGTAAAAGTAATTGATGTTTTTACTTTACTATTTGTATTAAAAATTTATTTTAATGAGTAATTTGGAGTACTATTTAATCAAATATTCATTGATATTCAAAAAAGGCATTTTAATTGCAAAATTTCTGAAAATAAACTTTCTGGGTTCAAGTTTCCCAAAAATCTAATTTTCAAAAAATTTACTATAGAATTCACACTCTGCAAATTCATCAAAATAATGCATTCGAATAAAAGAATTTACAAAATATTTTTTCAAAATATAAATTATTTAACAAGTACTCTGTATAAATATCACCAAAATTTTGTGCGAAAGAATCATAATTGTGTTTTAAAAAAATAGTATTTCATTGTAACTCGGTTAGAAGAGAAATGTTTTCACATTACTCCTCTAAACAAGCTCTGAAACAGATACATATGCATAGAAAGCTTTTAGAAAATATTATGAGAGAAAAATAAATGAAAACAATATAGAAAGTGCCTTATTTTTCAAAAATATTTTCATACCTTAAGCAACTACGATTGTGCCATTTAAGTAATAATAAATCAGGAAATGATGAAATATGGAAAATAAAATCAGCGAAGAACTTTTCTTTTGGGTTGAGATCTTTCACTTGATTTTTAAATACACAAGGTTCTAAAAAATAACGCATAATTCTAAGCAATATTCAAATGAGAATCATTTAAAAAATTATTCTAGTACATAACATATTTCTGAGCCTTACATAACCAATATTGTAGCGTTTGAGTGATAATAAATTAGAAAGTGATGAAATATGAAAATAATTACATAAAAAAACGAGACTAGTTATCTTATTTTAGGTTAAGATGCCTTATGTGATTTTAGCAATACCACAAGACTCAGAAAAAAACGCATAAACGTGAAAAACGCTTAGATAAATGTCATATAAAAGTTATTTCTCATTATTTATAATAATACTCTAATATCTTGTACACCTAATATTGTATTATTTACTAGACAGTAAATCAGTAAAGAATGAAGTTAGGAAAATTACATCATATAAAACTTCTTTTTTTAAGACTAAAACATTTTAGATGATTTTTCTCTAATAGCATAGAAATTTGAAAAGGATGTAAAAATATTAAGAAGTATTTAAATGACAACCATATAAAAAGTTCTTATGTCAATCGTGATATATTCCAATGCCTCAAAATTAAGCACTGCCAATGCCTTAAGCAAAACCTAACTAAGCAATGAAAATGCCTTAATCTAAATTAGTATTATACTATTTAAGTAATCGTAACTCAAAAATGTTCTGAATTATAAAACTTTTCAAATACATCAGAAATGAACTTGTTGTTAGACTGAGAGAATTCAGGAGTTTTTATCACAATTACACGCTCTGAAAAAACTCATAATAATAAAAGATACTTAAAAAGAAACCATATAATTATTTATAAAATATTCCATCGCCTTAAAACTTAATAACTTGTACTGTAACCAGTGAAGTACAAAAACAATCCATTTAAGTATAACAGTAGCTCAGAAAATAACGATTTGCCAGAAGTTATTTCAGGGACGATATTTTTTGGATTTAGATGTTTCAGGTGATTCTTCCAATATCGCAAGTCGAGAGCGGTCGATTTGTTATCAGTCGACGATAGAAACATCTGCTCCATGTCAACATTTAGTATAAAAATTCAGTCATATTACTTCCTGTTCATCAGAATCGATGAAATGGCAAATAAAACGATAAAAAAATGTCATTATTAAGAGCCAATATGGCCATTAATCAGATAATGAACAGATGCCCTTTCATGAGAGACATCTGTTCCTTATCATCTGCGATTTGGGCAATTCTTTAATTTAGGTTCTGTCAACAAAGCATATCATTTAATAATGCCTCTTAATATTATCTAAAGATAATTAATATTTTTTCCATTTTCACTGTTTCTTTGGTATTAAAATTATTGTATCACTGTTTGATAAAAAAAATGCTTATCAAACTCTTGATTTTCATCACTTACCCTTCTCATATTTTATTTCGAATTTATTAATAACTAAAAAGTTCTAAGACGAAACCAAATCAAGTAATATTGAAATTTTTTGTTAGATATTTGCTTAAGGAGGAACTTTTAACAAAAATTTGGTTATTTTTTATGAACATTTTCGTTAAATCTTAGAGAAAATTTGCAATTATTTTTTAATGTTAACACAGAACATTTACATCTTCTCAAAATTAGTGGAAACTTAAATTTATTTAAATTTATTAAATTATGGATTAATTTTTTATACAAATATTTACAGATATATAATAGTTGCAATAAATTAATGTACTGAATTGCAAAGTACAATCATTTAATTAAAAAAATTATTGATTAATTACCAAATGGTTTTTGATAACTAATTATAAAGATCGTTAAGTGAGAAACAAAAATCGCGACTGTGCTTAAAATATTTTAACCCAACGGAATTTTAAGAAAATTAATTTTGTCCCAGTTTAGGATGAATTTTTCGCACAAAGAACTTGCATTGTATTGTAAATTCAGTTATTAAGAACAATATTTCAGTTCAACAAGATCATTACAGATGGGTTAAAAATTCAACTAAACAATTCTTTTATGATAGAAGGCAAATTTCTTTAAAATATAAAATCAACCAGGGAACATACTAGAAATACTTGGCGATGAATTTTTAGTATTTTAGCTAAATATAAAAGAAAAAGACTCCAAAGCCATCAAAATCTCAAACCACCTGAATTCTGCGTTATACATTACAGGAGACATTGATTAAATTATGCAATCAATGAATAATTTAAACATACTCGAGAAAGAAACATTAAGATATAAATATTTATCTAGCCTTGGATTTTTTTCTGATAGTTTTCAAAATCATGCCAAGCTGCGAATCATTGGAAGAGCTAGAACTAAGAAGCTAGAGCTACATAAAGAAGAAATCTGCCATTTGCTACTTTTGCTCATACATACAGCTGCATAATAAATGCAGCTGCAAAAGTAAGTCTATGTAGATTTTGTATTTTTAGAACAGACCCTGAATTGAATTTTCCTTTCAGTTTATATTTGATGTAAATGTTCGTTTCTGTGATACTGAAGCTTGTTTGGAATAAATAAACTCGAGATGAATTGTTTATTTGGCTCTCAAAATGTTGTGAAGAGGAGATTTTTGAGCTGTATTTTTTAAAGGAGGAAGAAAGAGGATTTTAGTTTGATTTTTCAAAGGATTCCAAAACAGTTTTTTCCACTCATTAAAGTTCTTAGTAAATGATTTCCAAATTTTGTTTTTTAAACGAAATCAGTAATGCATGTAATTTTTTTTTATATATCTTTATTATCAAATGACAGGAAATAGTTATTGTAGTTCTACTTTTTTCAGTGATATTTAAAACTCAAACTATATAGAAGAATAAAAAGGAAAATCAAAGTATTTTAAAGCTTAGTTTTAGTAAAGAGAACAAATAATAAAAGCATTCCTCGCGCAGTCAGCAGTTAAAAAATTAAGATCAGAAAGTTTTAAAAGTTGATAGAGTGTAAAAAATGGTTAATAAATAAATATTCTATTTTACTGGAGCTTTAATATAATATAAAGTGACACAAATTACTATAGTTTACATTACAATATTTAATTATATTATTGAATTCTTGATCCTCCAATTAAATCCATTGTGTTTATGTTATACTAATGTTTAAATTAATATTAAGATGATATTACAGAAATAGAAATATTAAAAGAAATACTTTTGATATTTAATAAATAATACTAAATTATGACTCCATTGTGTTGATTATACTTATTATGTTGATTTTTCAAATAAGAAATCTATGTGTAATGCGTAGGAAAAACTTGCAACTTAAACACCAAAATTAATTATTAGCAAATATGAGTAACATTTTAATAACTATACTCACTGTATATAAATGTGCGTTAGAAAAAGAAATCTGATTAAAAAATTTTAATGCATTATATCAATTTTAACAAAGAGGCTGCACAAGTAAGGAATTACAGTGGCCGAAGTAATGAATCTACCATCTTCAATTTAGATAAGTCAATGTTTAGTTACAGTCAATTTTAAAACGAAATGTGTGTAATATGTTGTTTTAATTCATGCACATTAGTCAAGAAAATTACTTAAGAATTATCAGATTTCCACCTCTTAGGAAACTTAAATACAAGTCACTTTATTTTAAATGCCTCCCGAAAGATTGCGAGAACGTATTATCCACAAGTTATCCTTTAGGTATGATTTTATTCTGCAAACTAATGCATTTGTTTTAACAAAGCTTTTCTATAAGTTGTGTACTACATGGTATATTTGTTATATAAATTGCCATGTGCGCATTTTCAAATTTCGCAATTAATACTAATAAACAACGTGTTGATTTTTCTATTTTTAATAATAAACTCATGAGGCCTTAAGTAAAATAAACATAAGAAAATTTTAATCGATGGAAAATTAAAATTTTCCATTCCATTCTCAAAATAATACATTTTGTTACTGATAAATCAGATTCCTTTCTTTATTAAATTAAAGAAAAGGAAATATGATTTTGTTGATATGTCATATATAATATTCAACTATAACGAAATTCAACAATTTATTTCATCTCAGTTCCGGATCCATTTTTTCAAGAAACCGAAATAAAAAGTGCTACAGAACTTTCTTTTTCTCTTGAAACGTCAGCCCATTGTGTGGGCCACGGTTTTCCTCTCTGAGAACGATCTTCCATTTCATTGTCCTCTTTTCCAGGGCACTCCACTTGATGACACCCAGGATCTTTAAGCCTTTATTAACACGTAGTGCCAATTTTAATCTGAGCCTTTCTCTAACTGTGGTCCTTATTCTAGTACCTGAAGGAACTGAATGTCATGGTGGAAGGACTCATACGATAAGAGTGGCCAATATATTTCATATGTTTAATTACATCACCATCCTTGTTGCTGAATTCATTGTTGTATCTATGTCGTGATACACCGTAAACATTTACTGCCTCTGTAATCTTTCTCAACGCCTTTCTTTAAAAGATAGCGAGTCAATTTTCCTGAGATTACGTCAAATCCCAAGTTTTGGAACCATATATGAGTGTATATCTAAGAATGTGTGTGTGTGGTTTTATAACAGATAATTATATAGTTTTCCTTTTAATTAATTTCGAATGCAGAACATTTTTCAATCCATTAAGACATCGGTTAGCAGTAACTGTATGTCACTTGAATTCAATATAAAAGTTATCCTGGTGAATCCGATTTCCATTCAAACCAAGATGTGTGAAGTTGTCACCATGCTCAAATCTGTCATGTTCAATTTCCACAAAATTTAGGTAGATAGCAGTTTTAGTCACTGGGGTATATATTTAGTTTTGCCCTCATTAAAATAGAGGTTCATTTTAGCTGTGATCTCTTGATATCAGACTTTTTAGTTTTATGGCTTTTTTTGTTCGAACAATCAAAAAGATATTGTCAGAATTTGGTTTTGATTAAGTTTTATAATTATGTTAAATGATCAATTGTAATTGTGTGTATAATAGATTTGACACACGTTATATATTCAACATTTATAATATTGCTTGATGTATTTAAACATTGTTCATTAATGTTTATTGAAAAACTATTTGGAATCCTTAATAAATTCCAAGAAAAATTTCATCTTCCTTTGTGGTTATAATTATATTTAATATAATTATAGTTTATATGGTTATAATCAGCGAATATTTTTCCTCTCTCTCACAAAAACTGCTATAGATGTTTACGACAAATCAATAAATATGAGAAAAGCAACTATAAATAAAAACTTTAAATATTGAGATTTATAAAGTAAAGAGTAGAACTATAGAAATCAAGTCCATATGATCACGCAGAAACTAAAATAAAAAAATATAAACATATATTTTAAGAAGTGAATTAGAATTTCTGAAGATTATATGAATAAGCATTTGTGCTCGTATTTATAATTATAATATTCAAACAGAAATTAAATGAACATGAAGACAACTGTTTGAAAAATATTAAAAGATCAAAGAAAATAGAAATCAAAAGAAAATATAACTAAAACCATTACAAGTGACAATGGTACACCAATAAGCAACATTCGTTTAAGATGACACAAAACATTTTCATGAATTATTTTTAAAAAAAGCTGAAGTAAAATGAACTATTAGTTGAAATAAAATGGCTTAAAGTATTTTACGATGACAAAAATACTAGTGATCCTGAAATGAAACATGGTAGTAATTCTCAAGGCTAATCAATCATACTTGCAATAGAGAGCAGTGCAATATACTAAAAGAACGGAAGATGTCACAAAAAAAACTATAAGAAGTTCAATATCACAATTATAAATTATACAAAGTTGACAAATCCATAGATATAATATGATACTCTGATTAATCAAAAGACAAATAGAAATAAATCCGACGTGTTTTTTAAAGAATATAAGTCACAAAGAATTACCTTCATTTTTTGGTGATTATCACATTAACATCTCACTAAATCTTTCAAAAAATGTATGAATTAGATCTGAATTTCATTTTATCACCATTATTATGGATTGAAGGAAGATATTGGACGGTTTCAATTTTCTCCACACTCAAAACAATAATTTTTATCTTAATTAATAAGCATTCAAACTGTAATGGATGAAAAACTTTAATCATTCAGCACCTAAAACAATAAAGCTTTGAGTATAATGAAAGTAAATAGTCTTGAAAATGAGATTGAAGTAAAGATCATTAACGCTTACCATTCAGATAACAGTTGAACATGAAACTGAACTGTTGTCTGAAAGCAAGTTAATTACAAATACTCTCCAGCAGAAATAGTTTCCCTTTATTTTAAAATTAATTTATTTAAAAATTAAATGAGTTTTTTTCTAACATTTTTCTGAAAAATAATTCATTTAGTAAAAAATATTTATTAGAGTTTCCGTAACTATTTTAGTAAATTAAGCAAATGTAATAAATTAAAACCGTCATTAGTTTTAAAATACAATTTTATTAATATATAAATATTTTATGTAAATATTTATTATTTTTATTTATCATTTTAAATTATATTTTTTAAAAAAAACTTAGAAATTGATTACTATTAAACATAATCAAAAATCTTGATGGAAATAATATGAATGGTAAATTATTTATGAATTTTATTTGCGAATCAACATTTATAAGTACTTAATAAAATTTAAAGTGAATAGAAAGTTAAGAGTGAATAAATCGGAGACGTTTTTCTCATGCTATAATCATTATTGCGAGTTATATAAATAACACTATAGTTTTTCCCTTTAAATACTTATAAATACCAACTTAAATTTGTATTTAAGTTGGTTACGGGGGGGCGCAAGTTGGTTACGGGGGGGCGCATTATGCCCCCGTTGTAAATTTAAATATACCGATAAAATATGTCAAATAACGTAAATAGGCATTTTAAGGTGAAACGTATAACTTTCAAATCTATAAATCATACGGGCAATATAACTAAATTTCCCTTTGGGTTCCATTATTATTTAATGCTTGTCAATATCTTATGAAAGTTTACAAGAACCCATTCTATGTAGAAAGTTATAGGAAAGTAAATCAAAATATTTCTCTCACGTGACTCATCTTCCCTTATTAGTTACTAAGTGAGAATAGATATATTTTTAATATCAGGTACTTATAACTAGCAAATTAGTATTCATAAGAGCGTAATTAAATTTTGTAAGTAACAATAGTAAATACAGAGTTAAAATGTGATAAAAATGTATGCAGGCAAAATAAATATTTTAAAAATTAGAGAGCTTATGTAGATATTATTGTTGTAGTTCTCCTTATTATGGAACTAATTTTATTTACTCAAGAGCTTCGGCAGCAAACGAAAACCCCAAATATAACTTTTTTTAAGTTGATAAGTAAGTGTTTCATTACAAAAACCAATCATTGAAAATGCGTCAGCACTGTTTTTTTTTCCCCTCGATAATATAAACTTAAATTTCTTTCTACTTGCAAAAATAAAAGTTCCTAACAAATGACCAGGAAACAAATTGCACTTATTGGTCTTCCAACGCAATATACAACGAAATCAATTTACAAAAGACGTTGTTTTTCTAGGACATAAAAAGAAAGAAACGTTACCGAAACTTTTTATAGAAAATTTCTTATATAAAAGACACTGCAAAATTGTATTATTTAACTCCATTTACACTTGTGCATAAATATGTATTTCAAATTGGGATTAAAAAAATTTTTCGAAAACATTCAAAGTTATTATCATCTGAATTTTAAAGTAATAGTACTAGGAAAAAATAAATTAAAGCTGCCATAATGAAATATTAGTTAAACTTGTAATTTTTAATTTAATGTAAATTTATATATCTGGAATAATGTTTAATATGTCAAATATGAATAAATATATAAAAAAATTAAAATTATATGAAAATAATTGTCAAATAGTGATAATTGTTGGAATAATTATTGTTATGTTGGTCAATGATATAATGATATATTCAATATGTCAAAACAAACATATATGTATATATATATATATATATATATATATATATATATATATATATATATATATATATATATATATATATATATTGACAGGACTGTATTAAAGTAAATTCAGAATTTAAAATAAAATTCGATACAGTTCACTCAAAATTTTGTTAATTAATTCTGCTTACTTTATGTTATTTAAATTTGTTCACCAATTTTCTTCAACATTTAAAAGAAATTTGATAAATTAAGATTCTTTGAAACGGCTGTCTATAATACTAAAATTAAATTATATTTTAAATTAACAGTTCAAGGAAATCAGATTTTAGTTAATATAGATGATTTAATTTATGATTGTCAATGTAAATTAGATACTACTACTAGAGCAAATAATCATATCAGCACTAGAATCAAGTCAGCATCGAAACATTTTAATGTATTTCTTATTTAAATCGTAAAAGAGAGATAAAATTGGAGTTTCGATAAATAAAATTAAATAAATATTCCACACATAATTTATAAAAGTTTATCTTTTTCCACTTATCTCTTTCTTTTTATATATATTTGTGAAGAAGAAACATTGTATATAGCCTAAGATAAGAATCACTATCGAATTCCAAAGTATATACGCCATCTACTGCAGAGACTTTATAAATACCATGTGGGGCATGTGGGCATTAATGGCACCGCGATTGACCGAGGGAACACCAAGACAATTGGGGAATTTGGGAAAATATTTTATATGATTTGCATACCTAAAAAATGAATTTGTTTAATCCCGATTGTCATTAAAGCTGGTCACAAGGAAACATTGAAAGTCAATGAAATGAAACATTGAAAGTAGCACGTGACACAGAAAAGTCTGCCCACCCCTGATGTAGCGGATAACTTTTAAATAGATTACTTTAAATCATTAAGTTTCCTTTGAATGAACATTATATAATTACGCGGCTGTGTTCACATACCATAAAAAATATGGGAAACTCCCATGCTTCTACTTCAACAGATATATATTTAGAAAGTTAAAATACATCTATACCACTTTGCTTAATATTAGTTGGGTTCGAATCTTAGAATTTCCACTCCGAAGAGCGATGTCTACACTTGGACAGCGTTTTTCGGAGTGTGTTATATAATATACTATTTGGTCGAGGTAAACCCTAAATTCGAAGATCATCAAGTCTTATATTGAATGGAATAGGTATAGTCATATTACTTGGAATTGTGTGTGTTTTTGACTAACATGACTAATCAGTCTAATATTTGACTGGTGTTAACTAAACTTCTTGTTCATGCTGGTTGGCAGTCAGAGCCTGACTAAGGCAGGGGTATAGGGGCAGTTGCCCTGGGTCCCCAGATCTAATAAAAAGTTTTTCTCACGTTGTCAGTTGAATTTGAATCGCTTACCAAATCGTATAGAAATTTTGTTGTTGTGAATCAGAGGGACCC
Source organism: Latrodectus hesperus (assembly GCA_037975125.1). Classification (NCBI taxonomy): domain Eukaryota; kingdom Metazoa; phylum Arthropoda; class Arachnida; order Araneae; family Theridiidae; genus Latrodectus; species Latrodectus hesperus. The sequence continues at coordinate 28,211,639 of CM075862.1, forward strand.
TCAAGGAAGCTTTTGACCTGGTCCCCAGTTAGGCTAATACGGGCTCTGCTGGCAATTCGATATATTTGATCAATAATCAGATAACATAATGTAACTTTGGTACCCCCATGAATTATATCAGCCTCAGGCATATTTATATAAATATATCCCAGTCCCTTGGAATCTTTTAACTGTATAAATGTCAAAAATATTTGGCATACAGTGTATTCCATTCTTAAAAGAACTTAGAAACAATTTCATATATGAATACTTACTCATTGCTTTTTATTATACTTACAAGTTGGTGATTTCTGTTGATATTTGCAACTATTACTATGACGTATAAAAATTGACCTATGATTAATGTTTTGATCTTTGAACTTCTTTTAACACTGAATATTTTGGAACCTTTTTAAATCTTTGCAACACACAATAAACATCAATATTTAATATTTTCGATACTATTTCAATAGATATCGCTCTAATTTGCTGGATGATTGTATACTAAATAGATTTATATATTATACAACATTGAACATTTTGTAAACATTTTGCTTTTATTGAGTGCGGCGTACATGATTTAGTAACTTAATGCCAATATCATCAAGATCATTAGAATAAATCTACAAATAAGTTTTTACTATGCATGTTTTAGCTTAACTTTTCACAAAATAGTAAAATTATAATAGTAAAGCAAGTAAAAGGGGAGAGTAAACTTCCATCCTTAATTCATGGACTAAACATCGGAAACTGATGCCGTAATTATGCTGCATAAGAGCTGGAAATAACCCATGGCTTTAATACTTTTACTTAATATAAACGGTCTAAAACAACCACTGCATTTACATCAGTGTCTTTATTTCTGTTTAAAATCTAAATTGTCATGCAGGAAAAATTATTCTTTCAGCTTCTACAAAACACAAGATATTCTTAGATTCTGGTATTGTTTAATTACCTGTAACGCTCACATAATTTATTCCACGTGACAGAGCACTCTTTATCTTATTTCATCATACTGTTTTAAATTGTCGACACAATAGCATCCCTAAGTTCCAAATTTTTCTCGCCAAAAGAGCTCATCTGGGAAAGAAATGCCTACAACTTGGGTAATTAAGCTTTATCTAAGGCTAGTTTTGAAAGTTAAGTGGGCTGCTATATTTACTACCAGCTAAAGCCTTCACGGGTGGGTTAATGAGTATACGATTAACCGTCCCTCTTTTTCCCTGTTAGCACATTTGTCGCTTAGTAACAAAAGCTTGTTTTGCGGTACTATTATACCCGCATGACGTAATTAAAATGTTTATTCATTCTAGAATAAGGGAGAAATAATCCCCAATGTGAGTGTGATGTTCCCTACAGAAGGAATTAATTTCCCTAAAAATAAAAAATAGTGAGTTTCAAGAAGAGGATTAATTTAATTAAAGTTTTAAAATAGGGATTTAATACATTGTTAAGGTTTTTATCAGGGATTCGAATAAAATATTTCAATCCTTAAAATTATATAGAAGCTTACAAATAATAAAATAATTATTATTGGCTTAGAGAAATAAGTTTCATTTTTTAGAACATCTCGTTTAAGTTTTTATAAGAAAATACATTCGATTGAAAATTGAGAATAAATTTATTTCGAAACAACTGTAAAATATATTAAACAATATTTATATAATCTTTTCTAAATTTGATTCTGCATTATATATCACAGTGATTAGAATAATTGAATATTTGTAATCATTCCTTTTGTCTATGAAATACAAATTTCCCTTAATGAAATATTATTGTAATATGCATTTTTTAATAACCATATATCTATTTTGAGTAATTAAATTACTTATTTATATAATGAAGCAATGATAATAACTCACAATTCGACATTTTTCATTTCACTAGTACTCATTAAAGTGTATATTTACAGCTTTTAATAATATTATTAAACTTTATATCACTTTAAATATTATAAGATTTCTTATAAATTTTCGTTGTGTAAGATTTTAAAATAAAGTACAAAATTCTTTAGAGTTGAATAAATGCTTATAAAAATCATTCAGAAAAATAGGAAAAACAATGCAATACTTAATATTCTTCAAAGTTATATTTTGTAGGTTTCTAATAATAACTGTAATAGTTGCTTGTTGACTTGCCACCCAGTTTTTTAAGAGGGGATTTATTTTATCAGGATTTACAGCTTAAAATATTCCAAACATTTACAATTACCACACCTTTGATGAAAATTGAACTTGCAAACTCTTCAAATGAAAAATTATTGATATAAACTGTCAATATGAATTAAATAGGTGACAATTAACATAAAATTCAGTTAGGCGAAAGAGTTAATTTTAGTTATAGTTACTGTTTCACCACTAGCACCTCTTGTTTTTAGGTTTCCAGGCAAAGAACTTGTCAAACAGGGTAATGATTGGCTAGTACTCTGGCTTTCAGTCCAATAGTTCATGATTTCTTACATGAATAAGGATGTTTGAAGTTAGTCAAAATACACCTTAAATTGTTGGTCTCAGTCGAATCAGTCTTCGTATAAAAAAAGTTGTGTAATATATAACTTCAAACCAACCAATAAAAGTATTAACCGTTTCAAATTGCAGAAATACTTGAACAATAAAATTGAAACTAGTTATATTTATTGTTATCTAGATGATTATAAATGGTTAAAACGAGAAATATTTACTGCATCATTGGAATATTAATATTTTATAATCATAACATCTTACAATATATTTATTTTATTCCATTTAGGTCCTCTAAATGAAATTAATACTCCTATCAAACGTTCAATAAAAAATGCTTTATCAGTTGATTAAGATTATATTAGATTGATTTCTTACACTGAGGAAAAAAGCATGTTTATAAAAAAGTACATTCAGTTAAATAACTTATAAATATGAATTCAACAGAATTCGTATTTTTATAACTATAGAAAATCTCATTCAAAACTGAGTTCTAGAAAATTATTTGTGTTGAAGCCATATATTTAAATCAATATTATAGTTATAGTTATGAAATCATATAGTTATGAAATCAATCCAACAGAATTCGTATTTTCATAACTATAGAAAATCTCATTCAAAACTGAGTTCTAGAAAATTATTTGTGTTGAAGCCATATATTTAAATCAATATTGTTTACATATCAAAAAGTGTTAAAAATTATTTTATTTTTATATTGAATCTCAGCTATTTTCACAAAGTTTTGAAACTATCAGGGCCATATGCACTGGTTTCTTTACTGGTTTCTTCTATAAATATTTATATTTATAGAAGAAACCAGTAAAGTACACTACTAAAAGAAGCAGTTATCACACACACACAATAGAAATTTAAATAAAATTATTTAATAAAAAGCTCGCATACGATTAAAAAAGAATGATAACTTCATGGTTAATAATATCAATAGATATTAAAAAATATTTTAATCTAAATTTAATAATTACTTGTAATCTAAATTTTGAGTTTTTGAGATGCTTTTAAAAACACGGCAGAATAACATCTCAGATTCAATTAAAAAATTAAATAAATTAATTAAAAGAAAATACGAGGATAATTTAATTAAATTAACAATTATATTATTACCAATTATAAAATAATAGTAATTATTGTAATATATAATTAACATAAAAAAATGATTTATAATTGTTCAACTGATCATAAAATTCTACAGGAGGACACAGGTACCGTATAATCCATAATTCCAAATTCTAAACTTTGTTGGGGATGAAGAAATGTTGCCAAGATGACGTATCGTGACGTAAATACTGCCAAACAAACCATAACTAAAACATAAATAACACCAAAACAGAATTTTTTGCATAATTCTTATAGGTCTCCATATGTATGACGTAAAAAATCGAGGTTGCCAGATACATAAGAAAATCCGCCAAAAAATCGCCACTCTCAGAATTTGGATTATACGGCATCTGTGCCTACAGAATAAAAATTAATTGCAACCTTATTAATTATTCAATAGTATTTTGAAAAATATTTATCAATTAATGCATTATAAAATTTTGTATCGATTGAAATATTGCAGTGATCTACTTAAAACATTTTTTGAAATTTTATTTCTTTGGCTCACATTAAGACATTTTAAAACAAGAAAGGTCATTTATATTCAGGTTCATTCGAGAATATCAAAATTATGTTTGTAATCAATACCTAGGAAGGAGCTAAATCTCTGGATACCCTATTAGTCGAAAATTGATTTCACTCTCTTAGCTCAATAAGCTACAACCAAGTAGATTAAGCCTCATCAACTTGAATAGTTTCTGTCTCTACTGATATGATATGGCAACTTAAGGAAAAAATGCTAGAACAGTGTTTGACTTTGTCAATTATGTATCTCAAATATAGAAAATTTATTAGATGTATTAGGAAATCGTCTCTCAAAAATAGGTAGCATAAATAATAAAATTAAACTAGGCAAAAGAAGAAAATATTAAAAATTTAATGCAAAATATTTTTATGCATTCTTTGGTAAATAAGATATAAAAAAAACAACATAAAAAACTGTTAGACAATTTTTTTCATACTTCTACATCAACCCACGTAATTGCTTTTGTTTTAAATTTCAACCATAAAAACATGTTTATTTTGAGTTGCTAAATAAAGAAACCAATCATTATTTTTAATTGTTAGTTTTCTCTTTTTCTGCAAAGGACAAAGAAGGAAAAAACATCACTGTTAACATTTTATAACAGTGACTTTTTATCTCTGTTGGTAATTTAACTCATTTATAAAGGTAAAAGCTAAAACAAAATAAAAAATGATTTTCTTCTCATTAGGTATTTATGTGTCCAATCACGGGTAAGAGCATTATTTTCTTTTACATTTATTACAGTAATAAAAATATATATTTTATTACTCGTTTTTTTACGTGATATTATTGTTCTTAATTTGAGAGCAAAATAAAATTCTATTAATTTTCAAACTTTTACAGCTTTTTGAATCACAATTCTTTCCCTAGAAAATTCCAATTAGTTATGTGAATGTTAGCTATCAAAAGGAAATAGATTTTACAATTTAATGTTTTAAACCCCGCATGAAAATAAAACCAAGTATTTTTAGTAAAAATAAAATTTCTTAAAAATAGTGACTTTTAAGAAATATTTTATTAACTACGCGAAATAAAATTTTCATATATTTAACTTTTCAGCATTGGAATTTTAAATTTTGTTGTTTCACTGAAAATAGAAATGAATTTAATGTACAATATTACCACAAATGGAGAATTTCTTTTATAATACTATTGCATTATATCTGAGATAAAAAAAAGAAATAATCCATTTGCATTTAGTTTTTTCCATTACATTTCTTTACAGCTACTTATTTCTGAAAACCACATACACTAAATGATGCCAACTAAATTTTAATTTCACATGTTATGGAAAATTATTAAAGTGAAAAAATGATTCTCCCATTTTAGATTGACAGATATTTGCTTTCTGATTTGACAAGTAAAAATTCCCTCAGAATGATCAAGTAATGAACCAGCTATTTTGCGCTTTGAAGAAAGAGGAATTTACCAAGCTATCCTGGATTTCTTACTTTTACGGTAGTAACGAAATATTTTATATGAAAAGTAATATTTTTCTCCTGTTTGTTCTCAAATACTTTTCCAATGTCATATTTCTGTCGATTAAGCTAAGATAATCGTCAATTATATTTGACCCACGGTCAAATGACGACAGAGGAATTCTTCCCTCTAAGCCAAGCACAGGTGCCGTATAATACAGGATTCCAAATTTTGAATTTTTTTGGTGATGAATGTTGTCAAGATGACGTATCGTGACGTGCTCAATGACGTAAATACTAGGGTTGCCAAAACAGAAGTTTCTGCATAATTCTTATTGGTCTCCATATCTATGACATAATAAAAATGAGGTTGCCAGACACATAAGAAAACCCGCCAAAAATCACCAAACTCAAACTTTGGCATCCTGGATTATACGGCATCTGTGCCGCAAGCCTTCCCATCGAAGGGTCATTAGATCTTATAGAACTTGTAGCATGCAGAGTCTTTCTCATCATGGAAAATTGCACCTCAGAACAGTAATAAGAAAGGATACAAAATGGTCTCTTGTTATTGTGGTCGTATAGAGGGGTTTTTCACACGGTGTGCTCAGAAAATCGCTAGAAACGAAATACCGTTCTAACGCTGAAACTGGTGAAGCATCATACGATAATAACGGCATGGTTGAACCACTGATCACTGTATCGTAAGAAAAAAAAGCTTCCATTATTAGGATCTGGATTCGTTGCATCTTTCAAATTGCTGTCAAATTTTCAGCGACATGTTTGTGTTGATATACTGTACGGCAATCTTATAATTTATTTTATCATATGTAAGAATATTGTTTTTGAGATCTATTTGTTTTCATTTCAGAAGACATTTAATGGTAATTTATGTAATAATTCAGGGAGATAGGTCTTTAAATTAATCCTTGAATTGACTCTTACTCTATTGATCTACTAAAAACTTTAATTTTTCATACATAAAAATGATGAGCCATCCTCGGAGCAAGATACCCTGATCTTATTTTAATACAGAATTTAAAGGGTGACTTCAGAAATTAAGTTAAATATTCTACATAATTTATTGCTTAAAAATCTGTTTATTCTATTTATGTATGAAAAGCCTTAAACTTTAAATAGACACTTTTGCCAACATAAAACATATTAGATTATCCTTAACATAGTTTATTTTGCTTTTTGTCACTTTTTGGACACTTATTTTGCGCATGAGAGCATATTTCGATGAGACCTATAGTTTAAAATGGAAATCAAGCAACTACAAAAATTCACATTTGATGTGAGAATCGAATCCGAGAGCTATTGAACTGAAAGGCAGAGATTAAATCATTAAATTTTCGGTTTTTGATTCATACAGCTGGAAAGTTAAATTCAAGAATCACAATGTCTCTATCGATTGTGTAATTTTTCAATAATAATAAATTTTCCTTTTTGTCTGAAATCATAGTTACTTACAATGATGACACCAATAGCTATCTTAATGTGTTGTCAAATTTTTTTCTACTTTTCTTAACAACGCATCTTAAATGTTAGTATTAGGTATGCAACTAAGAAAATATGTTTGAACTCAAATAAAATAATGCAACTTAAAATAAAGATTTCTTTTTTTAATAAAACTTAATGAACATCCTGATATTTGTAATTTGTTTTCAGAAACTCCAAATTCTATAGAAACGGTATTTAAATTATATATATATATATATTTATATATAACTCATTTTACGTGGGAATTAAGCCAATTTACAAATGAATAAGATTTTAAAATGGTTTGTTTTAAAACACTTCTGTTTTCAGAATATTACTTTTCACAAATTATAAGATGCACAATGAATTCATTTGTCTGCTAATTATAAGATTTCACAAAGCTAAATTATGCAATCATATTTTAATTTATCAAATTATGGCAATTCTTAATGAACACCAAAATATACCCAAAGCATTAATCAGCTCTTCCTGGAAAATGTAATTTTCAAAGGATTTCTTTTCTTTAGTAAGAAAACCTCTTTCACGCAAATGGCTGATATTTTATGCATATTTTTTCAAAGCGAAAAGAGGAAAAGTCGGCAAATATTTGACCATGAAAAGTTTTTGCTGATTCGGAACTAAAATTTAAAAATTCATACTTTGATTTTCAGTCTCTGTGTGAATGAAAGACTCGATATGAGAAATTTTCGCATGAAAAACGATTCTTTTTGAATTGTGATATCTCTACGCTTTAATTTTGTTTTTCATTCATGATTTTAAGCGGAAATTTTAAAGAAAATCTATTTACCATCGGAAAAAAATATGGAAAGTTTGACGATGGCCATGACATCGCAGTTTTTCCAAAATATGTATCGCATAAATAGTGTGATGCAATAAGAAAGTAATTTCGGTAAAATCCCAGAAGAGCCCACACCTTTAACGACAAACTGAAAAAAGCACCAAGCCTGAACAAAATTCAAGAAATAGTTAGGTTTATCATATCTAGTATATGGAAGTAGCGTTACCAAGATTGGCGCAAGCCACAATTACCGCCAACCAAAATCATTCGTGCCAAGTTTGTGGGCTCTGCTAGGATCCAACCGTAATTTCCACTTTAATATTGGTAACATTATATTTTTCAGTCTAATGAAAATCGAGATGTTGAAAGAAATTTTGAACCTCAATAAGATTTTTCCTTAGAAAAAAAAGTGAACGTTTTCACCAATTCATAGAAAAGTTAACAAATTAAATTATTTTATCAATAATAAAATCGAATACCAATTTTGAATATGATTAGTCACAATCACTTTCAAGCTTTTACTTCCCAAACTACAAAAATTGTATTACAATTAGTATAAGCATTCTTTTAAATATAGAAAAATAACAATAACCAATCATGATAAAACAAAATCTTTTTAATTCAAGATTTATAATGTAAGAGTGATACTTTCTTTACAACTATTTTCAAGGATTCTCTTAGGTGCTTTTTTATAATGCATAACCCAAACCTATATTTTTTATCGGCTATTTTTAAAATAAATCCCTTAAATAATTTCACACTATTTATCATACAACGATTTTAAAGGATGCCAATCATCAAAAAATATAACTTAACAATAGCTTATATAATAATGAACAAAGAAATTATTATTAAAACATTTATTTGACATTTATTGATAATATTCATTTTAAAAAAGTCTACATAAAATATTTTACATAAAAATGAATCAATCAAAAAGTAAATTTTTTTAATAACTAATGATACATTTAGCTGTAACTAATATCCTGTAATCAGTCGGTATGCATTCTCTATTTAGAACTAATCAGACTTAGAGCAAATTTCGTAACCTAAAATAAAAACGGAATGAATGAAATTAAAATATTATCATGAATTATTCATTATGGTTGGTTGGGTTTTATGGCGCAAGGTCCAAAACAGGACAAACTACTTGTTCCTTGTGGAAGGCATTTTCATTCCCATTTATTTAAGAAAATAGTCTTCTTCGAAAAAACATAGAACGTGTCAAGAAAACATAGAACGTAATCATCTAAAAACGTTAATTGAAATCAAAAGTGGAGAGATCAACACCTAAACTGGGCACACTTCCATTCCTATAGTGCTATCGGAAGACAATTGATAACTCGGAGTTTTTAACAAGCAGATGGCACTTAACGGCTAGATCAGTTATTGAACCTAATACCTTCTGAAGGTGTGAGATTATTCAATTCTCTTTTAATTACAAATATATTCATATACATTGAGATTTAAAAAAATCAATTAGATATATTTTTAAACTTACATTTAGGTATCCATTATTAGTTTTAATTTTCCACTTTCAGATTTATAGATGTAACATAAACTACTTCATTAAGTGGCTGATAAAATTTAATACTATCTTTGAATTAGTAAAACTATACAAAATAAAATAATTTCCATTTATTAAAATTAAACCTAATTAAAAATGCAAAGAGGAAAATGGTAAAATTGGATTCATTAAGTATTTATAAGAAAGCATTAGACATTTTAAAGTTTCTCATATCATAAATCAATTATTTTACTTATACTATTTGAGTGGATAATCATTTAATATAAATTAACATTAGCTAAATCACTAAAATATTTTTAAAAAATACGCCTGAAATACAGGAAAAAATTGTATATATAACATTAATCTAAAAATAATCACTTTTACATCATATTTATTGAATTTCATTTCTTTTCTTCTCAGTAATTAAAAATGGTTTTTTACTTTCAACAATTTTTTTTTTATTTTTCTCCGTCTCATATAACTGAAAGAAAAGAATTCCTAAAAAATTACTTTTTCTTTAGAATTGAAATAGTATATCTCTGTATTTATTAAATAAATTAAACTGAATTCTTGTGTGAAGATACATTACACTAGTAAACATCTTAATTAATTTTAAGTCTTGTACCAAAATGAAGTTACCGGCAAGAGAAAATTAACTTTTTATAAGGCAGGTAAAAAAAATTGTCGTGAAACTAATTTATATAATTAGTTCATGATTAAATTAGAAATAATATCAAAAGTCAGAATTCGAACTAATTGTTGATTAAGATTTTTTTGTTTTCGTAATAAAAAACAGCAACATTTTTTTTCTTTTAAAAAAAATTTCTTTTTTCATAATTTGATGCCTTTATAGAAATTGAAAAAAAAATATCAATGTCATATTTTATTAACTGATTACTATCTTTAAATTTAATACTTGTTACATTTTAAATAATGCAAAACATATTTAAATTAAGACTTTTCGTTTCAATTTCCTTGTAGGAGGAAATATTTTTTGTTGTTGCAATAAAATTTAAAGAGCAAAATATTTCTACAGTTTTTTGTATTGTATTAATAATCAAATTAATTTCATTTATAACATTTTCAGTGCAAAACAAAAAAAAAACGGTTTTATTAGTTTTTCATATGCTGTAAATATAGTTTGATTATGTTTAATGTTAAGCATTATATTAAAAAATATTAAAATTTTAACTTGACAATAAATAAGCGTCAGTATTATAATATTAAAAAAGAAAACTTCTTGAAAGGGGATAAAAAATAAATACTATCACCTAAAATATTTTAATAGACACAAACATTTACTGTATATTCATGGGCTGAAGTCGCCTAGCGGAGAAAGACGTCTAATGGCGGTTGGAGCACATGAAATAACTCATGGTTGCAATGTCCTCCAAGTGAAATGATACCTCTCGGATGGCAGGCCATGACTGGGTTTTTTCTTCTTGGTCACTGATTTTAAATTATACGAATCCTCTCACTCTCATTGTTACGATAGCACATTCACTGAGTGGCCTACTATAAAAGATGCCATCATATCTTCCCATATGCCAAACAGCTGTTAATGGCGTCACAATCAATTTCCTGGTATTTGAAATGAGCTTACCATCACGTAAAACTTAAATCTGCAATTCTGTTTTTTATCTCATTAATGACTTTTTGCTTAATTACCATGACCAAACAGTGATAGGCCAAACCATGGCATGACTCTTCAGCGTTGAGTTCTATGTCCGATCTAACCACTGTTGAACAGCTGGTGATAGATGTTTTGGTTTCTATTTTTGAATCCAACCCTCTATAGACTGGAATTTTGAAAATTACCATGTTTTCTCCCTTGCATTATACTTTATTGTCTTCGCCATGAATAGGCATATATCTCGTAATAGTCTTCAGCTTTTATACTATAATCTATGAAGCTAAGTTTGTTTTTATAAGTAAAGGAATAAAATAATTCTGAAGATTTCCAAACAATCATGACAGCCAATGATTTTCTCTCTAATCATTTTCACTGAGTCTTCTTCTTAACAATAAAATTATTATATTTTAGAATCTTTAGAAGTATGATACCACAAGTTTGAAACATTAACTCTGTGGTTCTTTCGAAATCAATGCGGCTTATAACATTCTTGATGGAGTCTAATAATAAAAGATAATTTATTGAAAAACATCTACGGACAATCACAAATGCTCATTCTAACCATTTTCACGAGTTTCTTTCATAACATTTTAACTTATTTTAAAATTTTAACCTTTTTCTGACGTTTTTTTACAGTAAAAAATTTTCAGTAAATTCATTAATTTTTTAGTTTCAACATTTTTTAATGTATGATACCAAAAGTGGCATTTGGCTTGAAAAATCAATTCTGAGTCCTGTTTTCCCAAGGTCCATACAAATTCCAACATTTTTCATGGAGTTTTATAATGAAATATATTGTTTACTGAAAAATTATGATATTCACTGATGTTTATCAAATTCAATGCTTGAAAGTCTTAAGGTTTTCCCTTTCTAATACGCATTACAGGCCTACTACTTGTGAATAGTCTACCTGGAGGAGAACAGAATGTATTTGAGTGAGCTACAACAGCCTCCAGCTGCTAAGCTGTTCACTATGCAAAGTCAAATCTTCTAAAAGGAATGCTTACCATATCCTAGTTGTGAAACCGTAACTATCGAAATATAATCTTGCAAGTTTCTATAGAAACACTGATAAGCAACTTAATATAGATGTTATGTTATTACATTTTAGCATCTACATTTATCAACTGGGTACTCGGAAGTTTTACAGGTTTCTATTTTTGAAAAAGTAAATACAATCAACTATAAATAGTAAATATAGAAACTTTACATACAAGAAAAAATATGTTGTTGTTATTTATGACACTTGAACAAACTAAGCTCGCTTGCCAACGAGCTTTGCGAAATTAAGTCAGAAGGGTGCGTCTTTCGTTTCACCAGGGCACCTCGAAGTTCATTTTTGCTTTAAGATTCCTCTGATAGATGGCACCACCAGATGATCCATTCCCTCAATTTTGACTTTTATCTGGAGGAGGAGGAAATTTTCTCCTCACCATTCACCAAGGTAACTGCTCAACGTGGTTAATCTCTGGGGTTTCACTCGTAAATGCGCCATCGTTGTCATTTAATACCAGAGAATATAACTTTTCAATAGGCATTCCATTAGCAGAGAGGTACATAAATCTAACTGGAGGAACTTGAGGTTCAAAAACAAGAAAATCTTTATATGTCAATAAGTTGTTGTTACTTATGACACTTGGACAAGCCAAACTCGCTATGCTGTTGGCTATGCGAATTTAAGTCAGTAAGGTGCGTCTTTCGTTTAACCAGAGCACCACGAATTTGACAGTACGACTTTGCTCCAAACTCCTCCGACAGATGGCACTTTCTCCTGACTATTACACCCATGGTAACTGCTCAACGACCGACCACAGGACTTTCGATTCCCCAAATTTAACGAGCACGTATATCGCATGTACTCAGTGGGTTTTTGGCGGCACTGGGAATGAAATCCAGTTTTTCCGGATTAAAGGCTGATCCCATAACCCTCAAAATTTTGTGGCCCACTGATTAAGTAAGTGATGGACAATTATTTATGGATATTTTAGAAATTGTTGTTTCAAAGAAAACAAATGAAATCCTTTCCATTGAGTTTTTCATTTATCCAAGCAAAAATATGGTAAATGTTAAATAAATATTTTATCATTGATTTCTGCTTTTATATTGCCCTCTATTCGATATAATTTTTTAAAATATTATTATAATTGTGTAATGTGGATCATCACTTGAAGATGTCTTACAATTAAGTAATATTCAATAATTTCCCCGTTATTTTATTCCTTAAATTAAATTCAGATTTGTAGTATAGTGAAAGCATGTTGCATAAATGATGCAAAAAATAATTTAAAAGTAACAAACAGGTTTTAATGTTTCTTAAAACATGGAATTTACTTTAAAATGCAAGTTCTGCTCGAATAAAAAATCTCCAAGCTTTAAAAAAGACCCCACAGAACGACAAATGAAACCAGTACCCATTCCTACGGCCAAGACTAAGGGAGAATTTATGAAGTTTTCAACATACTCTTTGAGTATTGTTTTACATGCCACGTGAAAGAATTACAAATAATGTTATGTATTTTCATCTCAGTTTCTAATGAAACATAAATAATTTTCTTTGCATTTTTCATAAAGAAGATTTTTAAAACAATCAATATTTCACATTTTTTGAGTGAAGTGATAGTTTTATACTCCTATTAATGAAACTTTTGTGAAAATGAAAATTCTGTGATGAAAACCTAAAACTATCCCCCCTCTCTGAAATCCTTGCGAATTCAATAATGCGAAATGTAACAAAAATTAAAAAAAGTGTTTAAAAATAGTGAAAACATATAAAACAACATAAGCACAGTAAAACAAATTATACTATAAAGCTAGAAATGTAGAACTTTAAACCAACTTTTTATAAGAAAAAATTTCTGAAAAATGATGATGCGAGAAAATTTGTATAAAATTACATTATTTGGTACTTTTCCGTTTCGCCGGCGCAAATCTCGCCAAGCGAAAATTAAGTCGCCAATTGGCGACAACACACAGTATACAAATAAAGATTTTTAAATAATGTTTTACAAAAAAATTTTTAAATTTATATATTTAATTGTTGTTCTTGTATTCACGCTATGCGTGGAATGATGGGTGCCAGAGCCTCAATTCATTTACTTATTATATTAGATTACAATTTATCGGGTGATCCATATTTCAAAATCTTATTATTTTTTTTTAATATTTTTTATGTGAATTTGTTACGATTATTATTTTTTAAGATATATTTCTAAAATCCGATTTTTTCTAGAGAAATTTTATGAAATTATTAAATTTGTATATATAGCAACATAGCATAAAATAATAAAATGAAAAAAAAATAGTCGAAATAAAGTCGTTGACAGTAAAAGGTCGTCACATGTTTTGGAAACGTAGCAGTAAAAGTTTACCAGCGGAGATATTCCCTAGAGTGCCGGTTATATCATTTTTGGCGACTTTATCGCTTGCGCCTGCGAAACGGAAAAGTACCCATTATTTAAAGCTTTCGAAATTTTTTAGTTTTACCAAATTTTTGAAATAATCAAAAAGTAATTAAAGAGGTATACTTCATCTATATTAAAAGTTATCATATAAATATTTATGAGAAAAATGAATCAGATAATAGTATTTTCATTTAATTTATTTTATTCATTTAGATAAAATGCTTCACATTAATATTCAGAAATGCTTCATTAAAATTTCGTAATTATACATTTACTGTTGTAAAGCGAATCCAAATTAATAAAACGAAAATTATTTATTTGATAAATAGATTTCATTGACCTAAAAATTCCTACATATTCAAAAAATACAATCATTTAATGATTGTATTTATTGATTATTATTAAAAATAAAAAGAAAAAATTATGTAATGATTATGTTTTTATTTTTAATGATAATAATAATCAAAAAAGTATTTAATTAATACCAAGCATACCGTATTTATGATTCTCTTCGAATTTCTCTCATGACTCTTATTAAATACTTAAGTTATATAGAATATAAATAAAAATTTTAATTTTTTATTAAATGCGTAATATTTCACAAACAAATTATTTCATTGTATCTATTATATATATATATATATATATATATATATATATATATATATATATATATATATATAGCTGATCATACTATTAAAGAATTTTGGCTCCACGCAGATAAATTCAATTCACCTATTTTCTTGTGATGAGATTTTGTTACTTGTCTCATCCTATTTATATAAAAATAATCGCTTTTCATAATAGGCTTCTAAAACACTAATGAATATAGTAACTTCTCAAGTTTTATTAATTTCAAAGGAATATATTGTTGTATTGACGTTAATATATGATGACACATTGAAAGCGTCCTCTTCACCTAATTAAACACTCGCAACATGACGATAATCGCACGAGACATGTAACCTTAACACCTACCAATTATGTATCTAGAAGATTATCGCTATTTCAAGGACTATAAACATCATTGTCCCAGAGATTTTGTAAATTATGATCAAAAGTTAACAGTTTTATTGCGGCTTGGTTAAGTATTTTGACGTGTCCATAAAATTTAACTTTTTTGAATACTTGGATATTTATAATAAATATAAGCTACTGATTTCAAATTGAAAATAGAATAAATATTAAATTTACACCATCCTATATTTACTACAGTAGAATTCAAAATGTAGTCAAAGCTTGAAAATTTACTTCAGACATGAACATGCAAATGATGGAGGTATACAATCATTCGATTTGGTTTCTATATCGCTCAACGGAAATTTATGTAATCATTCGATCAGACGATACACTATGCTGTACCTCTATAAGAAAACAATAGTCTTGCAAAGATGTTAGATTGGTTAATTTTGCTACAATAATAGTTTCTCGAGATTTAGGTAATTTTGTACATCATAGTCAGCAAACAACAGATTGAACATTTTGATTTGATTTTGAACAACACAGAAAAATTTGGATTTTTTAAATTCAATCATAGTTGTACAATCAATTTTCAAACAGTTAAACATTACTGCAAATTATCGAATCTCAAACGATTGTGGAGTCCAAAAAAGAACTTGAATTAATAGAGTTATCAATGATTGACTAGAATTCTTAAGCTCTTAGATCTGCAATGTTTCCTTTTATTTATTATACATTTCAAAGTCGGAATACCACCAAGACTAAAGGAGCTTATTGTCTAAATCCATATCTAAAGAAGCAGTATCTTCATTGGACTGTCGATGACTGGTAATACTTTTTCTGGTTTGACTAGTCGTGGTTTCGGGCGAATAGAAGTATGAGAACATAAAAAAATATGAACTTAATGGTCCCTATATGTCTGCAAGGGGCTGATCAAGATGATGGATCCTGGGTGATGTTATAGAGAGAATGGAACTGTATGATGTATCATGACTCATAACTTGACAGGTGACAGATATAAAAGCATACTGTCAGTTGACTACGTACTTTTTTGACCACTTTACATTCGGAAGAACTTGAACAATTTTAGAAGGACAATGCGGACAGCCTACATGGTGCTCATAGATTTACAGATTAATAGTTGCTTTCTAGTACTTGCAAGATCAATCTTCTGATTTTAGACACCTCTATTAGCCACATCCCCAAACCTTATTATTAAGCATATCTATGATGGACTGCAACATGCACATCAGAATAGTTTTCCGCCATCTCGCATATTTATGGATTTAAGGATTTCTCTGAAAATATTTTTGTATAGTTCTTCCAGAATGATTTAAAACATTAGTCAATTCCATATCAAATCGAGTGGCAGTATGTATATTTGTGGGGACTCTGCGAGCTGTGGTTAGCCTAGATTTAATGAAATTTGGTTATATTTAATGGACAAAAATTTAAATAATTTCCGTAAATTATATAATTTTCATTTTACGTATTCGAATTTATGCTAGAAATAATTCAAATTAAGAACATATAACACATCAAAAGACTTTTCCAATGTAAATAATTTAGCTTTTTTTTTACATGTTTGTTTATTTTAAAATTTATACAATCAAAATTACAAAACTTAACTAAGATAATATTGATATAATAAATACTATAGTTACAGGTATTAATTTTTTGTGTATGCATATTTTACACCAGTCTAAGTTTATACAACAAATTATCCACAGCTTATACTCTTAACAATTATTAGTTTCAGTATTATCTATGTAGAACTTTTAAAAATGTTGCTTCAGATCACAAATCTATATTCATATAAAGTTAGATGATTAACTATATCTCCAGCTTTGATTGAATTCTAATTCCACGAAATTCATTTGATACATATTTTTACTGTTATTGAAAAGTAACGGTTTCAGTTTCTTTTTCTAGTGATGGAAATTATTATTGTAATCTCATTATCAATGTTTTTATTTTCTGAATATTTGCTGCCTTGCGACTTGCTTAAATTCATGACACAAATTATCAACAACATATTTCAGCCATTAATAATTTTTATTCATAAGAAAATGTTATGGGGAAAAATCACAATTTCTTCAACTACTGACTTGCTCTATTTAAAATACTCAAAATATAAATACTTTTTATTTCTTAACACTAGAAAGATAAAAAAAAAGTATATCATAATCGAAAACAAAATATGAAGAAAACACGGGTAAATATTATTTTTTTTAATTAAATGATATTTTCAATATATATAGTAATTTTACATTGTTTATCTTAGATACATAGAACATTTTCTCAAATCTCTTTCGTTTCAATACTGTCATTTTGATGTTTTTCGAATGGTAAAGTAAACTTTCAAAACAAAAAGAGCACTAGATAAAATATGTTAAAATTCTCAATGGTTTACTCATTTTTTTGATTTTTTCAATAAATATTCTAAACTGAAAGCCTAAACTTCACAACTTCAAACATTACCTAAAAGAGCTGTCTAATAAGCATTTTCAATAATCTTAGTTGGAATACAAAACATTTTTTTATTCACTGACAGCTATAAATATATTCACTTTTGCAATTTAAGTTTCACGTGCTTTCCAATTTATTACACAATCCCTTCTTCAATTCACTTTAGCTTGCGAACCTAGAGTAGGGGCAACCTAGTACGTGGCAAATGAAAACAGGACGGTTTTATTAGTTGAACAGTCCGGTCAACACACGAGAAAAGTTTTGGAAAATTCCTACAAGTAGAAAATGCCATTTAACCCCCCTTTTCCTTTCTCATACCCCTCTCCAACATGTTCCAAAGGTCTCAACTTTTAATTAGCTTTTCTCTCACAAAATGAGAACTTTCACTTCAATAATGAGTCGAGTAATTAGCTTTGGGGGGTAAAGTAGTCCGGTGAGGTGTAGGGGGTGCACTAACCTCCTGTTTTGCTTCATCTGTATTCCCGAATTTTAATGGAAAGTCTTGTGACGGTTATTTAACATCTTTAATTTTCTTTAATTCTGTCCTGCTAATTAAATTCATAAAAGCAAGAAAAAGAAGCGAATGTTTTGATTTATCTGGATTTCATTATGAAGCATTTATCATTGTTTAGCTTTTCGAAAATATAAAATGCTTGAAGTTAACTCTGAAAGCTTGATAACTTCTTTAATTTTTCTATACGAGCTTTTGATTTTTTTCTTTTCCTATAAAAAAAACTGAAAATAAAAAAATTATTAATTAAAAAGTTTTTTATTTAATTCATGCAAGAATTTTTTTATTACTTATTTTTTAACTTAAGCTTTTTTCTTGTAAAAGTAAAAAAGTCTGGTACTTTGATCTATTTTCATGCAAATAGCTGAAATAATAATGCCAAAAGAGATGGACAGTAATATTTCTAATGCCCTTTAGGTCTAAATTTTAATTATTAATTATTATTGGTATAGAAAATTCGAGGTAAGTAAAAATAACCGAAAATAGAGGGGAATCTTTGGTTTTCAGCTTTTTTTCTGTTGCTTAAAAAATTGTGCAGTTTAGCTTACCGATCCAAATGTCTGCAATATAGCGTCAAAATTATAGACAGTGATATTCCCGATGTCACATTTAGCTCAAGTTCCATCAAACGATTTCTGAAATATTTGGATTTCTATAGAGTCCTAGTTAATGAGAAAAGAAACAAGTGACACTTAAATATCAGCAAAATTTATAGAATTCAGAATGAATCTATGTTTCCGGAAAAGATATGATAAATAAAAATACTATAGACGTCATTTGAGTACAAGTACAACTTTCATCTGTACAGAGGGTGTTCACACACTTTTGTAACAATTTTGATTTTCTCCATGAAGTTAAATATTAATTTAAAAAATAAATGTAACTGGCATCAATTTGAAACAGGGCTCAATTATCGTCTGCATCATTAAAAATATTCTTAGCTTTAAAATGTCACTGAAAAACAAACGACAGATCGAAAACAATATTTTTGAGTTATTCAGTTATTAAAAAAGATATGGAAATAATGGTTTTAAAATTTCTAGGCGTAAAATAAATTACAGAATTAATAAATGAAATGAGAACCGCAACAGTTTGCATTTGACTGAGAAAATATCAATAAATGTATACCAGCATGATATACCTTTTATTAAATCTAAAGTGGCTTCACATATTTTAAAGAAAAATCCCCAGCAAAACAAAAAACTATCGCAAAATATTTAATTATTTGTGTAGGAACCATGAATAAAATTATAAAATCAGATTTATAGTTAATCAAAGCAAAAAATACGATTTCATCACCAAACACCGAAACATGTTTCTTAGCACAAGATTATGTACAGATTGTTGAATGAAAATTATTTGGCTGTGAAAAATGGAAATGTGTAGTTACAATTGATGCAGGTTGGATATATTTATCTCATTACAATAGAAAAAAAAATGATTTATTACTGAAATGGAGAAGAAAATGACCTAACAAGTTGGTTAAGAGAAAAGAAATTCTACTAAAGGTCTTATAGCTTTAACTGAATTTTTTTCGGATAACGAAAAACTTAAAATAAGAAAAGTAGAAGAAAAGGTTAATATTAGTTTGGATTACTAGCAAAAGTATGTTACAGCACCTATTTTCAAAGAAGAAATTTCTTCCTTTTATCCAAACAATCTTAACTATATTAAGTTTATCACGATAAAGCTCAAAAAAATGATATCTACTGCTCTATATTTTGAAGAAATGAGAAACTAAGCCAGAATTGAATTTATTTTCTTTAAATGCTTACATGATTAAAAAAATTAAGCTTTCATGAAGGGAACTGAAACTAATCAAATCAAAATGCATTACATATTAATTTCTTATCAGAGGGCTATAAATAACCCTCAAGAATCGTTTTAAGTGCAATGTATTTCGAAAAATTCAAATCTATACTGTGAAAATAAAACTACATTCAGAATAAGAAAGAACACATTTTTAAAATCGAATTTTTAAAAAGAAATTCATGTCTCTGGATATTTCAATCAAACTATAAATAATAAAACTCTCAACCTTAAACAAAGTAAACATTCAAAATTCAGTTTTCTTAGGAAGAAAAAGGCTTCTTATTTCCCTTCTAAAAGAAATCCTATAGTAACTTTTCAATAAGCGGGAAGCATTTTCACTCATAAAAACACTTGGTAGTACCTCAGGATTTATTTTCTTTAGTGCAATATGACTTTTATCCCTTATTGTACCTTTCTCCTTATAAAGCAACTCTTGGCAGTTGCACTGTTTTATCACTTTAACGTTCCAAAGAATTCCCTACAATTCTTTGGTGAACAGAAGTGGAGGGATTTTTTCCCCTTCAAAATGCTTTTGACTTAAATTATTTTCGTTTCCTGTTATATTAGCTATTTTTTTATATTATATCATAACAAAATATATATTATCTATATAAAGATATTTGGAACTTTTAAAAATAAAAATAATTGATTCGTTCGCTTTCTACTGTTTGCTATCTTTTTTGTTTTTACATTGCTTTATGCAAATATATATTTAAATGATCTAAATCCATTAATATCAGTAAAAAGTATTTGAAATAATCAATTAATTTCATTACATTACTATTTAATTTGGAAGTATACGCATTATATACTTTAAGCATTATAAAAATTTTCTCATTACTTTTCCTTTTTTACGTTTGTTTTTACATTGCTTTATGCGAATAAAGACTCAAATCTTATTTGAATCTCATTAAGTCGGTGAAAAGTACTTGAATTAAGTAATTTAATTATAGTATGATTTAGTCTGAAAATGTATACCTTTTATATTTTAAATGAATTAAGACAATGACTTATGGTTTTCTCATTTGCTTATTTACAATTGTTTTCGCATTTCTCTATCCGAATACACCACCTCAAATCCAATTAAATCTGTGAAAAGTATTTCAGTCTATCAAACACTTTAAATGTATTGTGGTTTAGTTTGTCGAAACATGCACTATTTACTTATACGTTTTAAATTGATTAAAAAGAAGTTGAGTTGTTGATTTCCCATTACTTGTTTACGTTTGCTTTCTTATATTTGCTTTAACAGTACTTAATATAATTAAAAGGCCTCAAATCTTATTAAGATCTCGTTAAGTTGGAAAAAAGTATTTCAATTAATTAAATAATGTAATTGTATAATAATTTAGTTTGGGAATTATTTTCTTGTTTAGTCATAATATACAACATAAAGTAAATGTCTTCTCATAAACCTTTAGTCATAAAAAAACAAGTACGATATTCTAAAATTATAAAAGTTGTGAAATGTCATAAAATGCTAAAACAATTTTACGCTGCTTTGTATCAAAGTAATATTCGTGTTTTGCGTCAAATATTGTTGTCCTAAAAATAAATTTTATCTCAGTTTTCACAAAAACAAGAAACTAAATTAGCTTGTTTACCAAAAGTAGCTTTACGTAATTGTCAACAAAGTTTAGGGTACTAAAATAAATGCATCTCTCGTAAATTATGAGACATTTGCTAACAATGAAAGTTAATAACAATAACAAATTTTAAGATAATAACAATTTTACTTGTACTCATAAAAGAAGAAAGAACATCAAATTATCTGAATTTTGACCTACTTTTTCAAAATAGCGTGTATATAATATTTCTCTTTAAACTCCCTGAATGTAATTTTGCTTTAATTGATGAGGTTTAAAATTTGAAACCTCATTGCATTGATAATTATTCGTATTAAACATTGGCGCCATTTAATAGATTAAAATGCAAATCCTTATTTTTATTTTAACTATGCAACTATAAATAAAAATAATCTCAAATGTAAAAGATAATAAAGATAAATTATTCTAAAATGTGTCAGCTTAGCTATTTTTGCAAATCAACGAATTCAGCGAAGTTGAAATTAAATATACAATGTAGATTACAACAATGAGTGAAAAAATTAAATCCAATAACAAAGAAAAAGTTTGCGATTATAAAATATAATATAATAAAAAAATTACAAAATAATTCAGTTTTCAGACTTCAAGTTAGAGGCTTTGCAAAATTGTAAATTTCAATAAATAGGAATAATTACAAGACATATCAGTACTAGTTATTTTTTATATGAACAAATTTTAAAAAATTAATATAAATTCTAATTTTTCTAAGATTTAAATTCAAGTAAAATCCTTATGCATGAGTCCATAGTGGTTTGGTTGCTAAACGCATCATTCTCATGAATGAGAGGTGGTAAGTTCCATACCTTACCCCCAACTAAATATTCATCACCTTTAATAATTGCCAGTAAGGCACGTAAAATAGATCATTATCACAATGTCCGTTGTACTGGTGGTACGTATCATGAAAAGGAAGGAGCTAGTTCGGTTGTCAACCTCATTGCTTAACCATGGTCCAAAATTATGAGATTAACTGGCTGTCTTTATTGGCGATTCAATGGGCAGAAATATGAAGTCCTAAATGTATAGTAAACATGTAAAAACATCTAATGTACCAAAATCTAATTTCGTGTATTCATGGTTCATAGCAGTCGCGATAGCCTGGACGGGAAAAATGATCTCCTGTTCAAAAAGTAGCATGTTCAATACTTGACGCAGATGAAGATAATCATGCTGAAAGGGTTTACGCATGCTAGAGTTCTATAAAGTCCAGTGACTTATCTCAGGTATTGTGTGGCATGGATCAAACGCCAGATCCGGTCAAACCTCATCATTTTGTCGGTATTTATATAATAAAGTGAGTGGCTGTATTTAATTTCTGTTGATGGAAATGAGAACCGATAAATATTTACCACTAAATTAAATTAAATTTTATTAAATTTTACATATCTTTTTCATGCGGCACTTTCCAAAGTTCCAAATAAATCATAAGTTTAAAAAAAGTATGCGAATATTACTGACTACTTCTAATTTATACCGAATGAAATTTTGTATTAAAACCATAACAACAAATGTTTTGTGATATAAAGTAAAAGAAGATCATAACTTAATTGCAGCATAACTAGATACTTTCATTTCGAGAAGAAGACAACTGAGGACAGAAACTGTAGCTGTTTGCTTATATATTTTCTACACGTTCTAGAAAAGCTTTTGAGACCCACGAAAATTAAATGCATAAATAGAAATGTTTTTTGCCACAAGTCTACTCGGGTGCAATTTTAATTTCTTTTTCTCTTAATCTTAAGCGATTAATTCTGTTTCATTAAGGATTATTGTGTACATTTCAGAAAATTAATCGTAACTCATGTTTATTTTCAATTTTCTTCCAGAACGTAAGCAGAAAATTTCCGATGACGTCATATGCAAGTATCTAATTAAAAAACACATATTCTTATGCTTAAGGTATTAGTACAACTACATAAAAATTTATTTTGTTCCATCAACCCATTCAACAATTCTCTAGAAAAAATATAATGTTTAATGTAACTCAGCTTTCATGACTTCTTTTAGTTTAATTTCAAGAGTTGAAAGTTTTTTTGTATCTTGTTGTTGTTGCTGATCCCTGTTGTCTAGCAGCGCTAGACCAAGTCTATGACATTGCACACTCTCAGGAAATCAATGACCAATAATGGTCGCTCCAGAAGATCTTCTCTATCGAGTCCCAAGCACTCAAGGATATGATCCGGAGTGGCTTGGCTTTTGGAACACTTAGCGCAAATTGGATATTCCTTTTCTTTGTTGTTAAATGTCAATGATCTTAGGTGGCCACTTCGAAAACGTGTTATTGTAGTTTGTTCCAGTCTGCTGCACCGGAGGGATAGAGATCCGCCGGGACGATTACCCTGGTACCAATGGTGCACAGGGGGAATGGCAAATGCAGACCGCATTTGTATCTTAAATCAAATTATTAACATCAAAGAAAATTGATTCTTTGTCTCGTATTACATAATAATAAGACTTTTCCCTGATCTTAATTATTCACTTTATTCTTCTCTCATTTTGCATCAAACACTATTTTTGAAAAGTATATTTTTAAGGACTTTTAAGTTCAATTATATTATCAAATTTATAAACAAAATTTTGTTGTGTGTACCGCTCTATTTTCTTCCCTATTAAATTCTAAGAAAAACTCGGTGTTATTAATTACATATACTCTAAACTCTCTGTGGCATGACAGCCCATGTGGGCCACAAGGCCTACAATGCCCATCTCAGTTTTCGTGACCGAGATTCCCTGGGGTGTGAAGTATATGTCCCGTTTAGGTGGTCAGCCTAACGTGAAACCCCCCAGTGTTTAGTTCCGGAGCATGCTTGATACTCAGTTTATCGACCCACTGAAGGGATGTAAGGCTGAGTCCACCTTGCCCAGCCCGAGGATCGAACCTCGGACCCTGTGCTTGGAAAGCGTGAAACGCTACCACTAAGCCACCCGGCTTCTTCATTACATATAGATATTCTTATTATCATATCATTTTCAAAAAGTATTTTTGTTATTTTGATGAATAGCTTAATTTAATCACATGAATAATCAACGCTTTATTATAGTTATTTCTTCCAATCATTTTTAAAAATTATGACCATATGTTCAATTAATGCTATCATATTCGAGAGTATAGTTTTTGTAGGACGTACAGTCAGACAAATTATAAAAACTGTACTTTATTACTGATATATGTCAACAAATTTTTCTTCGATGAGCATAAAAAAGTGTCATATTTTTCTTAGAGCTTTAACTCAAATAAACAAAATAAAGCATATTCAATGTAAGGTATAAAAAATTTTATTTCCTCCAAATAAGGATTTTTTTACTAGACATTTTGAAAAGAAATATGCATTACTGTCTTATTCATATGTCTATTATGTCAATGATGACATTACATATTTTACCTATGAAGCATTCCAAATTTCACTCACTTATCTGAAACGAAAATAAAAGATTAAAAGGAGAAAATAGGCATACAAAGCACCTAGTATTACGAAAGCCTTCGCCACAATAAGTAATATTGGCGGATAAAACAAGTCGACATTTCCATTTCCTGTTCCCTTAGTCGATTAAGATAACGATTACGACAGGGAGAAAATATTTCCCTCTGAAATGGTTTTTATCGGTACTAAAAATCATCAGGTAAGTATTATGTTCTCGAAATGGTAAATATATAACCGATTCTGGATTATTTCATCATAAGTTGAACGCATCGAAATTGTTTTTCCAGAATGGCAACAGTTCTTCATATGATTTATTTGACGTTGTATACAGAGCGATTTAAAAAAAAGCCTTTTAGCAATGAAATACCAATGAATAGTTTCTTGTCATAATATATAGGAATAGATAATAAATTCTATGCTTCAACTGCAATTACTTCCTAGAAAAATAAATAGCAATATCATAAAAACATTTTCTGTCTATTTGAAGTGCCTAGGTCTTTCCAGCGATTGGTTATTTTTAGATGAAATGCTCTTTCATTTCATTCCATCCTTAAATATTTGAATATTTGGTAAAAGTATTTATTTTAATCACTATTTTCTATGTATATTTTATTCGGTAAATGCGTAATATGACTTGGTTTAAGAATATGAAAGGGAATAAAAAGATGAATTTAAGGAAAGAAATCAGCAGCTTAAATATTGTATTTTATCAAAAATTTTAAATTGAAACTTTTATCTAATTTAGTTCGTTGAAATAATTACTTTAAAAATCTAAACAACGACATTTAAATAAATTGAATTCCCATAGAAAAAGCAAAGCAGAATTTTTTTCATGATTGTATACAGATAATAAGTCTCAAATTTTTCAGGAACTTGAAAAAAATTTTTATAAGTTTTCATATTTGTCACATTTTATTTTACTTCATAAACAAATATTGGTTTAAAAAATGGCAATGTCTTTACTTATTAAATTTGTAGTTCTATTAACAGATTAAATATAAATAAAGCATTTAAAAATAAAGAAAATTATTCATAGTCAAGTATTTCTTTTTATCTTTAGAAAAATATCAGGATCATAAACGATAAGTGAAACAATTTTATAATTTAAATAAAATTAGTCATGTTATTTCATGTAACAGTTATTGACAATGCAAAAGCTAAAATGGACATCTTAACCAAGCTTATAGTTAAATGGTCATTATTCTGGTATCCAGTTCAATAGCTTCTGGTTTTATTTGCCACTCAGAAAGACAAAATAAGTTGGGTCTTTTAGAGTATAACTAAGGTGGAGATTCAATTGTCGTTGATCTGGTTTTCAATTTACCTGATTTGTTGATAGTTTAAAATAACCACTCAGATTTATTTTATTTTATTTTCAACCATCATTTTTTGCATACAAAGGCTAACTGGATCAGAATTGATGGTTTGAAATAGATTTCGAAACACTACAAAAAAAATATCTACATCCAAGGTTGATGTGAACCCCGCAAACTGTTGAACCGAAGCCAAAGAAATGACCTTTTAATTATTAAAAACTCATTAGTTAAGTCCTTAATAAATATATGAAGAGACTTGAAGCCTTAAAAAAAATTTTCTGTTTATCTTTTTAATGGGTTTCATAATCTGTATTGATTTGACAATTCAAAGTCAACAGATTTAGTAGCTATAATTATATAAAGTGAATTCTCAAACAGCATATTAAAACTAGCAGTAACGGAGTACAATTATCAAGTTACTTATCTATAGCAATTAGTCACTGCAACACAAATTCATAAATATTCTGTATTTCCGTATTTCATGTTATGCAGCAATTTCATGAAGCCGATGTTTGCTAAAGTAAAATACTAATAATTTCATTATTAGTTATAATTATGTTTCATAAAATGGTTCAATTTATCTTTCAAATCTCTACTGCTATATAATTATGAGTATTTTTTATTCAATAGTATAGGTTAGTCTAATAGGAAAATCATTCCTTACATAAAAAGTAGATACTTTTTGATACTTATTTTGAAATTTCTAGAGCTGAATACCAATTAAAATATCATAAGTAAATAATTCTTATGTATTATACAACATAAATGTATGCTACATTAAAAAATCTTGTTCCCCATTCATTTTTTTATCAAAACATATTGATATAAAGCATTTATCGTTTTTAATATGTTTCAGTATTGGACTATAAAACCATAAAAATATTTTTTTGAAGAGTACATTCTTTAAATTATTATAATTATTATTTATTAAAAAATTTTTGAGAAGAAAAATTATTCTAAAACATTATATATTACCTTCATTTCATTAAAAAAATTTTAGATACTTCTTATATATCCTTTTTCAGATTCCTCTCTTTAAAACTATTAGCGTTCTGTTTTCTGCATGAAAGCCATTACCCAGATAATATTTTCTTTACGTTTAAATGTGCAACAACAATAATTGAAATTGTGATTAAAACAGATAAAATTACCAGATAGTTTATCATTGCTAACCTTAGTTTATGAAAAAATATGTTTATCAATACAATATTTCAGTTTCGCTTTCACCTTATTTTTAACAACACTCATATGAAAATATCAGTTAATCTTATAAGGAGTGATCAAATGAAAAGGTACAAAACGACACGGGGAGTGCAAATGTAGACTTTATTCAAAATATACACCATAGACTTGAACATAACGATCCCACTGATGAACAAGCCGCAGGATTCCTTGTTCCCAGAATTCCTGTGACCGTGACGAGACCCAGGCATTCACAGCGTCTTTGAGTACGTCATCTGAGTTGAAGAAGCGCTTCCCTTTCAGGTGTTTCTTCAGTGGACCAAACACATGGAAATCGCAGGGCGACATGTCCAGACTGTAGGGCGGATGGTCCAACGTCTCCCACTTGAACTTGGCCAGTTCCATGTGTGTGACTCTACGTGTGTGTACGCGCGTTATCATGGAGCAGAACCACACCCTTCGTGAGCAGCCCTGGTCATTTGCTCTTGATTGACAAGCGTAGGCGTCGGAGTGTCTCACAGTACTCACCGGAGTTTATGGTTTTTCTGTGCTCGAGGAATTCCACAAGTATCGGACCTTGAACGTCGAAAAAGACGGTGAGCAACACCTTTCTGCTGACGACAAGACTTTGAACTTTTTAGGGGGGGGTTGACGACGAATGCTTGCACTGCATGCTGTCCCACTTTGTATCTGGCTTGTAGTGATGACGCCAGATCTCATCACCTGTTACGATTCACTCCATGAAAGCGGGGTCTTCATGATACCGAAACATATGTTGTAATGCTAGCCCCACACGCAGTTCCTTTTACTGGTCGGTGAGAAGTTTAGGAACCCAAGTGGCACACACCTTCCGATATCACAACCTGTCGTGAACAATGTCCACACGGTTAAATAGCTGACATCCAGCTTCACCGCCAACATGTGACATGCCTATCACTTCTCACTAGGTCGTCCACCTTGTCGATGAGTTCTCTCGTGAAGACAGTGTTTGCCTGGCCTGGTCTCGGGTCATCACCTACACTCTCACGGCCTGCACGAAAACGGGCACTCCATTTTTTAACATACTTGTCGGAGACACATTTCTGCCCGTAAACGTTATCCATCCAGCGATGAATAGCTGCCGATTTCTCATCTTTCGCTGTCAGAAATCGGAAAAAACTTCGCTGCTCCTCAGTCGTCAAATTTTGGAACGCAAACGACATCCTGTCCTCATACGGACAGCCGCATCATTTGGACGCTGCTTTTGATAAAAGCCTCTGCTCTCTCCTGCGTACGCGGACACCCGCGCATGCTCTGACCCCAGTCAGAGACTCCAATCACATCCCGAAATGTTTCACTACGTTCTTCCATGACGGAATATGCAAAAATTTAATGATTACGTTTTTACGTCATTTCTTACCTTTTCATTTGATCACCCCTTATACTGTTTAACACAGATAAATCAGTGTCGTATATTAATGAAATCAATATTAAAAGAATAGAATATTCTAAATTTAGAGAAATTTTCAGCGGAGAAATTAACACAATTTTTGAAGTTAACTTATTTGGATATAAGTAAAATAACTTTAAATAGAGCGATATATTAGTTTACCAAGGATAAAAAAAATTTAGAACATTTTTAAGGAGATTTAAAACTTTTTATGCTAGAAATATTGCTTTGAAAAATCAAAATTTAATTTACGCTAATGCGAGATATATAAACAATCTGGGTTAATTTTCTATTAATAATGGGACAATTTTTTAATTTAAATTCAATTATTTATTTCTAAAATCCAATTTAGAAATCGTCCATTTAATTGCAATCGCGTATCGACTTCTACTGGAAAAAAGTAGGACAGTCATATTTTATAAGTAACGCTTTCAAAATTTTAGCGCAATTAATGTAATTTTTCTTTTTCATTTTATTAAATAAATTTTTCTTTTATTTTCAGTGAATAAGTTTAATTTACCACTAAGAAAATATTATAAAATAGTACTTAAGGGTTTTTGGTCTGCAAAAAAAGCGGAATGACACCTGCAAACATATTCTTATTTTGGAGTCTGTAGCAATTTAATACGTTGAAAACATTGTTCTTTTAAACTGTCTTTCTTTCAAAAGATATATTTTGTTGAAAAAATCCTCAATTTTTATACAGTTAAAATGCCTAGGGAGAAATCTTTAAGTGAATTTCAAAAAGGCCAAATTGTTGCATGTAAAGTTGTGGGCAAAAGTGCAAGGGAAATTTCAAAACACATACACATCAGTCCAAACGCTGTTTCTAACTTCTTGAAAAATCTGAAGAGTCAGAGGAAAGCAAAGATTAACAGACTTAAAAAATTGACTCTACACGTAATCAAGGAAAAATCTTTAAGAAACTTAAAATAGCGTGGAAGCACTGGAAAAGCACAAGATCCAACTTAAATCTTACATATAATCAGAGAAATACTATACAACTACACAAAAAGACCGCATAAGTTCATATTCAAGAAAAGAAAGCACCATCCTAAATGGAACGAAAGGCACATAGAGTACAGGCTACAATTGGTGAAAGAAGACATGACTTGAAACTCCAAATGGACTTCAGTTATTTTTTCCGATGAAAAAAAATCAATTTAGGTGGCTCAGACGGTTGCCAATATTATTGTCATTATCTGGGGGTGCACAAGAAGAAATTTATTCTACCAAATAGATAGGAGGAAGCCGTTTAATAGTTTGGATATCTGTTGGCTACATTAGAAAGACCAATCTAGTGTTTCTGAATGGACGACAGAAGCATGCAGATTGCATTCAAATTTTAAATTCAGAGCTTCTTCCCTATGACGCTGAGCAAGACGGCGAAAACTGAATATATCAGCAATATGGAGCATTAATTCACAAGTCCAATGGCGTTAAAAATCGATTTGAAACAAATAATGTTCAAATTTTGCCATAGCCTGCAAAAAGTACAGACCTGAATATTGCTTAAAATATATAGTCAGTAACTGTTCTACATGTTTACGCCAGAGAAAAGCAATATCAATCTTTGATTGAACTCCTGGAATCTTTGAATTGTGTTTCGGACAAATTTTGTCAAACCAAAATTCAATACTTATGATTCAATGACAAATAGTGTCTTTGCAGTAGTTAAAGCAAATGACAGAAGAATTCCTTATTAACAAGGCTTTTACTTTCATTATTTAGAACTGTCCTTCTACTTTTTACACACATTATGATGTGAATGAATTTAATTTTGAATTATAATAAGCAAGTAGTTTTTTATTTCATGTTTCATATATAGTTATCTGATTGTAAACAAGTTTCTAAAAGTGCTGTAATGAAATTATTTCGTAAAAAAATTCAAAGTTCTTTTATTTTAAAAAAGCCTCGTGTCCTTCTGCTCTTTTTCCAGCAATAACAACACTGAATTTGATTTCATTTCAAACACTGCATCGTTCCAGCTTTTAATAAAACCGATTGTGCAGGTGTTTTAAAATCAAATTATATAAAATGTATCAAGAAAAATTTCTAATTAATAATGACAGAAATAATAAAAATATGCTGGAACAACTTAAAGATCAGAATATGCAGTCTTCTGGAAAATTATACGGTGCATTGAAAATTTGCATAAAGAAAAAGCATCGTAAACTGAAAAATATCTTTTAAGGTTTTTTTACGTAATTACAACGATTTAAAACAGAAAATGATGCTATCAAGATGGGATTTAATTGATTTTATAGTAAAATTCCGCTAGAACAGTGAAAGAAATGCAAACACAATCCTATCAAGAGGAGATCTCTAAAGATTAGGTTCAGCACGGAACGATGGTTGAAGGAAGAGAGAATTGCCGCTCAAAAACACTCTTTCCTTAAAATATTTACATAAGCATGATATTTACAATGCACCTCAAAAATGTTTCGGATAGTGGCGTGACTTGACTTTTGAAAAATTCCAACTCGAAATGTATTGCAATTAACTTCAAATTAGTATCATCAACTGTCACGAATGTTGAAAGAACGCAGATAAAGAAGCATTCTAACGCAGATTATTCGTGCGTAAAATTAAGCTCTAGTGTTCATGACAGTTTTATATAAACACTAACGGACCAAATCCTCTAGATTCCACGGGCCATAATGTTCTACGAAAAGTGTGTACATAGTTTTCGGGGAAAAAATTACAATTAAAAACATAACGTGTTTTAATATTTGTTTAATTTTGTTCAAAATGTTTTTTTGCATCTCAAAATGAGTTCTCACGAATTGATCAGCTAAAAACAATCAAACAAGGTTTTGAAAGCTTGAAAATTCTTTTTCGTTACGAAATTATTAAAAATTGAAATCTGAGACTCGCTTCATCCGCGAATTGCAATACAGTTCTTATCAGAGGGGTATTGGGAAAAGTGTAAACATATGCGCTGCAATAGGCAAAACAATATATATTTCACAAAAATCGAAAAAAAAAATTAAATATCGTTATTTATGAAAAAAATTACGCTGTGAGAATGTAAAAAAAATTGGAGAAATCAAGGTTGTGAACACACTTTTCTTTTATTTCTCACTAATGACAATTTTAAAAAGAGGAAAATCCATGCCTCTCCGTTCATGAAGCGTGAAGAGTTCCGAAGTGGAATGAAGGAGATATCACTTACATTAATTATATCGTGGAATAAGAAACTTTACAAGGAGTTCAAACCAGTATTAATTATATTTAAATTAACAAAAAACGTTAAAATGAAAATTTCAAAATGAAATATGACTTCTTTTGAGTTAGCCTTAAGCAACATGATACACGTTTCATCCCATTCTGTGCAGTCATTCTCAAATACGACCGTGAACAAAATTTCACTTAACTAAAACAATAAGGATTTAATTTATAAAGATTATGATTTTTTTTATTAAATTTCAAAAATATGCAGTTTATAAACTAATTAATATTATGTACTTGAAAACTTCACAGCAAAATATTATATTTATTCATTTTAATGATGATACTACATATTTTATAGTGTTATTGTATTTCAGTACAATAATTAATTTTTTATTCACTTTATTTCTATAATTTTAGGAATTTTTATTTTACTTCTCTTATTAATAATTTTGATTATAATATTTGTTTCATTTTATATTTGTATATAATAAATTGATTCGTATATTTATAATTTAAGTATATTTTATAAAATATAAATACATGTGGCAAGGAATCAAATGAATTTTTGTTCCTTATCTAAAACATTCTTAATATCGATATGATATCTGTATTTCAGTGGGGGGAAAAGCAGAATACCGTTGTTATACCTTTTCCCGCTATTGCTATCACATACGGTTACTAATTAAAGAATCCTAACTTTGATAATCAACTAAAAAAGTTGATTATACAGAATAAATTTTAAATCTTCTCTGTGCCTTCAAATGATTAGCATTCCATAACACGATTAAAAACAAATCGCCAACGAAGCCACACCCTACTTATGATTGTGCATCAAATATGGAATGGATCTCATCATAGTAACGAATGACAGCATTTCATTAAAATATTAAACGGTAATCTAAGATTAACACTTCAGCAGTCATCACCTAATAAACTCAGTGAAGTGTAAAATTAACTCCTTTCCAATTCTAATCCTTATGTTTTTATCTTTCGCAGAGACGTGTGAATGAAGATGATGACGTGTCTTCCCCAGAAGACGCTGCTTCTAGTCGCCCTGCTTCTTTTCCTTCTTGCCCAGTTCGGCGCCATGGGTGACGCCTACGCCATGCGTGGTAAGTAGTTGCTCGATCAGGTAATTCGGCCTGCATCACACTCAACATTCCCCAGGGACGATATGTTTACGATGCGATAAGAAGGAAGAACATTATGTTCCTTTAAGTGCAGTTTCGGTTCATTTGACGGATGTAATTGCCGCGATGCGATGAAATATAATTGCATTTCCGAGATTTTATGGCAAACTAAAGGCTTATTATTCGCCAATTTTGTGCCAAGGACTGTCACAAATTTCACGGTAAACAAATGTTATGTCCCAGTTAGATAATTAACTCGTAAACATGTGTCTTTATGATGCCAATCATTTAAAGCTTTCTCTTTTCTCTCTCTTGGTGAATCAAAATAATAATCCCAAACAATCGGTAAATATTTTCTGAAATTGAGATTTACCTAATATTTAGTAATAAAATTACAAACTCTAAAGAAACTTTAGAGTCAAAAGTGTTTTTGCCAGATCTATTTCTAAAAGAATTCTGCCAAACTTACAATTAATTTGCCATTTACTAATTTTAAATACATTGTATTTAAATTACGATTATTTTTTTTATTGTAAAACATCTGCAAAATAATTCTTCTTTTAGTTTTAAAGATTGTAAAAATTCTATAATATTATAAAATATTTAAAACTATAAAAAAAAACAGTAAACTATTAGTTTTTAATAAGTATGCGATATTAACGTAATATATTGAATAAAACTATTTTTGTTCAAGCAGAAACTTTAGAATGGTTAATGCTCACTCAAAACAATTTTTGAAATGATTTTGTCATTCGAAAACACACAGTCGCGTGCGCGCGAAAATTGTAATTCATTATTTCAAAACTCAAATATCACAGAGCATTAAAACATCAATTATATAAAGTTTATATCACATAAATTATAATGTGCTATTATCACATAAGTGTCTTCAATGCCTCTTCCTGTTTCTTATTTTTGATAATCAATTTTCACATAAACTAAGTGTTTCCAACTATAAAACAAGACAAATATAGTAAATTACAATTTATAAATATAAAATAAAGATTAATAAATTATATGTTTTAATATTTATAATTAATATTATTGAACTTGCTTTATAAATTTCACCATTAGTAGCTAGAAATAAAATATTTTAATTTTGTTTTGCACAAATTAAAGATTATTCTATACCACACACACAATTATTGAAATTCATTCAATTTTTCTTGCTTGCTTTATTAACTATAGAGTGGTTGTTTCTTTCGTTACACTTGAGATCTTGAGTACGCCACTTTACTACGATCCTCATTGGTTTAAAATATCTATGACGTCAGATAACGTTACATCCACGTCACTTTATATTGAGACGGAGTTGTACATCCGACTTGTTGACAAATTTGCTACCTGCCTTCAAATCACATTCTTCTAGAGGCAGCAAACAAGGTGAAGTTCACCATCAAATGTCTGAGAATATTGAAGTTCATTTTGTTAATAAAACGATTTCTTATATAAGGAGCAACGCATCTGTTTGAGAAGTCGCTTTCCATTGATTCAAGCCATTAACATATGGACAATAGAACAGCAGTAAAAGCAAAATGAAAAAGACATGACAAAACGTCCACTTTATAATAAGTGTAAATCGGCAAGGACGATTTAAATTTTTAAAAATTTCATTAATTAATAGAATTTTAAATTAATAATTGCAATATTTATAAACAATATCTTTTGAATCTTGAGACTACTGTCTCGCTTACGCCAACATAAAAAAAAATTTTCTTTTTTTATGATTCTTCATGAAAACTTGCATGTTAAAGTTGTAATTACAAGTATTCACAAATATCTGTTCAACATTATTAAAAAGATTAAACGTTTGTGCAATAAATTAATGCACCAAATGTCATATAAATTCGTATGAATTATAAACATTTTCATAAAACATTATTATTTCTTAAATTTTACAGCACAGAAGTAAAAAATTTTAATTTGAAATGAAGAGAATAAAAAGCAAAATTTAGTAAAATAATGTTAAAAGCTACATGCTTCTAGGAATGAGCTTATCTTCATATAAGCGCGGAATTAATTCTATGATAAGCTCCGAAATTCCTTGGATTTGAACTAATTTCTTACTATTATGTACACACTATGACATGACTATATTAAGAATTATGACATTAATACATTAAGACATGGCTACTATTTTCTAAGAAACTAAATACAAAATTCTTCAAAACGCACGTCGTGAAAATAAATTGAGAAGAAAATCGTTCAGGCTTACTGTTATAAACAAAGAAAAATAGCAGTCAATGAATTTTTACCAAGAGCTTAAAATCAGTAATCAAAATTATCTAATTCATATAGTCATAAAAGTCATACAAGCATTTTGTATCTATCTAGATTAATTACAATTTATTATAAAGTTAATATTATTATAAATAAAGTATGTGAAATTATTATAAGTTACACAACTTATTATAAAAGTTATTACAAATTATTATAAAAGTTATTATAAAATTAAGTAGGTGAAAAAACTAAGTTTCCTAGTATCTCCTGCCATTATCAAGAGCAAATTTTAAAAGCCTGATTTTTAAATGTTTCTTGAGTATTTATATATTAACCCATAGATCACATGAAAATTAATAGAACTTAATAGATTTGGTAATATGCAGATCTCAGTTTAGTTCGAGCTATAATATAATGGTATTCTTGCAAATGCTTCAGCACCTAAGCAATCTCATGTTTGCGTCATGTGAATATTTTTTACAAGATCCGCAGTTACACTTAAAGATTAGTAATATGACAGAAGATATGATGGAGTAATATGTAATGCCAATTTTTTTCAGCATTGATTATTAAAATTATTTGTGGTGCAAATAATTTTGTCACTAAAGACGTTAGTTACAGTTTCTTTATCAAGACTCATTTATTAGAAATGGAGGTCAGATTATTTGGTAAATTGAAATCTGTTTTTAATAACAGACAAGCAATTAATTTGTTTCCTATATTTATATAAAAGTGTTCATTAAGCCACAGAAAGCAGTTTCTAAAATTTATAATCTATATAATTAAAAGTTAAAATTTAATTATTTTTAAATACGAGAGAACAAGATTCCATCTTGGTATACGGGGCACCATGAAGATAAAACATAATTTCGTTTAAAGTCATACCAGTTTTATATTAATGGGAAATTATATAATGCAGCTTATGATTGATTTTATTATTCATTTGAGATTACATGGGCCATTAAATTCGCAAGATTTAAGACAAGATATACGAGTTGAAAATATTCCGAAATTATATTTTTGCAATTTTCTCTGATGATAAAAATATTAATTGCCTGAGAAATGGAAAATATGATATAACTTCATGAATAAGATAGCCAAACAAGAGAAACATGTGTTATAGCATTTTTGGAACATCCACCACGTTTTTTTCCCGGGAAGAACTATCCATAGCTGAGTTCCAAAATCATTTACCCTTTTTCCGGAGGGCCGAATAATTTCCAGTTATCAATCCCAATAAATATATGCATGCATTGTACTATTCTTCCATTATGTAAATAAACTTTTAACTTCAAAGAGATAATGAATTTATGTTTAAGTACGGAGAGCCATATAACATTGTATTAAAAAATGTAACCAAAAACAATACTATTACGACATTTACAAAACTAAATTTGTATACATTTGTAAAAATCCCAACATTTCATACCCTTTACAACTAAGCTATGGTTCAAATTCCAATTTTATAGAATTTTTTCCAGTGAAAGTAATTCAAATTCACTAATTTTAACATTAAGTATCATTTTTTACATGTCTAGCATGTTTCCAAAAATATTGTTTTACCTTTTACAGTTTCATGCATGAAATACGCATAAAATATGCTCTTTTCTTGTTTATGATTTACATTTTGGAAATGTCTACGCAAAGAAAGAATTAATCTATTAGGCAATTTTTTGTTCCACACTCTGTGGCGCCATCTACTACTATAAAAAGCAAATAAAATGTAGTCAGATAATCCACATTTAGAAATCTTGTTACTTGTAACTCTACTAGTCCTATCATCTTTTAACAATATTTCAAAATTACCTATATAAATATGCATTGAAATACATAAATGTATTTAATAATTTTTCAATTTTGATTTGAAATAAAAAACAAAATTGTGATATTTTACTGCAAATTACTATAAAAATTCCAATTTAACTCTTAAGCAATATATAATACATAAAATTGTTTTTAGTTTACTCTAATATCATGAAAAATTTCTGATTGTGCAGTGTTTAAAAATTTAAAGCTTACATATATTACAAGAAATGCTTTACTTATTCTAAGTTTATATTCATGCATGTTTGTGTAGTTTTTCCTTGCAATAATTAGTTTCAGGTAAATTAAAAGTATTTAAATTCCCTCGTAAGCATGGAGAATTTAATTAATATTTTACTCATAAATTTTAACGTTATTGAAACATTTATTTTTCATTATCATAAACACACTTTATATTATTTAAATTAATATATATTGACCCTGTTTAAATTATTGATTCTGTTAAATTATATTTATAATTTAATTCTGCACACACACACACAACGGCAGTAAAATTTTTAGCGACAAATTTAAGATAGTAGTATTTATTGTGTTTGTTCTTGGTAATTTTATATGAAATATTCAACCCCAATGAACTAGTAATGAAGATTCTAAATAAAATTATTTCACTTGGTAGATTTTTAACTAATAATGAATAAAAAAAATTCATCTTGGGTCTTTGTCTTCTTTTGCGAATTCAGAATTTTTTCAACTCTGGTAGCATCTAATGTTTTATTAATTTTCAAATAAAAGAATGATTACTGAAAGTAAATTTCAATGATTCAAAAAGGGAATGTGATGAAAATGCTTTTCGTGAAGGCTTTTTTGACAATTACAATGGACATGATTAATCTTAAATAAAATCATTAAATGACATGTTTTTGTTTTGATAACGGAACAGGCATTATTAAAGTAGTTGAAATAAACAACTTTAGTACTATTTATTTGTGAGCATCATCAGAATAAATTATTACACTGACAAGTATAAAGCAAAAAAAAATTGTAAGACTTAATTTGAAAAAGTTTAAAAACAAAAAGTATTGAGATTATCACATTTTAAACATAGAAAGCTAGCGATGTATTAGGTTTTGGTATTTTGGCATAAATAATAAACATATATGCATGGTCCCCAACATAAGGTTAACGGCTTTAGAAATATTCGCCCATCGCCAAGCACCTCGTAATTTTGAATCAGATCAGGTGACGAGGTCACACCTGAGCTGGCACCCGCCTCTCATTTATGCTGCACCAGCGGAATTACTTCACAGATTAACGTAGATATGTCCCCAATCCATAGTACTTCAGCAACCCAGTTAGGGAGAAAGTGGTCACCTTACCAATCATTGTCCGAGACAAATGATGCTTCACTTTGCTAATCTTTAAGAGAAGCAACAAAATATTCTACCCAACACCATCTATTGTATTCTTAATAGCATGTACAAATAAAAGCGCACTTAATTTAATGTATAATACGCCGTAACATTATGTTTTTAAAATTATTACAGGAGTTGATTTCAGCTGCCTTCCACATTCCACAGCTTTATCTTATTTAATTTAAATAGGCATATATGTGAGACTATATTTTTAAAATTTTAAATACTATTTAAAAACTGTAGAGATCTTTGGGACACATGGATATTAAAATTTCAAGTTTAATGGCAAAAAAATATAAATACTTTAAATAGCTAAGAGCTTATATACTCAAAATTTAGAAAAAAAACTTTCGATTTAATAAATCAATCCACTTTGTGTCTCTTTTGTAAAATGAAGAAATACAATTTTTATGCGATAAATTATTCTTCGTAATCACGATAGTAGTAATACTCTGAGTGAACAGCCTATATAAATCCTATAGGAAACACCGGACATATATAGGCTGTTTTATTTCCATATAATTAGGATAAATTTATCTGACAAACAAATTTTTCCTCAACGATATAATTATCATATTTATTTACATGCACTGTAATTTTTCGTTAAATTTTATTGCTCACTTTATGTGAAATTATGACAAGTATACATGTGTACAAGTTTTAGTGTTCTTTAAACAGTATATAAAATAAAACACTTGCCCTTAATTGTATAACTACTTAATTTTAATGGAATAGCTAACATACAATGAAACTTCTATGTATACTTATTTCTTTTAAACACAGTCACCTTTCCCAGTCTCTATTTACTTTTAGTGTAAAAATATTAAGTTAATGCTAATTTTTCCTTGCTATAAGGACATAACCTAACGTAAGATTGTCATTTTATATCTTCAGCTATGATTGATGTATTGAAAAGTCGGAATATACTTCTCATGTGATACTGCATAGTGAACTGCTAAATAACCAGAATCTTTTGAACGGTATTTTAATATCAAGCCGTAAATCAACATTTTAGAGATAGGGGGCCATATTCGCTGATCGCAATGAAGTAAACAAGGAATACTCTCAAGCGTCCACCCTGAAAGACTTGCATACACAAACCAGAAACACAACATCTATCTTCTGATGTTCAACGCTAGCTGACATCAAACCTGGAACCTATTCTTTGAAAAAAGATGTCCTAACGCTAACACAAACATTCACATTTCACGTGCCAAAAATCGAATCCTGGTTGCCTACAACTTCTTATTTGAAGAGTATAATAAAAAAATACACCCAAAAAGTACTTTCTATCATCTGATATTCAACGTTAGTTGACATAAACCCGGAACCTATTTTTTAAAAAAGTTGTCTTAACGCTAACAGAAACATTCACATGCCAGAAATCGAATCCTGGTCGCATACAACTTCTTATTTGAAGAATATAATAAAAAAACACACCCAAAAAGTAATTTCTATCATCTGATATTCAACATTAGTTGACATAAACCCGGAACCTATTTTTTAAAAAAGTTGTCTTAACGCTAACAGAAACATTCACATGCCAGAAATCGAATCCTGGTCGCATACAACTTCTTATTTGAAGAATATAATAAAAAAAACACACCCAAAAAGTAATTTCTATCATCTGATATTCAACGCTAGTTGACATAAACCCGGAACCTATTTTTTAAAAAAGTTGTCTTAACGCTAACAGAAACATTCACATGCCAGAAATCGAATCCTGGTCGCATACAACTTCTTATTTGAAGAATATAATAAAAAAACACACCCAAAAAGTAATTTCTATCATCTGATATTCAACGCTAGTTGACATAAACCCGGAACCTATTTTTTAAAAAAGTTGTCTTAACGCTAACAGAAACATTCACATGCCAGAAATCGAATCCTGGTCGCATACAACTTCTTATTTGAAGAATATAATAAAAAAAACACACCCAAAAAGTAATTTCTATCATCTGATATTCAACATTAGTTGACATAAACCCGGAACCTATTTTTTAAAAAAGTTGTCTTAACGCTAACAGAAACATTCACATGCCAGAAATCGAATCCTGGTCGCATACAACTTCTTATTTGAAGAATATAATAAAAAAAACACACCCAAAAAGTAATTTCTATCATCTGATATTCAACATTAGTTGACATAAACCCGGAACTTATTTTTTAAAAAAAGTTGTCTTAACGCTAACAGAAACATTCACATGCCAGAAATCGAATCCTGGTCGCATACAACTTCTTATTTGAAGAATATAATAAAAAAACACACCCAAAAAGTAATTTCTATCATCTGATATTCAACGCTAGTTGACATAAACCCGGAACCTATTTTTTAAAAAAGTTGTCTTAACGCTAACAGAAACATTCACATGCCAGAAATCGAATCCTGGTCGCATACAACTTCTTATTTGAAGAATATAATAAAAAAAACACACCCAAAAAGTAATTTCTATCATCTGATATTCAACATTAGTTGACATAAACCCGGAACCTATTTTTTAAAAAAGTTGTCTTAACGCTAACAGAAACATTCACATGCCAGAAATCGAATCCTGGTCGCATACAACTTCTTATTTGAAGAATATAATAAAAAAAACACACCCAAAAAGTAATTTCTATCATCTGATATTCAACGCTAGTTGACATAAACCCGGAACCTATTTTTTAAAAAAAGTTGTCTTAACGCTAACAGAAACATTCACATGCCAGAAATCGAATCCTGGTCGCATACAACTTCTTATTTGAAGAATATAATAAAAAAAACACACCCAAAAATAATTTCTATCATCTGATATTCAACATTAGTTGACATAAACCCGGAACCTATTTTTTAAAAAAGTTGTCTTAACGCTAACAGAAACATTCACATGCCAGAAATCGAATACTGGTCGCATACAACTTCTTATTTGAAGAATATAATAAAAAAACACAGCCAAAAAGTAATTTCTATCATCTGATATTCAACATTAGTTGACATAAACCCGGAACCTATTTTTTAAAAAAGTTGTCTTAACGCTAACAGAAACATTCACATGCCAGAAATCGAATCCTGGTCGCATACAACTTCTTATTTGAAGAATATAATAAAAAAACACACCCAAAAAGTAATTTCTATCATCTGATATTCAACGCTAGTTGACATAAACCTGGAACCTATTTTTTAAAAAAGTTGTCTTAACGCTAACAGAAACATTCACATGCCAGAAATCGAATCCTCGTCGCATACAACTTCTTATTTGAAGAATATAATAAAAAAAACACACCCAAAAAGTAATTTCTATCATCTGATATTCAACATTAGTTGACATAAACCCGGAACCTATTTTTTAAAAAAGTTGTCTTAACGCTAACAGAAACATTCACATGCCAGAAATCGAATCCTGGTCGCATACAACTTCTTATTTGAAGAATATAATAAAAAAACACACCCAAAAAGTAATTTCTATCATCTGATATTCAACGCTAGTTGACATAAACCCGGAACCTATTTTTTAAAAAAAGTTGTCTTAACGCTAACAGAAACATTCACATGCCAGAAATCGAATCCTGGTCGCATACAACTTCTTATTTGAAGAATATAACAAAAAAACACACCCAAAAATAATTTCTATCATCTGATATTCAACATTAGTTGACATAAACCCGGAACCTATTTTTTAAAAAAGTTGTCTTAACGCTAACAGAAACATTCACATGCCAGAAATCGAATCCTGGTCGCATACAACTTCTTATTTGAAGAATATAATAAAAAACACACCCAAAAAGTAATTTCTATCATCTGATATTCAACATTAGTTGACATAAACCCGGAACCTATTTTTTAAAAAAGTTGTCTTAACGCTAACAGAAACATTCACATGCCAGAAATCGAATCCTGGTCGCATACAACTTCTTATTTGAAGAATATAATAAAAAAAACACACCCAAAAAGTAATTTCTATCATCTGATATTCAACGCTAGTTGACATAAACCCGGAACCTATTTTTTAAAAAAGTTGTCTTAACGCTAACAGAAACATTCACATGCCAGAAATCGAATCCTGGTCGCATACAACTTCTTATTTGAAGAATATAATAAAAAAACACACCCAAAAAGTAATTTCTATCATCTGATATTCAACATTAGTTGACATAAACCCGGAACCTATTTTTTAAAAAAAGTTGTCTTAACGCTAACAGAAACATTCACATGCCAGAAATCGAATCCTGGTCGCATACAACTTCTTATTTGAAGAATATAATAAAAAAACACACCCAAAAAGTAATTCCTATCATCTGATATTCAACATTAGTTGACATAAACCCGGAACCTATTTTTTTAAAAAAGTTGTCTTAACGCTAACAGAAACATTCACATGCCAGAAATCGAATCCTGGTCGCATACAACTTCTTATTTGAAGAATATAATAAAAAAACACACCCAAAAAGTAATTTCTATCATCTGATATTCAACGCTAGTTGACATAAACCTGGAACCTATTTTTTAAAAAAGTTGTCTTAACGCTAACAGAAACATTCACATGCCAGAAATCGAATCCTCGTCGCATACAACTTCTTATTTGAAGAATATAATAAAAAACACACCCAAAAAGTAATTTCTATCATCTGATATTCAACATTAGTTGACATAAACCCGGAACCTATTTTTTAAAAAAAGTTGTCTTAACGCTAACAGAAACATTCACATGCCAGAAATCGAATCCTGGTCGCATACAACTTCTTATTTGAAGAATATAATAAAAAAAACACACCCAAAAAGTAATTTCTATCATCTGATATTCAACGCTAGTTGACATAAACCCGGAACCTATTTTTTAAAAAAAGTTGTCTTAACGCTAACAGAAACATTCACATGCCAGAAATCGAATCCTGGTCGCATACAACTTCTTATTTGAAGAATATAATAAAAAACACACCCAAAAAGTAATTTCTATCATCTGATATTCAACATTAGTTGACATAAACCCGGAACCTATTTTTTAAAAAAAGTTGTCTTAACGCTAACAGAAACATTCACATGCCAGAAATCGAATCCTGGTCGCATACAACTTCTTATTTGAAGAATATAATAAAAAAACACACCCAAAAAGTAATTTCTATCATCTGATATTCAACATTAGTTGACATAAACCCGGAACCTATTTTTTAAAAAAAGTTGTCTTAACGCTAACAGAAACATTCACATGCCAGAAATCGAATCCTGGTCGCATACAACTTCTTATTTGAAGAATATAATAAAAAAAACACACCCAAAAAGTAATTTCTATCATCTGATATTCAACGCTAGTTGACATAAACCCGGAACCTATTTTTTAAAAAAAGTTG
Source organism: Latrodectus hesperus (assembly GCA_037975125.1). Lineage (NCBI taxonomy): Eukaryota > Metazoa > Arthropoda > Arachnida > Araneae > Theridiidae > Latrodectus > Latrodectus hesperus. The sequence continues at coordinate 28,255,695 of CM075862.1, forward strand.
TCTTAACGCTAACAGAAACATTCACATGCCAGAAATCGAATCCTGGTCGCATACAACTTCTTATTTGAAGAATATAATAAAAAAACACACCCAAAAATAATTTCTATCATCTGATATTCAACATTAGTTGACATAAACCCGGAACCTATTTTTTAAAAAAAGTTGTCTTAACGCTAACAGAAACATTCACATGCCAGAAATCGAATCCTGGTCGCATACAACTTCTTATTTGAAGAATATAATAAAAAAAACACACCCAAAAAGTAATTTCTATCATCTGATATTCAACATTAGTTGACATAAACCCGGAACCTATTTTTTAAAAAAGTTGTCTTAACGCTAACAGAAACATTCACATGCCAGAAATCGAATCCTGGTCGCATACAACTTCTTATTTGAAGAATATAATAAAAAAACACACCCAAAAAGTAATTTCTATCATCTGATATTCAACGCTAGTTGACATAAACTCGGAACCTATTTTTTAAAAAAGTTGTCTTAACGCTAACAGAAACATTCACATGCCAGAAATCGAATCCTGGTCGCATACAACTTCTTATTTGAAGAATATAATAAAAAAACACACCCAAAAAGTAATTTCTATCATCTGATATTCAACATTAGTTGACATAAACCCGGAACCTATTTTTTAAAAAAGTTGTCTTAACGCTAACAGAAACATTCACATGCCAGAAATCGAATCCTGGTCGCATACAACTTCTTATTTGAAGAATATAATAAAAAAACACACCCAAAAAGTAATTTCTATCATCTGATATTCAACATTAGTTGACATAAACCCGGAACCTATTTTTTAAAAAAGTTGTCTTAACGCTAACAGAAACATTCACATGCCAGAAATCGAATCCTGGTCGCATACAACTTCTTATTTGAAGAATATAATAAAAAAACACACCCAAAAAGTAATTTCTATCATCTGATATTCAACGCTAGTTGACATAAACCTGGAACCTATTTTTTAAAAAAGTTGTCTTAACGCTAACAGAAACATTCACATGCCAGAAATCGAATCCTCGTCGCATACAACTTCTTATTTGAAGAATATAATAAAAAAACACACCCAAAAAGTAATTTCTATCATCTGATATTCAACATTAGTTGACATAAACCCGGAACCTATTTTTTAAAAAAAGTTGTCTTAACGCTAACAGAAACATTCACATGCCAGAAATCGAATCCTGGTCGCATACAACTTCTTATTTGAAGAATATAATAAAAAAAACACACCCAAAAAGTAATTTCTATCATCTGATATTCAACATTAGTTGACATAAACCCGGAACCTATTTTTTAAAAAAAGTTGTCTTAACGCTAACAGAAACATTCACATGCCAGAAATCGAATCCTGGTCGCATACAACTTCTTATTTGAAGAATATAATAAAAAAAACACACCCAAAAAGTAATTTCTATCATCTGATATTCAACGCTAGTTGACATAAACCCGGAACCTATTTTTTAAAAAAAGTTGTCTTAACGCTAACAGAAACATTCACATGCCAGAAATCGAATCCTGGTCGCATACAACTTCTTATTTGAAGAATATAATAAAAAAAACACACCCAAAAAGTAATTTCTATCATCTGATATTCAACATTAGTTGACATAAACCCGGAACCTATTTTTTAAAAAAGTTGTCTTAACGCTAACAGAAACATTCACATGCCAGAAATCGAATCCTGGTCGCATACAACTTCTTATTTGAAGAATATAATAAAAAAACACACCCAAAAAGTAATTTCTATCATCTGATATTCAACGTTAGTTGACATAAACCCGGAACCTATTTTTTAAAAAAGTTGTCTTAACGCTAACAGAAACATTCACATGCCAGAAATCGAATCCTGGTCTCATGCAACTTCTTATTTGAAGAATATGGTAGAAAAACAGAACCAAAAGGTACTTTCTATAGCTTGATGTTTAACACTAACTGAGTTTAAACTCGGGACCTATTCTTTGAAAAAAGATATCCTAACGCTAACACAAACATTCACATTTCACATGCCAAAAATCGAATCCTAATCGCTTGCAACTTCTTATTTGAAAAATATGGTAGAGAAACACCCTTAAAAGATACTTTTAATTTACAATTCACACACTTAATCTTTGAAATCATTAAATACACTAAAAACTTGAACTACATTTATTCAAAAGTAAAGCAACTTTAAGTGTTAAATTACAATAATTTTATTGGTATTGATGTTGTTGATAAAAACAGTAGTTGATTAGACCGATTTCTCTAAATATATAAACATAAATTACCCGAAACTTTTGCGTGAATAAATAAACCATCAATTTTATATTAAATAATTAAGTATGTTTTTTAAAATATAAGAAGCATTGGAATAGTTTTCTCAATTTAATGTCAAATGATGTTGATTTAAGACATAAACCCCTAAAGGACTTCTATAATGAGGATTAGAGCTAAAATTTCTTTTTGGACTCTAATTAATATATATATATATATATATATATATATATATATATATATATATATATATATATATATATATATATATATATATATATATATATATATATATATATATATATATATATATATAGTTAAAGAGTTTATTTTCATAGGGTGCTCTTGAAATCTTATACTGGAAATGTGTTGCTTTCTCTCAACATTAATGATGCTGAATTTCAGTTATTCTGTGATAATTTTCAAGAAATATATTGAGAATGCTTATTTTTTGTTGTATGTATGTGAGTGTGAGAGAGATGTTCTAATTGTGAATGTTCCATCTTTGGGTTTTTCTTTAGCTGACAGTTCTCTTGATCCAGAGCCCAACTACGAGAATCTCGCCAGGTACCTCATGTCCACAAGAAAGTAAGTTCTCACCTCTTTTGTATGTAATCTAACTATTTTAGATTTTTAAATTATAAAATAACTCCGACTATAGCCAACCTTTTCTGATCATTAGAAAAAAAACTATTATTTAAAATTCTAGCCATAAAATTCTAAATCTGAAAACAAAAAAAGGAACCGAAATTTATAATGGGTTACATTAAAACGTATATACAGGGAGATCATAATTAAACAGCAAATTTAAAAACGCTGTAAAAAAGAATCACTTGTCAGAAAGACCTGAAATTTCACCAGAATGTACTTCAAGCAGGGGGATTTTGTTTGGCGTGGAAAAAAATTAGGAAAAACAGTGGCCAATAGATGGCGCTGCAAAGGCGGCTGTAGGTTAATTACATGAATTCTGACATGAACGATAATCAATTGTGGCTGTAAGCTGAAAGTTAAACCAGTTGTGCTATTGTAAGTCAGGCAGATGTTGTGGCACTCTTGATTTAAAACCTATTCACCGCAACAAGGTGGTGCCACATCGAATAGGAAAAAATTGGTTTTTAATTGTCCTGCGGCCAAAAACCGTAGAAAAAGCCAACAATAATTCGGTTTTTAATTGTCCTTAGTCTTCTTCAAGATATTTTCAATATGGTGTCCACCATTTTCTGTTAGGAGGTGTAAACGTAAAACGGTATTTTCCACAGCAGCTTGGAGTGTATCAGTGCTGATGTTGTTAACGTGCTGCATAATGCGGCATTTCAAATCCGCTAATGTGTCTAGTGGAGCACTGTACACAACATTTCTTAGAAATCCCCAGAGCTAAAAGTCACAGGGAGTGATGTCCGGTGATCGTGGCGGCCAGGGAGTTGGAAAATGTCGACTGATAATACGGTTATTTCCAAAATGGCGTTGCAACACCTCTTTTACCGAGGTTGCAATGTGTGGAGTAGCACCATCTTGCATAAAAATTTTCCTATCCAAACATTGTCGCTGTTGAAATGCTGGAAATACATCGTTTTCCAGAAGAGATTTATACCGTGTGGCGTTCACACTAACGGTGACAGGCGCCCCAAGCCGTAATTCCTCGAAGAAAAATGGACCAATAATAAAGGAGGACGTAAAGCCACACCATACAGTAACTTTTGGAGAATGAAGAGGCAAGGAATGCATACCCATCGGATTCGCCTTTGCCCATATTCTGCAGTTTTGCGTATTCACAACTCCGTTAAGATGGAAATGAGCCTTATCTGTCCATAAAATGTTCCATGGCCATGCAACATCCACATCCATCCGAGCAATAAACTGAAGCGGGAAAGTTTCACGTTGTGCAAAGTCCGTATTGAGCAATTGGTGAACGTGCGTAATTTTTTACGGATAGCATTTCAGAATGCTTCGCAAAATTTTCAAAACCGTGCTGAGGGGCATGTGCAAAGAATGAGCAATTCCCCTTGCACTGGTTGTTCCCTGCGTACTCATTCCTTCTTCTAATGACAATGCAACATCTTCGACAGACGCAGAAGGAATAAGTTTCCTCCCTCTCACAGGTCTTACGTCAAATGATCCGGTCTCTTCAAATTTCTTAATCATCGCCTCCATAGCTCTGACAGATATCGGACCACCTCCTTTATTTAAACCCTTTAGTGTCCGGTATTTCCTTAATGCAGTTACAGCACAGTCACTGTTCATATAATAAAGTTTGACAAGCAGAGCACGTTCCTTATCAGATAGAGTCATGACGAGATCTTTACACGGAGATTTTCAGACGACAATTAACGAAAATTCAAGCTACTCAGCATTTTATACCAGACGTTAATTTGCATATAACCACCTGTGCAGGGCCATCTATTAGCCACATTTTTTCCTAATTTTTTCCCACGCCAAACAAAATCCCCCTGCTTGAAGTACATTCAAGTGAAATTTCAGGTCTTTCTGACCAGTGGTTCTTTTTTTACAGCGTTTTTAAATTTGCAGTTTAATTATGATTTCACTGCATAATTAGAATGAAACAACATTTCGTTAACATAAATGAAAGATAATCTGCTTTTTATAAGCACGAATATTTTAAAATATGAAATTTAAAAAAGAGATTATTTTTAAGCATTTATTTTAACATATGAATACATAAAATGCGTAGATCAAATCTGGATACTCAAACACTCAGACTCGTTTCATATAGTACAGGTAGTAAAAGTGACTATTAGCAGTAAAAATAGGGTATGAGTTTGCTTACCTGAGATTTTACTTGGGAATCCATTCTTTGTAAAGATACTTTTCTAACTAAAAGAAAACAACTTTAAAATTGAAAATAATAATAATAATATTAAAACCAATAAAAGCTTAAAAGACAAGAGATAATCTTCAGAATATAACTAATAAATTTCAATCCTGAATCTGAGAAGTTATAGGATATCATAAATTGCAATCAAATTAAATAAATACTACTTTGTTAAATTTATTATTAGATCTAAGTAATATAGATCTTGTAAAATTTTCTCCAATCCGATGCATTTAATCTTATTTAAGACATTGTTATGCAACAAGCAAAGTGAACTTAAAAATATTAACTTATTAAAGCAAACTTAGAAATTTTGTAAGCTTTTGTCCAAGAATTATATTTTATTTTAATTAAGAATTATATTTAGTATATAGAAACTATTCGCTTTTAATAATATTGAAACAATATTAGCAAATTCTAAACAAAGAAGTACGTTCAAAATTGAGGAAATGGATCCTCTGGTGGTGCTATCTGTCGAAGGAGTCTTAAAATAAAGTATTACTTTCACCTTCGTGGTGCTCTGATTAAACGAAAGACGCCTCATTCTGATTTAATTTCGCATAGGCGTAGACTAGCAAACTGCTTAAAACTTGGCTTGACCAAGTGTCATATGTAACAACACACACACAACAACAGAAATACATTCTGATATATCTCTTGATATTTTTGTAAAAGATGTTTATATTCATTGCAAAAGGAGGAAATAATAAAAATTTCTTACAAATTATAGCGTCATCAGATTAAAAGAAAAAATGCTTTGTTCATTCATTTTCAAATTTTTCATATTTTGAAGGAAAAATAAATCTGCACATCGAAGAAATAAAAACTAGTATATCTAGTTTGTATTTGAGAAAAATCCTGTTTCCTTTTCCATTAACGAAGTACCAGCAGAATAGTTAGCATTCTAGGATTTTAACAGAATATCCCATTCAAAAACTTTACACTTGTGATTGTATACATATGCAAAACTATATATAACAGGCTGTGGAAAAATAAATCCACATTATTTTTCCGGTGTTAACTGCTGTGATTGATTTTTCAAAGTGTGGGTCAAACAATATTAAATTTATACTCGCTTGTGGGAAAAGCGACATTTCTCACTACAAATTATTTTGCTGATTATTGTTTGATCCATTTGGTTGTGAGTTACAGGGTATTAAAAATGCAAGCCAAAGTTGAATGCGGTTGACCTGTAAGGTCCTATTTCTGTAAGCACCCGCTTATGTGCAATTTTTCGTCGATTCCGTTCAAGTATTTAAAATGCACCTCACTGCAGTAGGACCGTTGTCGAAAATGCTGATAACATGAGTAAAATTATCAAAACTGACCATTTTATCAGTTACCTGAGAGCTAAAATCGGCCATAAAACAGTTTTAAACCATTTTCAAAAAGTGAATCCCCAACATTTTGAATAAAATCTTTAATTACAAGTAAAAATAATAGATTTCTTTTTTTTTTTTGAAACTATATATATATTGTTTGGATAACGGCTCTTGTTCATTTGAGCATCAAGTGTACATTCTTATAAAATGCATTTATATCCAGAAAAAAGTATGTACTGACCACGCAACTTTTTTAAATCTTTTAAAATAGATGGAAAAGGAGGTTGTGCTGTCAACTGTATTTTACACGTGTACCCAGAGGTCAAATAAAAAAAGGGAGGGATCATTAATATTAAAATAATTATTCACAATAACCAAAAAAATCCATTGGATGCAGTCAAAAAATTGTTATTTGGAAGATTCGATTGAATATTTTCATTTAGGCGAGGAAAAAATTAATGAATATTCCTTTTGGTCATTTTCAGGAGAAGCTGCATTCGACGCGGAGGAAGCTGTGACCACCGGCCCAGCGACTGCTGCTACAGCTCTTCTTGCCGCTGCAATCTGTGGGGCACGAACTGCCGATGCCAGCGGGTCGGAATCTTCCAGAAATGGGGGAAGTAATCCCCTCCCACCCCTCTGTGACAAGCCTAGTCTGGAATACTCCATTTACTGAATTCTGAAAAGTCGCGCATTTCTAATTATATTCTCTCTTTTTCTTTCCCGAATGTCATGTCGTCTGTCGCAGTGTTCGACCCTCTCCACGTGTCTGCTGCTGACCTCTGGACATGTTTGGCTTTCATTCTCTGTCAATGACCTTACCAACTCCCTGCATGCATGTGTGTATTTTACCACGTATCCATTTTTTAGTTTGATACTGCAACAAAAAAATAAAGAAATATTTTGTGTTTTGAAGCATTTATAATCTATATTTTTCTTGCTTTGTAAATACAATGTCTCTTTCCACAATACGGTGACCCTGTTTGTGAAAAATATTTAATAAAGCTTATTCATTTATTGTTTGGTGAGTTGGTTATTTGATGGTTAGGTAAGCATTTAAATGCATAAAAAATATATCTCAAACTGTGATATGTATTTCTTCAAGGTTACTTGAAACAAAATATGTAATTTGCAAATGTAATAAGATAAAGAGATTATAATAATAACTTGGTATACAGTTCAAAAACTAACCCAAAAGAAGGAGAAAAAGTAAAAAAAATAATAATATTGTAATCAACTGTTCTATACTTTTTGCAACAAAAACTAAAATATTTGTCAATGACATAAGAACTGAAAAATGCTCTGAAGATTTTTTTCAAAAAGTTTAACACCCAACGTGATTACCTATCAAGAGAATTTTTTCAAACAGAAGCAACATCAGCAAGATTTATCGTTGTAAGATAATTAATTTAATTTATAAATCATTAAAAATTAATAAAAATAAGATCATAAATCTATTCAATCCACTCACATTACTGCGATCCCATCAAATCAATTTCATTTAGGTCCATATTTTAAATGTATGTTTAAGGTGTGGTAGTGGATTCAAAAGGTGGATGGGTAGTTATCTTTCGAACAGTACCTATCTCTGTGGATTTATTTTGATATTGATTTCAAATGACATTATAATAATAAACAATAAGAAAAAATATAAATTACATGAGAAATTTAAAACGAGAGTAAACTTTAAATTGATAAAAATTAATGAGAATTTTGTGATACCTTTTCCATTAAAACAATACAGTTAACAACTTTTTCTGAAAAAGTATACACACATACCGTTATCTCGGTAACATTTCCCGTTTGTAACATCGTAATATTCTCCGTCTTTGGTTTTTCACTTTTAAAAATTCAGAAATGTGTGCGCCAATTCCTGATTATGTTTTGATGTGGATTAAATATTGCTTCATAGTTTAAAGATATGCAGAGTCTGAAAAAGGCAGAGACGTACGGGGCAGTTATTCCGGACTCGATATCAGAAGGAGCCCCCAAATGAAATAGAAAAGCGCTGTCGATAGAATAGAATTGTCAAGTCGAATAGTAAATTTGTTGTTGTGTAACATAGGGGACTCTCAAGAAGTTTTTGCCCGAGCCCCAATTAGATTAATTTGGACCCTGAAGATATGAAACTGTATGATGAATCACAAGCTGTCACTTTTTATCACTTTTCTTTTCTTTGGCACAGATGCCGTATAATCCAGGATGCCAAATTGTGAATTTTTTTGGCGATGAAGAAATGTTTCCAAGATGACGTATTGTGACGCACGCGATGAAGTAAATACTAAGTTTGCCAAAACAGATTTTTCTGCATAATTCTTATAGGTCTTCATGTCTATGACGTAATAAAAACTAGATTGCCAGATACATAACAAAATTCACTAAACAAAACCCATCAAACTTAGAATTTAGAATCATAGATTATACGGCATTTGTGCCTTTTCTTTCGAGTAAGACAGGAAATTTTCAGTTATCAGTTAAATTTTTCAGTTTCTTCTCGCATCCATTTAAATCTAGAACTTCTGCTTAAGAAGTATAGCATCAAAGCACTCTAATTTTCTTAGTAAATGTTACAGGCAATAATTTTGTTACCTTGCAACCAAGAGAACGTTTTACCAATAACAAAAATTGGTATACTTTTTTTACAATAAAACATAGTTTTAGAGTATGGCAAGACGTTTTTTGACAGCTATCTCTATCAACCGGATTCAATAAATACAGTCCATCTCCAAATAATTTTGAAGCATGGCGAAATGATGAGATCATAACCTCAACTGGCACATTCTTGTCAAAACTTTCACAAAGTTCCAAAAAAGAGATATTAGATCTAATATGCATAGACCTTTTAACATATTAATTACAAATATAATATAATAAAACTCAATATATCAATACAATAATATTAATATATATAAGTTTCTCAAAGCGAAAATATTCGGCTATGTTAATTATTGAATCTGCTACCTTTTAGAATCTTTGCTTGCCAAATATCATCTAGGAATGAAGCCTATTAGTGGTCTCAAACCTTTAGGTCTTCGTCACTAGAATAGTTTCTTTTAGCTTCATTCTCTTATGGGGAAATGCAAAACTAGATGGTTGTTTGTTTGTCCCTCAATGGTCATTTTTTGCACACGAGGTCTAATTAGACCGGAACCTACGGTTTAAAGTGGATTCCGAACCACTACAAACATCCATGCCGAAGGTGGGATTCGAACCCCACGAACTGTTGAACCGAAGGCAAGAGCGCTAACCATTCGGCTGCCAGCTCGGCTTATATTATTCCCCGAATTTATTTTTGGACATTGAAGCAAAAGCTCGATTTCCAATTCACTCAACTATGAGCACTTAAATTAAAATCAAAAATCAATGGAATTTCGCTCCCAAAAATAAGTTTTCAATTTCGAAAAGTAATTTTCTCCAATAACGCATAAGTTACTTTTTTCAATACTTTCTAAACTCAAATATGTTATTAGCATATGGAAACTATACCATCCTTTTTTTCTATGTACTCGTCAAAATTTGAAAATATAAGAGCCCTACAATTTATATATTAAGAGATCATTTATCAAATAAGCTATAATAATTTCCTAGCAAAAAAAAATATTTGTTTTAACTATAAGGCACATCCTTAATTTTAACAAAAAAAATTAAAACAAATGTGTGAATTTGGCTATTTTCATCTTTTTTATCCAATATCTCTAAATAAATCAGTATATAGAATTTATCTATACGAATTTTCTGCCATTTAGAACTAAGACTAAATTTTAAAAAGACTGCAATATCAAAATTAAAAAATAATTAAGCCAATAAATTAATACAGCAGCTATCTCTGCTAAAATTAATACAGCAGGAGAGTATCATAAATGTTGCTTTTACTCCCCAAAGAAACTGACTTACATTTTTTGTCATAGAAACAAAATATATAATAAATTCACAAAATAAAGGAAAATTCAAAAATGCTAAGCATCTCAAACGTAAAAGAAATTGCTATGTAAGAGTAGGGGAATTTAAATATATTTGTTACCATTTATCATCGAAAATAATAAAATTGATCTAGAAATTAAAGAAAGAATTTCTACAAGAAATAAATGTTATTTTACTTTGCAAAAATTGCTTAGATCTAGTTAAGTAAGTATTAAACTTAACATTCTCATTAATAAAATGATTTTTCGAACAATTCTCTATATGGATTTGAGACAAATTTTAATATCCTTTTAAAAGAATAAAATTTAGAAATAGGGAAATACAACGAAAAAAATTTTTGAAGCAGTTAGTGAGATGGCTAAATAAAGAGGTATACGATAAGTATAAAACATTTGATATTATTACAGTTATGAAGTGACGTATGTGAACTTATATAGAGAAACAAGTAAAAGATGGAAAATGATTAGCTATCAATTACAATAAAAAATCCCTCAGCAGAAAGGAACAATCCAAACTTTAAGAAGTCAAAGCTCTAAAAGAGCTGTAACACTAAAATAATGATAATGAACAAAGTTGACACTTATTAGCCATTACCGTTGAGATCCTGAGTAAGCTACTTTGCAACGATTCTCATTGGTTTAAAATATCCATGACGTCAAATGACGTTTCATCCACGTCACATCGGATTAAGTCGGGTTTGGAAGAAATATGACTATCACTGTTCTTAGTATATTAAGGATATGACTATAGGTGTTCTTGCCTAAATTTTTTAATTCGTTTCCAGAATCACTGAAATTTAAAAGATGTTGGGGCATGCTAAATTTCCCATGTTTTCATTAGTTAAACTCCGAAAACAAAGTTTGCGCTAGCATTATTTACAGATTGTATAAGCATTTTAAATATTTGCAACTAAAATATTCAGAATAGAAACAAACAATAATAAATTACATTAAAGTAGATTTATTTCCATTTCAAAGATAGTACCTTGTCTCTTCCCACGTTATGTCACTTATTTCAGTATCATGCGGTGATAGGATAAAATATTTTCAAATAAATACTTCCTCAAAATTTCAAAAATGATATAATGTATAACATCAAGGATAACGTTATTTCCTTAATACTGGAAGTTTGTAATATGCCTGTAAAGTCGACAGCAAATATTGATTGAGTAGATTAGACATGGAGCGAGATTGTAAGCCTTAAAAATTGTTTTAACCAATATTAAAACATTGTCAAGAGCGATGTTATAATAAAATACAAATGTACTCAGTAAAATTAATCAATTCATGCTAAGAAAACATTAATCAAGTATAGAAAGAATGCTATAAATCATAATATTATGAACCTAGAAGTAATATGCTGTAAGTTATATAATAGATAACGTTATGTATTCTTTATTAAGTATCACCAAGTTAAAAGGGGAGCGTTGATGTTTGTAATAAAATTATACTTTTTCTAGAAATTAAAATAAATTAAGAAAATTATTTAGAGAGATTTTTTTGCATTCTTAGTATGACTGTTTTTAACCATTTCAATTTATTTTCATTTTAATCTCTTTTAAGAGCGAAATTTTCTGAAAAGTGCCTATCTATTCTATTTAACTCGAATGAAATTTTTCCATAAATATCAATAAAAAAAGTTAGAAGCAAATGCTAAACGTACCTGTTTTAAGGATTAATATTCTGTAAAACTGCTTTAAGAGTTTATTTATGGCCTCACCCAAACAAGAAAAATAGAGATTTTGAATATTTCCCAATTGAAGCCTTACATTTAATGCTAAAATCATTATCTTTCTCACATATTTCAACTTTAAATTCCTGAAAGATTAATAATAAAGTATTATGGGATTTATAAACTTTCTCTCTCTCTTTCCAATGTAGACGCAGACTTTAAATGAAAATTTTATTTTTCTTCGGTGGACATTCATTATCACTCGTAAAGTATTTTAAGTTTGAAAATTGGAAAGAATTTTTTCATGGGTGAATTATTGGCTTCAAATAAGAAAACACATTTTTCTAACTTTGCTCGTATTCCAACATAGTTAAAATAGTATTTTATGTTTCCATATTTGGAAATATAAATAGCATGTCAGAACAATGTTATTCTCTACGATTAGCCAATCAGAATAAGGTTATTTTTAAGGATGAATTACTACATAATGTACCATATTCATTCTACGGTAATTTTTTCACATGCGATCTACGGATCTACGGTAATTTTTTCACATGCGAAGATTGATTTAACTTAGAGCTATTTTTAAAGAAGATTCATTAAATTTTGTAAATTACGTAAAAATTAATAAAAGTTTGGTTTAAAAAAATGCTAAATAACTTCAACATATTTGCTTCTTAAAAATTTAAATACGTAACCAACTCAATTCAAGGACAGAGTTGATAAACATTTTCCCTCAGAAAAATGCATTACATAAATGTGTTTTGATCCAAAATAGCTATTTCATAGCTGTTAAACATGCTAAACAATCTTTTTAACAATTATCAAGTAACAAGGTAGTCAGCTGAGCACGGGACTTTTTTTTTAAACATGCATATTATATTAAAGGGATATTAAATATCATTCAAATTTAATATGAATGAACCCTCTCAGCATATTAGTTCAAGTCTTATTAGCATGACAGCTCTTGCTGACATACCCTTTTCAGCATGGCTGATTTTATATTCTATCCAATCAAAACCATTAATTTCCAGACATGATATGAAGTTATTTAGAAACGGGCTAAAACAATTCACATAGTGGGCAGCCCAATATGAATACACAATTTTAACATTTTAGCATTCTTCTCGAATTGTTGTCTTCCGTAAAGTATTTTTTATGGATAATGGACCGAATTCATATACCATAAGGGAAGAAAACGCAGAAATATCTCCACACCTACTCCAAAAACTGGATATGCAGAAAACTGCATACCTAATTTACAATAATATATTGTTGTACACTGGGTATGCAGTCAACATAACTGTTGAACAATACTGATGTTCAACAGTTATACAGAAAATCTTATTGCTCAAGAGCAGCTGAAAAATAGCCTTGGACCTTACACTCTGAATAGAGCTGTCCTGCCACTATGAACACGATGAGTACATCACAGCTTTGTAGCAAAAGGGCACCACTTTGAAATTTCAAACTTCATGTTCATTTAATTATGTACATAGAATGCTATTAAAATCATGAGCGGGCATTTTATACTCATGACTTTACATTATAATGCATATCAACATACAGATATTTAAAAGAAAACAAGATCAATTCTTTAAAAGCCTATAAAACAATATATCATTTCGAACACTACATGAAGGGGTGAGATTTTGTAATATTCTCCTTTTTTCATCATTTTTCATTAATATTATAGAGTACACTCAGATGTCTTCTTTTAATATAATTTTCAACACATCGGACAATGTAAAACAATTAAGTGACACAGTCTTATCATGGATAACATGACAACCATATCCCATTATAGCAAAACAGCTGCGATAAAATTCCTAACTATATGTATAGATACGATATGCTCCGTTACTAAATTAGGGTTTGAGATACCATTGAATATAACTCTATCAATCCTTATAGTGCAAGTCCCGATATTTCTTTGCCTCCGCATTCAATAGTTATCTCCATTATGTTGCACTTTAGTTCCAGTCATCTATATAATCAAATCCTTTTACTTATTTCAAAGGGGACAAATCATGGCTTACCTTCGTTACTCTGACAAGTCATTCATCAAAAACTTAAACTGAATTATTAGAGGATGAATTATCCAGCAATCATTTTTTGTAACTACAGCAAATGCATATTTAATGTACACTTACCGACACTGAAAATGCAATACCAAGAAAGAGTTGCTAGAAAGTGACAAGACTCGAAAAACAGAGAGAGACAGTGACGAACAATAAGTGAGAGATCTGTATTTCGAAATGATAATCATAATACAGGGCGAGAACAGGGTCGGGTCAGTATGTTGTAGGACCACCATGGACTGCGATAAACGAAGAAACACGTCTAAGCAGTAAGTCAATGAGAATACGAATGGCGTCCTCAGCAATAGCTCTATATTCCCTGCAAACTATTTACCAAAGTGCGTCTTCTAGAGAAAACAGTGGCAGGGTCGCCAAATGACATCCAATCATATCCCAAACGTGTTCATTTGGTGAGAGATCTATTAAGCACGGTAGCATGGGAAGCAGCTGTATACCTTGCAGGGCATGTTAGCTGATGCGAGCAATGTGCAGTCGGACGTTATCATGCTGATAAAGGGCACTGGACATCCCTTTAGGGTAGGGGAGTGTCACCGGCCAAAGCACATTATAGACATAACGTTGAGCTGTCATAGTGTCGTGAATACGAACTAGAGGTGACCTGGAATCATAGGCAATAGTACCCCAAACTATGACATCAGGGTGGGGTGTTCCACAATTAATGTAAGATTAGACCTGTCTCCACGTCGACGCTACACTCGTACGCGGCGACGATCATTGAAGAAACAGATGCGTGACTCATCTGAGAAGACGACCCTGTGCCACTCAATCGTAAACATGACTTTTATCTGGCACCATTCCAGACGTTGTCGTTCATGCCGTGCGGTCTTCTTAACCAACGCCATGAGCGTAGGTCACTTGCAACCAATGAACGGCAAAATGGTTCTGCTCGATATGGGAACATACAGGGTGTCTTGCACATGCTGCAGAATTTCGGTAGATATTTTTTGCGGGACCACCACCGGATTCCGTCGGACACGTCGATCCACGCGTGATGACGTTACTCTGGCTGCACTAGCACCTCGCAAGCGTTTCACAGTTCCATATTCCAACCATCTTCGCCATAACCGGTGTACTGTGGACGCGTTCAGGTGTTTATCAGCAGCGATTTGATGTAAAGACCAATCTGCCCTTCTCCGTGCGATCACCATGCCCCTCGTATACTCATCTGTCTACTCGAACTGACTGCGTTGACTGTGGCCTTGCATTCTCTGCAATTACATGCGTGTTTTGAGAGAACAAATTTTCAACGATTATTTTCCAAGCAGCAATAACGGTGCGAATATTGTCCACTCTACTGATTCCTCACCTTATATATTATCGTACGTGCGCTGTAGAGTTGCGCATTTCACATCCTTTTGTTATCGGTTTCATACTATTTGTCAGATGACGAGTCAGTAGCTTAGGAGAGGAAGGAAGAAGTTCTTATAAATTTACTAATATTTAAAGGTTTATTTACAGAATATTTACAGACATCTTTTAGGTAGCTCCTTCATAGTGAGCTCCTTCTTACAATCTCTCTTCTCTCTTACTTCTACACACCTCTCAACATGACCTCTTAAACACTGCCATCTAGTGGCCACTCATTTTATAAGTAATATTACAATTTGTTGCTAACACTTTGCATAACTCGATAAGATGCGTCTACCCTGAAATTTGCATTATTTTATGGCCACTCCTTTTTTTGCATTTCTAATGTCGGGCAGTGTACATAAACTGGATCCATAATGCTATTATTTATCTCAATGGAGATAAATAATATTTATAAAAAAATGAGCATTAGTTTATTTAATAAGTTTTTGAACGCTCGTGCCAGTTCGTTGATGCAAATTAGGACAATAGAAATATACTGAGGTAACAACAAGTACACTGGAGAATAGGGCTTTGCAATAAAATTTGATTAATTCATGAGAACAAATCCAGACGCTTTAGTTGAATAATACCTTCTCTTATTGCTACAAAACACTTCTTAACTAATTTTACGCAATTAATAATATTCAAACAAGTAATACATTTCCTCTCTTATACAATAGAGGCTTCACTATTTCGCTCATTCTGCAATCCTTCTTGCCATCAATGTCCTAGCAACCTCGAGTGTTAATGTTCATTTCCTCCCAGGTCTTCTGATTATCGGAAATTCCAAGACCAGTTTTTCGAGATAGTATGGCGTTTAAGTTTTATTATGTATGATGCCACACTGACTTTCAACTTTTCAAATACACTCACTTCCAAAAATTGAGCAAGGAGAAAATGCTAATTTCCGGAAGCCAACCAGAATTAAAGAAGATGCAAATCAATGCAGAGGTAGATGGAAGTATGCAAATATGTTAGGTAACAGCCAATCGCGCTTTCATGTCAAGAAATATGCAAAAAGGGCAGTCTTATAAGATACCAGCTCTATGAAGGGTTACAGAAGTTGATTGTAAGTGCTGATAGAAAAAGAGAGAGAGAGGAATGTTTAAAACTTTCGTTCAATTTGTTTTCAAAACATACGTATTTCTATGACTTCCAGAAGACGAATGGAAGATTCTGAGCGCTGGCGTGCTGTGGGACGCATTGAAGCAAGACAGTCGATCTCGGATGTTGTTCTTTTCTTCGGCATTCATCATTTTGTAATTTCACGTTTATGGAAACAATTCCAAACAACACAGACAGTTGTCCGAAGGCCCGTAGCCGGTCGCCCAAGGGTTACAAACCTCGCGGAAGATCGATATATTCTGATTTTAACCAAGCGGAATCACAGAGCGACCTCCACACGTGTGACATCTATGGTTATAGCGTCCATTAGTAAAGTGATTCTGCAGCTACTGTACACCGAAGATTACATATGAGTGGACTGTATGCCCGGGTACTTCGAGTTTGGGTTTGTCTATCTGCCTAATCAAGAGAGGCACGATTAAAGTGGTTCCAGGATCATATCAAGTGGACTGAGTCTGACTGGGGCAATGTCACATTTACTGATGAGACAAGATTTGCTCTAGAGCCAGATGACAAGCGTGTAAGGATATGGTGTAAACAAGGAACACACAATCAGCCCCAAAACATCACCGAACATCACGCATTCCGAGGCGGAAACATTATGGTGTGAGCAGGGATTTCATTAGGATACCGGACCTACCTGCTCATCTTTAAACGGGGTTCTGTGTCTGGTATCGAGATGAAGTCCTAGAACCCATTGAGAGATTGTTCGCTGCAGCAATTGGCCCTACTTTTATTTAAATAGACGATAAAGCACGTCCCCCATAGAGCTGACATCGTCGATGACTACCTGGAGAGTGAAGGGGTTGCGCGTATGGCATGACCAGCATATTCGCCCGACCTTAATCCCATTGAAAGTCTTTGAGATGCTCGCGACCATACTGTATATTCACGTTTCTCACCTCCAGCCACTCTTATCGAGCTGGAAACTGCTCTACAAGAAGAATGGCTATTGCTTAATTCTGAAGTGGTTGACCACCTAATTGAAATCATGGTCACAAGGTGCAAACTTTGTATACAGTACCCTATTAATGTCCTTTTTTTCATTTTATGCTGTTTATTTTCATTTTATACATAATCTTTTTAAATCTCCAGTACGTCATTATCTTATAAATTACAAAAATTTAATATTGCTTTCATTTCTGAAATTATTGATTTTATTTTATGCATAAATATATATGCTACTTTCCTGCCGAATTTTGTCAATCAAAGCAGTATTTGTTTATTATTTTGCATTTTACATTTTCATGCTTAACTTTTGGATGTGAATGTAGTTCACTGATTCACATGCAGTATCATTTACTGACAAAAATAACAACTACACACTTTATTTCTATTGATCCGTGAACCAGCCAGAATCTTATTTTTTACTATTTATTTCCTTATATATTATACCCCTGATGCAATAATTATATATTTTTCATGCTTTACTGACTACCAGCAAAATCTCCTTTAACTGTGAAATATGCATGGTATATAGTTAAATTCCTCTTAATATGATTTAATGTGCCACGCGAATCATTAAATATTTTCTATTGTCTATGAGATACATTAATTATTATTTTCAATGTTTAGCAGTCTTACAAGACAAAATTTTTAAAGTTAAACTGTTTTATTTTTTAATTTTTGTGACTGATTTACTACTCAAAAAATAAACTTTGATGTGTCTCAAAAATATTTTTTATTTTAAACATATTTTTAAAAAAAATTCGAAATGTTTGTTAATTAACACCAAACGCCTTTTTGTAAAATTAAACATTTTTTGACAGTGCAGAATTTTAAACTTGCTTTTAATGAGAGATTTTTTTCTGATTTTAGGTAACTATTAGAAAACTAGCTAGTAAATAATATTTTCCAAAAACATTAATTGAACAATATTTCTTAGTAATAAGTGGCTCATTAAAATCTTACAACAATTAGTTTTTACTTTGTTTTATATGCTTTTAAAAATGTTCTAATAGTACGAGAGTTTTTCAGTATTCCTTTCAAAAAAAAATAAATAAAACCGTTACGTATTCATAACTATTTTAATAAGTATTCATTCAATTTTTTTCACAATTAAATTTGCTAATTTCATTTTTTTGTATATAAAAAACGATTCGAATAAATACTTTATAACAAATTCTGCTAATTAGTACGAAAAGCACTTTAATTATTTGTTTAAATTACTTTCTTGATTTTTAACTTCAACAAAATACGAAAATGAATACTTTTATGACTTTTTAAAATAATAATAATGTCCTTATAAGCTAAGCCTTGAGTAAACAGCATAGTTTAAATTACAGATTCTGTCTGTATACTATATCTGTTAAAGATCTAGATAGCTGGTTATAAAGTCCGGTTATTATATTTATTTAGTATTTATTTTAAAATCTATGCATAATACTACAAGCGTATTACCAAATGATATAAATACAGAAATCCTCAATAAGTGACATGTCCCTACGCCAGGAAATTCTTAGCAGAGCCTTTTCTCCATTGAAATAGTCTCCTTTATTCCATGCACATGCGGTTCGCAATGTTGTAGATATGAGAATATGTTTCAGGAGATACAGGTGACTTATAGCATTTGATTTCCTGATACAGTAACTTTTATGGTAGTTATAATTTAAAGTAAGATGTATTATTTCCAACATGCTACGCTACTTCAAACCATTAAACTTTATGCTCATCCTGCACAATGTTGAATTATAACTCCAGAAAATGCAGTTAATCTCTGGAGCTTCTCACGTAAATTCGCCATCGCTGTCGTTTAAGACCAGAGAGAATAACTTTTCAATAGGCACTCCATTAGCAGAGAAGAACATCAATTGTAGCTGGAAGAACTTGTGGTTCAAAAACAAGAAAATCTTTATATGTGAATGAGTTGTTGTTACTTATGACACTTGGACAAGCCAAACTCGCTATGCCGTTGGCTATGTGAATTTAAGTCAGTAGGGTGCGTCTTTTGTTTAACAAGAGCACCATGAAGGTATTAAGTACGATTTTGATCTAAACTCCCCCCACAGATGACAGCACCAGAGAACCACTCCCTTAATTTTACATTCATTTGAAGGTGCGGGGGAAATTTTCTACAGTCCATTACACCCATGGTAACTGCTCAATGACAGACCACAAGACTTTCCATTCAGCAGATTTAACAAGCACATATATCGGTACTACTCGGTGGGTCTTTGGCGGCATTGGGAATTGAATGTCGAACCGAATGCCCCACCCTTTCGAACCGAATGTCGATGCGTTAACCACTAGGCTATCACGTCCCATATATGTGAATGTGATTAATATGAACCACATACGCTTTTTTCAGTTTTATTTTTACACATTCGTTTATTTATTTAGAACAAATGCAACAAATAACTCTATTTTAATATCGCTAAATGAAAAATACATTGAACAAAAGAAAAAGCTACATATCCTAAATATCATATATATATATATATATATATATATATATATATATATATATATATATATATATATATGCAGTATGTCCACTAAAGTCCCTTGCCATCCTTTTAACTTCGGAACGGCTTCTGTTATATTTATAAAAGTGTCGAGGTATAGTAAAGCAGCCATGCGCTACTGAATGAAACAGGCTACTGCGCCACCTGGTAGAAAACTGCGGAGTTCGCATTCCTATCTCGAAAACAGAACGAGATAAAGAGAAAAAGTGATTCACAAAGTTGTAGAGCATCCTCGATTTAATACAAAAAGATCCTTTGTAGGCATTAATGTGAAGAATACAACGGTTAAAACGCGCATTTGTTGTTTCGAGCTGTGACATGACAAAACTATCTAAGAAAAAAAAACAAATATTTATAACAATATACTTTATTTAAGATGTTCAAACTTCTCGCCGTCAGCTGCAATGCACATTTGGATCCTCGCTTGAAGATCGCGTTGCACACGTTGGAGCATACAGCGTGACACGTTGGAGCACGCGACCGTAATGTGTCGTTTAAGGTCCTGCAAATTTTGAGGAGGGGTCGCATACACCTGCTGTTTCAAGTATCCCCACAGGAAAAAGTCCAGTGGATTCAAATCAGGAGAAAGTGGAGGCCACTCTTCGAAACCGCCATACCCTAGTATTTGGTTGTCAAATTCCTTGACGAGGTACTGCTTCACTGGAGATGTCTTGTGAGCAGGCGCGCCGTCATGTTGAAACCATAGATTCTTAAGATTAAACAACGGTAGGTTCTCCACAAAATCGGGTATAACTTTCTATAGCAATTGTAAATATCGTGCACCCGTTAACGTACTATTGTAAAATATTGGGCCTATCAGCTTGTAATTGTAAATTGCGCACCAAACGTTAATAGCATACCGCATTTGATGTTGAACGTCGACGAAACATTTAGGATTTTCTTGCCCAAAGTAATGGGTGCTTTGCCTATTGTACATGCCATTCCGTGAAAAGCATGCCTCATCCGTCCCCATTATATCTGCCAAGAATTTTGGCTGGACCTGTATCTGATTCATGACGAAGTTGCACCATGCATAGCGTCGCTCGGCATCCCCGTCCCATAAACCTGTTCAGGCGTTGGTTGGTCGATATGGATGAGCACCTGATTCGCTTAGGATTTTCCAAACCTGACTTTTGGAGAGTGTTGACTGATCTCTCTTATGCTGCATTTCGGATATGCGAGGGCATATGCTAATACCTCATCTGGTTGAACTTGCCGTCCTACCTTAGCTGGTCCGCCAAATCGAGGTCGACTAGTAACGCAATCGGTCTGCCTTAAACGTTTTACAACAGTTAGGATGGTTTGATGAGAAGGATGCGGGTCTGCAGGGAAACGTTGGCGGTACAACCTTGCTGCTGATCGTGCCTTGCGTCGACATTCACCGTACAGTAAAACCATCTCACAATACTCAGCTTTGGAATACTCATCCATGACTATGATCATCAACATACAACAGCCCCAAGAAGATGTCTCTTTTATAGCTGTCTCAGGTGAACAGGCGTAACGTTTCTTACGTATTTGCATACAGCATACAAATTGCTGGAATTATTTTTAATACTTCCGTTCTTCCCAATTCGAAATAAACGTGAAAAATGTAATCACGAAAACGATTTTTTGTTTTTTCAAATATGGATACGTACGATGTGCCACTTCACAGCACGAAATAACAAATGCGCGTTTTAACCGTTGTATTCTTCACATTAATGTCTACAAGGTATCTTTTCGTATTAAATCGAGGATGCTGTACAACTTTGCATATCACTTTTTTTTACCTATCTCGTTCCATTTTCGAGATACGAATGCTAACTCTAGTTTTCCACCAGGTGGCGCGGTAGGTGGTTTCATTCAGTAGCGCATGGCTACTTTACTATACCTAGACACCACTTTTATGAATATAGCAGCAGCCATTCCGAAGTTAAAAGGGTGGCAAGGGACTTTAGTGGTCATACTGTATAATCATATATATATAGTGTGTGTGTGTGTGTGTGCGTGTGTGTGTGTGTGTGTGTGTGTGTGTGTGTGTGTGTGTGTGTGTGTGTGTGCGTGCGTGTGTGTGTGTGTGTGTGTGTGTGTGTGTGTGTGTGTGTGTGTGTATGTATAAACTGTAAATATGTTGTGTTTATAATTTATTTTAAATTATTAGGCAAAAACACATACAGTAAGACCCCGCTTAACGCGGGGGATACGTTCCATCAAAGTAGAGCGTAATGCGAAACAGCGCTAAACGAGGCTATCTTTACATGTATATATTGGGGTGAGGGGAAGATGGTTAGGAAATTGGTTAGGTATTAAATTTAAAAAGTATGTTTTTTTAATAAAAATAAAACCAAACATTTATTTCTTAAAGCCCAAATTAATACCACATTATTATTTCTTGCAAAAATAAAAACAAAATATAAATAACAAAACGAATATTCTTAAAAAAACAAATAAAATTTTAAGTCAGTCATATTTAGTTAGCCTTCCGCGTTTTCAGTGTTCTGCCTTTTTGTGACAAAAGCATCTAATGTTGTTTGCCTTTTTCTTTTGCGTTGTTCTCTTAAAAGTTCTTCATAAACGGATAGAGCATCTCCAACACCACGCCTTACTTTTGAGCTCCTGTCAAAATTCGGATTATTTTCAATGAATTGATCCATTATTTCAGTTATGGTAGACAAACTCCTTTTTACAAACGCCATCGAAAGTTCTTTTTGCTCTTCTTCTGAATCACTGCTGTCAACATTTTTGTTTTCTTCTTGTTCAGTTAATTCTTTGAGCTCATCATTAGAAAAACTAGCTACTGCTTCTTGAATTATTTCTTCGACATCTTCCACATTTACTCCTTCAAAACCGGTTTGCTTCGTTAATTTCACTATCTCTTCCACTATTTCATCCACATCGACAGAGTGTCCAACGTCATCGCTCTTACTTAAATCCGGCCAAATATTCTTCCATACTCCTTTCAAAGATCTTTCTGTTACCTCATTCCAAGAAAGGCCTATGTTTTCTACAACATCCACGATGTTGTAGTTTCTCCAAAATTCTCTTATGGACTGGTTCTCTTCTCCGTCTGTTTTTTCAAACATTTGCTTAAAGGTTCGCCGCAAGTAATAAGCCTTAAAATTTGATATAACGCCTTGGTCCATTGGTTGAATTAAGGCAGTTGTATTAGGCGGCAAAAAAACCGCTTCGACTGGAACGCATGTTGTTAAGTCTGATAAATTTGTTGGGTGGCTTGGAGCATTATCAATTAACAGAAGTGCTTTTTGTTCAAGTTTTTTAATTTCGCAATAACGTTTAACAGACGGGCAGAAATGTTCAGTGAACCAATCCTAGAAAATTTTCGCAGTTATCCATGATATTTTATTAGACTCTCAAATTACAGGTAAAGTTGATTTAGATATGCCTTTCATCGCTCTTGGGTTTTTGGAATGGTAAATTAGTAATGGTTTTAATTTAAAATCTCCGCTTGCGTTAACACCTAGTAGAAGGGTTAAGCGATCTTTTGCAGCTTTAAATCCTGGTGCCCGTTTCTCTTCACGGGATAGAAATGTTCGTTTCGGCATTCTTTTCCAAAACTAGCTTGTTTCATCAACATTAAAAACCAATTCTGGAGGATAGTTTCCTTCTTCAATTATTATTTTTTTTTAATATCACTGGAAATTCAGCCGCCGCTTTTGTATCACCACTTGCTGCTTCTCCTGTAATCTTTATGTTGTGAAGGTTATTTCGATGTTCAAATCTATTAAACCATCCTCGATTTGGTTTGTTTGTTTGTCACTCAACGGTCATTTTTTGCACACGAGGGCTAATTACACCGGGACTTACGGTTTAAAGTGGATTCCGAACCACTACAAACATCCATGCCCAAGGTGGGATTCGAACCCACGAACTGTTGAACCGAAGGCAAGAGCGCTAACCATTCGGCTGCCAGCTCGGCTAAACCATCCTCGACTAGCAACGAAAGTTTCACTTGTGTCAATTGTCTCAGCCTGAATGTATTTAAAAATTCTTCTAGCTTTTCCATTATGATAGATTGGCTTAATGGCATATTGCGGTCAATTTCGTCGTCAATCCAAATAGACAGTCGTTTTTCGATTTCCTCTATGATATTATTTCGAGAACGGGTAATTCTAGTTGCAGAGCTTGACGTAGTTGTAGTTGCCGATGACAGTATTTTTTCTTTATTCTTCATGATGGTCCTTATTGTTGAAGTTGGCAAATTCAATGAAGCACTAATTAGAGTTTGACGTTCACCAGAATCTAATCTTCTAATCACTTCCATTTTAGTTTTGAGGGAAATGCTTTTTCTGGTTGCTTTCTTTTTCATTATCACCCATAGTAAAAACTAAAGATCAAAATATCTGACACTGTAATATAGTATTAAATATGTAAATTATTACCTACTTACAATAATGTCAACAACTGTTTCCAATAATAAAAATATGTCTGTACAATACAGCACCAAACAAGAAACACAAGTACACTCTTTCGGATATGTATTTGAAACCTATCGCTGCATAATATTTCGGGGAATCCCCGTATGCTGCGAGCGATTTCGTGGAATCCCCGGGTTGAAATAAAAGAGCGCTAAACCGAAACAGCGCTAAATGAAACAGCGTTAAGCGGGGTCTTACTGTATTAAGATATATAATAAAAATATGAGATATATAATATTAAGATATATCATAAAAAACTGCTTAATATAATAAAAATTCAAAAGAAAATACATTTATAGGATAAAAGTTATTAATTAAGAAAGAAATTATTCAATTATGAGCAAAAATTTTCAGGTTTTTAATTTTGAGAATAATTAAAAATAATTTCAATTATCAATAACAATCAGTTTTATTTTAAACAAATATAAAAAAATAAAAGAATTAGTTAAATGCAATTAGTCACATTAATATAAAGATATTGTAAATTGCACCGAAATCCTAAGCAAATTAAGCTATTTATGATGATATATACTTAAGCGTCAACTTAATTTGTTGATTTATCCATGCAGTAATCTAACTCCTTTTTTGCTTTTATATCTCATTTTTTTCTCTCTTTCTTTTATTCTTTTTATTTTTGTTATTATTATTTTTTTTCATCTCATGATTTATCTTTGATTTGTTATATAGTACATTTGTTGTACCTTCGGGCACTGTGTGTTATTCCTTGGTGCAAAGGGAGATAGTTTTGTTTTCCCAAATAAAAAAATAATAATAAAAAACTTAATTTGTCAGAAAATGTTTAAAGCATAATAATATGCACACTGAAAATGAGCAAAAATCCATTTCTCATCATTAAACTTATAAGAAATTGATAGCTTTTAATTTGTAAATAGTGAATAAAATCTGGAATAAGTACTAAAGTTGAAAATTTTCAGCAATATCCAAAAAAAATTGCCTAAAGTTTTACAAAAGCATTATATATAAAGTCATTTAGCAAAACTTACAGGAATAAAATTATATGGAAATAAAAAAATTTATATAAAATATAGGTGAAAAATTTTCTCATTCCCTTTAATTATTAATATTTCTATAGTAATACGGTTATATCAGCAATTTAATTCATATAAAAACATAATTCACATGATTTTTTTCACATAAAAACAAATTTTAAAATTAAAACTGCCAGTTAACCAATTGGAAAATTATAAATTTGTTTCCCAAAATGAATAATAATTTTGTCATTATTTTCTCATACATTAGTTATATTATATAAATATAATATTATTATTATTTTATTTTAAATTACTTTAAAAATACTTTATAGAACTTTAAATATTACTTTAATATTACTTAATATTACTTTAAATAAATGTAGACATTTTGAGTTTAGAAAACATAAAAAACACCAGTATTCAAATGGGTTTTCTTTGGTGAGTAAGCAAAAATTTAAAATCAAAGTTATATGATGTTCAAATGGACTAAATATTATAAATTAAGCCATATTTGGAGGCGTTTTATAAGATTTGAAAACAATACTTTAATTTTAACCTGCTATTTGGATTTTTAATTGTAATCCACGAACAATTACGATGGAGTTCTAAATGACAACGAAATGTATTTTATTTAGCATTGTGTGACATGAAATTTTTAAAGTGGATACTAAAAAATTAAGAAATTAAATATTTTCAAATCTAATTTTTACTATGACTTCATTAATACAAGTATTTTTAATTTGTAATAAAAACTTCTTTAAAAAATAAGCAGAAAATTTCAGCTTTGCAAAAGAAATTACTGCTTTTTCCTCCCCCTCCCAACAGTTACATCATTTAATCCATGGGTTCCCAAACTTTTTTTCTCGTGGACCACTTTCAAAGTTTTACAATTTTCGGTAGACCCCCTGCTGCTGCATTTCTACTGTATTCCCAAAACTCCTAAAAAATATCACCCTAAATGGGAGTGTTAAAAAGGAAAAAAAAGTAGCACATTTTCTTGTATCCTATTTATTACAATAATGCTTGTGGTTATACAAAATTATAAACATTTATTATTACAAACAATCAACAATTGACCAAAAATCAACAATGAACTCTGAAATGTAAATCAACAATAAAAAATAGTCATACTTTTAATGAGATGGCACACGGAAGGCACTTTCCAAGCACATGTGGTGTACACTTGTACTATTACCTATTGTTCTATTCAATTCTGTGTTTGAACTAAATCTCGAATATTTTTGAGTACCTACCTAGTGAAGGATGCTACCTGCCTACGTTGATAGGTAAATCCAAGCCAAAATGTTTGTTCTTTATTATGAAAACCAAAAATTTTTCGTGGACCCCCACTTACAGCTTGTGAACCCCTGTTTTCTTTTCACATCTATGTGGACCCGTGTTTTCTGCTATGGGCCCCTGGGGGTCCACCTGGACCACTTTGGGAACCTATGATTTAATCCCTTCCCTGCCACCGGAGTATTATATACGCCGTATTGTTAAGCCGATGTGTTGACTGCCCCGGCCGTATATACACTGACCGACGTTGAAAATGTAACACCAAAGAGTGGCCAGAAAATTATGCAAATTTCAGGGTAGGCGCACCTTATCAAATTATGCAAATGATATGAAATGCGCATCTTGAATTTTTCTGGGAGGTTATTGTGTAATTGCAAACATTTTCTATCTCTCACTAGAATTAGCTGACCTTCTAAAATATCACTGATGTAAATGGAGCTCTTTGTCCTAATCGACATAATTTGCCGGAAAATTTCAAGAAATTTGTTTTGAACAAAGGTGAAATTGTTGTTTTCCAAGGAGTCAAAATTACCGCATTGAAATGACCTTACAAAAAATATGTATCGCTTCTTAACTCCATCCATCCATAGAAATTGCTCTGAAATCAATAATAAAGTTATAAAACCAACTGAAGGTGGGTAGAAAGAATAAGGCACTAGTTTGTTATTCAACAACTAGAAAAAGACAGAAGAGGAATTATATAAGATTACTTCACCACCTGTTAGGACTATTTGGAATATTTTTTCACTTTACAAGAAAAACAACACCCAAACACTCATAGTAACAACTTCCGCATGAATTTGATGGAGAGCAGCATTGAGAAATATGTTGCTGGAACAAGTCCCACCAAATGACAAAAGCTTAAAACTGACTGCCCTTTATGACTTACTGGACTTATAAGAAATATTTCCTTGTTCTCACAGAAATAATAAAAACTATCAACAAAAATTAAAACAAGATCAAAAAATATATCAAATTGGATATCACATAAAAACAATGATAGCACAATTTGATACATCATTTAAAGTTTGATTGAACCTTTTTCCATAATTAGTGAAAAATAATAAAATGATACATTATACAAAACACAGTTTTCCACACAGCAAAACAATAAATAACAAATGATACATGCAAGTACTAAATGCATAATTTAAATACTGAACTGGTTGCTTCTAGATACAAACTCTAAATGTGAATGTATGAATTTTAGTAGTATAAATATATAATTGCTTTAAAATGTAATAAGTTACAGTTGAAGAAATATTTAAAGTGTTCATTTTTTCTTATATTTATAAATACCTATAAATGAAAATATATTTGCAAGAGGTTTACAGAAAAAAAATAATATCAAAGCTATACAATAAAAAATTTGTGCTGCAATATTGTGAATTATTTTAAATTGATCAACAATACAAAAAATTTGATGCTATCAGCTATATGTAGTGATTATGACAATAAATACATAATGTAAATGCATTAATAAAAAAGTAATTAATCATTTTAATACCAAATTACAAATTGAATAATTTAAGCATAGAAATAAAACAATGTTTTAATTCAGTAAAAAGAAAGTGAAAACACCTATCATCACAATTAAGAAAATAGCTATAAAACAATTAAAAAATAGGCAAAACAAAAGTAAAGAAAAAACCAGCAAAAAATATGAAATATAATATATATATATATATATATATATATATATATATATATATATATATATATATATATATATATGAAATAACTGAATCTACTGAAGAAATTTATATTATTAGAAAGAAAAACAACTGTACATTAAAAAAATTTAACTTTAAAAAATAACTGAAAATGTATTGATAATCAACAAAAGGTTAACAAAAATATCAATAAACATTGTAAATGTAAGCAGGTTTAAAAAAAAAAAAGTAATAAAAGTTACAATTTGAAAATGAAGTATTCCCATTTTATTAATTGTTAGTTGCATAAACAGCAAAGGAAAGAATCATTAAAAGGAAAATTTTCCATAGGATTCAATACATTTTTTAATCATATTTAATGTTAAATTATTGTCTATTTTCAAATACAACTATTTCATGTTGCATTCAGAAATGGTAGAATATTTATAAATTTATATGATATAATGCATCATAAATGAATTAAATTCTGTGAACAACTATTAAAAGAAAAAATGATACCATGAAGGTTATCAGAACAATAAGTGCTACCAGCTCATTTTTCATTTCAGATTGTGAATACTTTACTATGATAACATCACTAAAAATTTAAATAGTTATATAAATATTTGACTTACTTAAATTAAATGATAATAACATGATAAGGAATACAGAATAGAAGTTAGCTAACATGATATTAGAAATACCATCATTGCTAATATTAATCCCAGTTCCAAATCAGATCGATCTTTAAGCTTATAATAAAAGATTTCTTAAAAATACTTTTAATTCCGAATTACTTTTTAAATATGAAATAACCACCATGTAAATTAACTTGAGTATCAATTAAATAATGTTTATGTATGGTACCAAATTACAGTTCAGTTGGAAAAAGTGGAGTAGCGCACCCTATATCACCAGGTTAGCTGGCACAAGACAACAACAATAATCATTATTATTTAAAATAATAAATGCTCTTTCTCATTTATTTCTGTACTTTTAAACGTATTTAAACTTGACACACATAAGAATATTCCACAACACTCAAATGTAATATGCATATATCTAATTAAAGGTAAAGGATTTATTCTTTAAGACTTAAATTCATGAGAAAATTCATAAAATATGACTAATTAAACATAAAAATAGATAATATTGTATAATAAGATCATAATCATAGAATAAAATTCTTTAAAAACCTATACATTTAAATTCAAATATTTCTTTCATTTCTTTTATAAAATGTATAAGATATTTTTTTCATTTTTTGTTATGTATTTTTACAAGTATTTTTTCATCGTTTATTTTGATTATAGTACATGAAAAGATGATTGTTAAAATTGAAAACAAATTGAAGAAAAATTAAGATTTTGGACAGACAAAACTGATGTTGAATATTATTGCTAAAGCGGTAAATAAGTAATATTTGCAATAAAACAAAATTGTATAAGTATGCAACAAAATAGTATATTACTATGAATAAATGAAATACTAAAGCCCATCAGAATTTGCTGTTTCTTCGTTAATTTTATATAAAATATCAGGTCAAGTAAGTAGTTAACAATTTCTTCCACTATTTAAAGAAAATACAAAATAAAAATAAATTTGCAATGAACCACTTAATAGATTGCAAGATCTAAAATATCAAATTAAGCCAATTCCATAACACAACTTAAAAATTAAAATATATTTAAATATAATGTAATTTCTACTTTATTTCATAAAATGTTTAGTACAGAATAATAAAAGAAAAAATTACTTTTATATTTTTGAATAACAATATTGTTTTATATGAAATTTGGAAAAATTATTTTAAGAAAATTATACAGATCAAATATTTTTTTATGATATAAAAAGCAAAAATAGCAAGTAGAAATTTTAAATACTTAAAAAACGTTCTTCGTAATACTAACAAGAAAATGTTCAATTTAACTGGCAAATATTTAAAAATTAGATACTATTTACTGTAAACAAATATTCTATAATGAACAAAAATAATGCTATAGTAATTAATTAAATTTCTCTAAGTTTTTCATCTCCAATGCTATTTATGCATTTTTCATCTAAACATCTAAAACATTTAGTACACAACACAGTAAACATTTTCTTCATTATTATGATTAAGAAATAATAATAGTATTATGTAAATAACAAGAAAATGAACCTTAACAGATAAAGAATGAATAACATGCCAAAATTAATACAGTGAGAGAGAAATATCAAGTCAAGTAATCATGAACTTTCCTCGTTTCATTATCAAAATGTTTTTATATTATTAAAAATTACTTCAAATCAATTAAATATTACAATTAGCAATGATTGCAAACACAATGTTTAAAATGAGTAAATCAAAAATATGAATTAAATTTCATTCTGATTAGAAATATTTAGAAATTCCATTTGCTTTCATTAAATAGAATATTAATTATCTTCAGATTTGCTTAAGCCTTTTACACACACACACACACACAATAATTGTTATAATTTAAAAATTAATTATTTACATAAATATTGCTAATTGCATCACATATAACAATTTCATGTCGTAAAAATGTAATTTATGATAACTTACAGAAAAATCATAAATAATTGCATTTTTTATTTATGACCTCTTTTAACTACAATAATTTTAATTTTCTTAATATTAAACAGAAGCTTAATTTTTACACATCAAAATAAAACAATAAAAAACAAAAATTTTATTAAATGACATGAATTTTGAAAGCTTTCCATGGATTTATTATAGCATGTAATTACAAAAAATTAAAATTTTATATACTTTTAGTCAACATAAAATTTAAAGAAATTAAAAGAATTAACCGTAAATTTAATGTAACTAATAATAATTTACCAATAATTAGCTTATTTAATGAAAACTAATGTAATAATCAATAATGATTGAAATTAATATCATTCTTTCCCTTTTTTAAACAAAAACTAAAAAAAATAGTAAAATCAAATGAATAATTGAATTTTTATTACCAAAAAGCACAATAGAAATATCACAGAACTATCATAACACAACTAATACAGGATTAAAATGCAATTTTGTGTTTCTTTTCTTACAAATTTCATTCGCGAAAAAAATTAATTTACAGTATTAGCAGAAACTATGGATTGATATTATCAGTAAATATGCTGAAAACTTAACTATAAGAGAATTATCACATTTTTTGGATTTAACTTATTCAATATTAAAAATAAAATTTTTTGGTGTTTCCTTTCCAACAAATTTTGATCTTGAAAGTGGAATTTTCATTGGAAACCAAAACAAAAACTACATAAACACTATTAAAAATTCTTTAAATAAATGTTAAAGTTACCAAATTAGGTAAATAAATATATTGTGCAACAAAACATTTACATGTTGATAATGGCATAACATACAGAGGAGTAATATATTAACAATAAACATTTTTGCTTGAAATAATTTCCACTTTATTAAATTGTATTAAATTGTTTAAAAAACAAAATAGTTTTAATAAATCTTTAAAATTCTTACTTCTTAAATATTAAACTTCTTAATAAACTTGTAGTAAGAGAGATATTTTCATGCATATGTATATAAAGATAAATATATATACGTGTGTGTGTGTAAATGTCTCCCTAACTTTATATATGTATATACAGATAGATACCAACCTACCTACCATGCATACACGCACATATATATTATTAAATGCTAGAGTGATAGTTCTCAGAAGAGGACAGGAAGTAATAGTATATAAAGATATGAAGAAATAGAGAAAGAAATTTATACCACATGGTCTAATACAAAAGATAATCAGTTTAGATAATGAACATTACATTCAGCAACAAATGCAAGCAAGAACAGTCAATAAATTCCTGAAAAAGAATTAAATTTATTAACTTACTTAAAACACATTCTAATCAATATACATAAGAACATACAACCATGCAAAACTGCCTTGCAAAACTGCTTCCTTCCACACAGTAGGACCAGCCTTCTTTCCTACTTGAAAATTAACTGCTCATCACTAAGTTGTAAGTTTCCAAAGAAATTAATAACCATTATTTTGACAATGAGGAAATTGAAATCTCCAATTCATGTCACACTGGTGTTTCTGAAACAGAAATTTACTATCCCAATAGTTTAATGTAAGCATTGCATACTATTATACTCTACTAATATATAGTAAATTCTCACAATCACATCTTTATCTTATCATTTGTTGGAAGAAAACATAACTCTATTTTTGTGGAAAATCTAAAAGAAATTTAAGATGTCAATCGATTAAATTATAAAATTTGAAAATAAAAATACTTATTTTGAAAACTTAGGTACAAAGAAAATATACTAAAATAGAACATGTGAACACAGGATATTCAAAAAGAGCATCAATAAAACACAGAATAACAACATAGAAAATAAAAATGCTTACTTCAGTGATGAATATGCAGACAGTGAACTTACAAGTTTGATTATATCTGATAGTAGATCAAATTAATGAGTGTCGACGAGATCACTAAAATTATTCCCTTAAAAATTATTGCTATACTTCTGAAATAAGTTTGCCTTTTTGCAATTCAAAAATGAATTGATCACAAATATAATACTTACATTTTAAGAAATATGAAAAATTTGAAGTGATTTCAAAGATGATATTTAGAATAGATATTGCTTCGATATATTTTATTTACATTGACTAAAAGCTTAAGTATTTTAAAACTGTAATATGAAATTAATATTTTGTCGATTTTGTTGTTTGCTATATATTTGCATATATACTTTTAAAAGCATATAGTCAATTCATTTCCATAATGTAATTTAAAATTTCATATTAAACTTTTGAATAAATATTAATATAATATTGATATACATCAAAATTTTAGTGAAGCAAATGTGTAAATTTGTATAAATACAGAATGCTTAGGTAAATGACTGCTGTTGCAACAGTTATAATAAGTGATATTACGGGACATGTTTTAACATTTTTAGTTGTTTTTATTTTTGTTTTCCTTTTTCTTCATAGACATTTCAAAACGAATAAATAAAAACTTAAATCAAATAAACATCACTGTGTACACTTGGTCAACTCTTAATGTGTTTCAATTGTAAAACACATTAAGAGTTTAAAACATTAAAAAATTTAAATATAAAATTGAATTTTTTTTTACAAATAATACTTTACATAATAATGATTATTTCTTTGTTTCAATAAATATTTATTAAATTATTTGTGGCAGTGGTTATAAATAGAAAATTTACTATGTATTCCCTATATGAGATGGTATCAATTCAGGTGAAAAAAAGCTTCCCAATTGTAGAGTATCTAATAATATTTCTCTATGATTGTGTAAAATGTTGCACTTTTACATATAACTTTTAATAATTTGGCTGCAGGAGTCTAATTGGAAAATATATCACTCTCATAACAGGAAAACAGCTGATTCTAGGCCAAACCCAGCTAAAAATTTGTTGTGATCACTAATGACTCTTATTATTGAAAGGTAGTGAGTTCAAATTCTGACTTAACTAAAGATTTGTCATGTTCAGCTGGGGCACATTAAAACTGGACATGGTTGCAATGTCCTTAAAGTGAAATGATACCTCTAGAGCTGGCAGGCTAAGTATTGGAGGTCTTTGGCTTGGTGCCAGCTTTAAAATCAAGAAGACTTCAATCGACTGCTTCTAACTGGTAGAGCCCAACTCAGAGCTAGATGCAGGGAAGCATGCTGGTGCAAAAACAAATAATGATTAGAATATGTAAAATAAATTGCGATTGCAATATGTAAGTAAAATAATATCTTTGGGGATCACAAACCAAGTCCCAGATCTTCTGATTGGAGATATGGACCCACACAGTTTGAGGGCAATGATGGCATACTAAATAGGTATTTCAATATATAACTTACCATCAAACTCTGCTTCCTGGAGTTTACAATAAAAAAATTTAATATTTAAACAATATATAAGACGAAAAAAATAAAATATTCCTAGTGGCTGGGCATTGGAAAGAAGCCCCTTGAAAATTTGCCTCAATATTTCGTTTCAATTTTTCTTTATTTATCCACATCAAAGTTATAAATAACATACGTATAAATATGCTTAAGCTATATAAATATGTCATCAGCAACAGCAAATTGGTAACTTATTGTCAGATTTAACCCACATTATGATTTAATCCAATTCATCAAGTCTATAGTTTTTAAAATCTTTGCTTAATGATAAATGCATAGAAATTAAGGAATAAATAAATATTAAATAAAGTATTTAAATTCTAACTTATTAACATTTAAAAGTTCATAACATGGACTTTGATAAAACCACACACATTTTATTAATTATATGAAATATTTATTATTTTTATGTTTACTTATACTATTTTATATTTACATATCTTACTACTTGTTTTATTTACTTAATTTATATTTTAAAGTACTAATTTATACAATCAATTAATCTATTCAATTGTATTTTAAATTAAATATTAGAAAATAAATTAATTTTGTAGATATTCTATAGGTACACAAAAGCTATGCTATTTGATATAAAACATTTATATTTTCTAATACATCATTCAAAGCATTTATATTTTATAATATATCATACAATACATTATAAAATAATGCATTGAATGATATATTATAAAATATAAATGCAATGGCAATTAGGTCTCTATTAGAAGAAGGACGTCAAATTGTGCTGCAATGGATACCCAGCCACTGTGGTATTACGGGAAATGATGCAGCTGACAAATTGGCAAAGGCTGGCTCAGATCTACAACAGCCTTCTCCAGCTTTGGAGTACCATACTGTTAAAAAGCTTATTCAGTCAAATATAGCCTCCTATCGTAGAAATGCTTACAAGATGTGCACAAAAAGGAAAGCATGGGCTTCCTTACTAACAAAGCCTATTCCATGCAACCTCCACAGAGCTGTGGGAGTGGCTAATTTTCGCCTTAAAACTGGGCATGATAATCTGCAAAAACACCTTCACCATTTGGGTTTGAGGGACTCTCCGATCTGCCTTTTTTGTGGACTAAAGAACATGACTGGTGACCACCTTTACACTTGCCCTGGACTTTCAGACGTCACAGTTAGAAATTCTGCAGAAAATGACTTTTCATTCACCTCAAGATTGTATTGGGCTGCCCGACAGAGACTGAGGGTTGAAAAACCAAGGTTGGGCAAAGGATAAAAAAAACATTATAAAATATAAATACATTATTCTAACAAGACATTTGTAATTTTTTGAAATTTTATATAATTTCGTATTGATGTTACACAAAATATCAAGCATAAAGCAAAATATAGGATTTCTTTCAAAAAATATGCCTGGAATAGCTATAAAAGAGAAACATTTTTAGAATAGAATAGATATCGATGTTATAAATATTTTTATGATTATTATTAATTTTTAATAATTTTTTGAATAAAAGTCAAATGTAAATATATAGCAATAGTTTTTACATGAATAAAATGAATAATTACTCAACTAATTTTCTGAAAAAAATATAAAATATATTCTTTATTAATTGATAAGCAACCACATAAGTACTGATTGATGAAGCAAGAAAGACATGTTTCAATTTAAGAGCCAGAGAAAGGTAGAATTCCAGAAAAATACCAATTTTTCTAAGTCCTTCCTTACTACATAAAAAATGTTTTTTTTTCCCACCAGTTAACGAAAAGATAGCCCATCTTTACTTAAAATATATATTTAGTTTACTTTTTATGGAAACAAACTTTTTCCTGATACTCTAATGTAAGGTATACATTAAATATGTAATGAGTATTACAATTCATATAATTCAGATAAAAAAGAATTATTTGTCAGCAAATATGAAATCCATTAATGAAAATTTAATGATTTCATAAAAAATGTAGTTGGAAAGAAAATTAGAATGTAAACCACAACTAAATCAACAATGTAAAAACTACTTTTTCCAAATTGTACAAATTTAAAATTGTAATAATTAAGTTTGGAAGATATCTTAAAATATTTTATTCTTTTTATTACGTCCTTATATAAGCTCTTTGGAGCATCATAAGTCTTGCAGTCCAATAGAGAAATGAAGCTTCTCAAGGAGAGGAGATAGTCTTGAAATGTGAAGAATCTCGGGCCTCTTGGAGGGCAGAACACATCCAAAGGTGCTCACCATTCATGTCCAAATGTTCATTGCAC
Organism: Latrodectus hesperus; assembly: GCA_037975125.1. Classification (NCBI taxonomy): domain Eukaryota; kingdom Metazoa; phylum Arthropoda; class Arachnida; order Araneae; family Theridiidae; genus Latrodectus; species Latrodectus hesperus. Next base: position 28,292,252 of record CM075862.1, read on the forward strand.
AAAATGCAGTCAGGTGAGTCCACAAGTTTAATGTGGTGCAGGTGTCCCTGAAGATAATCATGCCCAGTGAGAAGCCTGAAGCAGGACACCCCCATAGCTCTAGATATCTTAAAATAAAATAGGAATAATTTGTTTAAATTAAAAAGTTAAATATTTTATTGGGGTAGGGAATCTTAATGAAATTGTAAATGTATATAATTTAAAATAAATCAAGCTATCAAATGTCAAAATATTTTTAGTATTAATCTTATCTATTCTTATAACATATTGTGTGCTCAATGTCTTTTTTTATCATGAATATTAATGCAAATATTTTATTAAGTAACTTATATTAAATCTACAGAACAAAATAAATTAAAATAACTATGTAATTAAAAATTTAATATAAAAAGCGTAATAAACAACATGCGAATAATTTGTTAGGAAGCATATAAAAAATAAATATGATAATCATGAAAACAATCCATCTTTTTAGTTCTTTTAATATTACATATGTTGAAATTAAATAATTTGTTAAAAAAAATACAGATGATAATTAAAGACAATAAGCTACAAAAGATAACTTAAGAGATTCAACATTAATTGTACTCAAAATTTATAATTTTTCTTCCAGTTTATTGAAATAAAAATTCTTCTTTATTAAGCCTTTAGAAAAAGATTTTACTATTATGTAGGTAATTTTTAATAGTGAAAAAAGAAAATTAAGCTTTAATGAAAAAAATTACATTTAACTGTATAAAATGGAATTTACATAAGAAGATCATTGCTTTTTTTTCAGATTAATAATTTTTAACTTTTTCTCAATTGCATACTAGACAGTTTTTTTTTTCTTCCTTTCTTTCTTTTTTTATATAAAGGAATATCACTATTTTATTTTCAAAAGTTTACTTTTGTTATATTTAATATAGAAAATGTATTAATCAAATTGACAGAATAATGCACATTTATTCCTTTTCCATAGATATTAGATCATTAAAATAAATTTTTTTGAAATAAATTGTTCATACAATTTGTTGTCTAACTTTATAAGTTTTAGTCATTTCCACCATTATCAATATTTTCATACATACTCTAAAATAATCCACTCTATACTATCAACAGCATGTATACCATACATCAGCTGACTTTGAAAAATACATTATAATATCAGTGTAAAAAATTTTAATGTAATTATTCATAAAATTATATAAAACAACAACTGCTGATTCCATTAATAGCTAAATTCTAATAGCTATCTTTACTAAAACAAATATTGAATAATGTTATTCACTTTAAAAAATCGCTACTTTCCATAAATCCCGACTCTAATATTCTTAGAATTTCCAAAATAATTTAATATAAATAAAATTTAAAATAAAGTTTAGATAAAATTGGATTATTAATTTCCATTTAGTTTATTTCATAAACAGAGAATATTTTAGAAAAATTATTGCTTTTATGAAGTATTATATATTATCGGGTAAATTAAAAAATACTCCATTAGAGAGCTTATAAATACAGAATGACAAGCATTATGATAAATACAGTTAATTCATGTATAAATTACTGATTCAAGTAGCAATTTTTTTTTAATTCTAAAAGTTTTTGCACAACCTTTAATAAAAATTAAAAATATTAGCATTAAAAACATTAAATTAATATATCATTAAGGCGAGTAAACAAATTTTTTAACTTTAAAATTTTGAGTAAATGATTATTTATTGGAAGTTCTATTACTTTCTTATTTCATAACAATACTTTGATGAAAAATCAAGACATATACAACACTATTAATTATAATTCTGGAATTAGAATTAATTTTAAAGTACCAGTTAAAGAATTTCTTTTCTCAATACTTTATTCTTCATTATAATCATAGCAAAAAAAAATTAGTTTTAGGCCATATATTTTTATACAAATATATGGACACATACATTTAGGTCATCAAGAGTAAATACAAAAATTGAAATGAAATACAAAATATTTAGATATTTCTTTAATTATATCATTATACATGTCAGCCATGGAGAGAAAAAATCAGTAGATTCTACTGATTTTGAGGGAAATATTCAGGAGACACTACTAGCAACATTTTTGCTTGAAACAGAATGTTTAAAATGGTAGAACCACAAAAATTATAATCTTTAGATTATGTATTCTGGAAATGATTTATGTTTAACATATATTTTGTGTTAATCTTAATATTTTAATAAAATATACATCAACCTCATAAATGAACTATTAAAAATAAAAGAATATACTACATGCAAAAAAAATATACATCAACGTTTGTCCCAATATTTATTTTATATAGCAACTTTTACTAAACTAGTGCCATTTATAAATATTAAACTTAAAAAATTACATAAAAACATAATTTACATTACTAAATGAATTTACTTCAGTGACAAATACTTCAAAAGATATAGAAATTATCAAATACTTTGTCCATTAAAAAGCATAATACATTTCATGAATAATTCACGGCATAACTCATAACATTCAAGTAACTCATGGCAATTTTTTTTCATACATTGCTGATTTAGTATTTTTTAGAAATTAATTTGAGAATGCCTCATTTTGAGAATATTTAGCTACAGTTAAATTTTCTAAATTTTCAGCACAAAGTGAAGATCTGATTTCATTTTTTATATGACTGAACAGCCACTCATATTCTGCATTAGAATGTAGAATAGTTAAAATTGTAAACATAAATTGGGAAACACTGAAAAACATTTTTTATTCAAATTCATTTTTCAGATTTCCAACAAAATGTCATTGTAAATCTGCTCTTGTTTCAACCAGTATTTTTTCAGAGGACAGTACTTTGTAATTTGCAGAACTCAGTTTGTAAAATGTCCAATCCTGTATTCAGTTCAGTATTGAGCAACAAAATGGCAAATCTGTAAGCGAAGAATTTTATACTTGAAAATGAGGCATGTTCAATAGTCTGCAAACAGCACACTTCTGCATGTTTTAAAATCTCATCATGAAAGGGAAACTTTTAGAACATGTAAATTACACACAATCATATAAAGTTTTTTGACATGTTCACAAAATTTTGTCATATCTTCAGGATGAAAATTTTCAACCGTTGACTATATTTGAATTACTAAAACAACTCAATAGACTTATTTTGCAGCAAAATTTCATCTGTTTTTAAATTTTTCACTGAAATTGCCAAAAATCAATAGAATTTCATACATTATCGGGAAATCGGTAGAAATGATGAAAAATTAGGAGTTTCCAGATAAAATCAGTAGAGTTGGTAGCTATATTTCATATATTAAAATTTTATTCAAATATAAATTTTAAATATATTCTCAGAAACATAAAAATAATATTTTTCTAAAAAATAAATCTGTTGCAAGCATAAATTTATCATTATTCATAAAATCATGACATTTTTAAATATTAATCAAATTAAACACATCAAAAATAATATAAATAAATATATAGATTATATTTACTTAATATGAATTAATTCTGTTTTCAGTTATATCTTATATGAATGGATCAATGGAACAATTATTTAGGAAGAACTCAAAATTAATTTAGCAGCATTACTTGATCCTAAAATAAATTACAGATTTATACAGTTATGTTAAAACAGTAAAACAATATAAAAATACAATATTTACAATGAAAAAATTAAGCAATAATCAATAAAAGCTGAATTTCTTAAATTTTGTCAATATTTTTGATAAAAATTTAAAAAATGAAAAGCTACTTTAAAAAATATTCTTCATATTATTGAAAATTACTATTAAAAGTAATAAAAATAAAATAAAAATTGGAATTTTTAACATTTCTTTTAAAATATTAATATTATTCATGAAATATGTGAGTAAAAAATTCTGTGCTCAAACATAATAATATAAATCATTTTCAAAAAATTTTATGACATATTAATTATAAATTAATTTTTTAAAAAATTTATTTCTTTCAGAAAGTCATTAAAACTGAAATAGGAAGAAATAAAAAAGACTGATAATATTTTGTTATATTACATATTCAGAATGAGATTCTGAAATGTGAAATATTGAATATTTCAGTAAAAGTGATATTTTGAGCATTTTCCAATTGAATGAAAGATATTCAAATAACCTAAATAAAAACTATTATTTATAATATGGTTATAAGAATATATAAAATAAGAATGGCAATTGTAGGCATAAAATACAGCAAAAAGTTCAAAGATAGCCATTAATTTGTGAGAGTTGTTATTTACATACTATGATAATCATCTATCAAATGATATGAAAAATACTATAGAAGATCGTATACCCTTAAGGTGAGTAAACAAATTTTTTAACATTAAAATTTTGAGTGAATGATTATTTATTGGAAGTTCTATTGATTTTTTTATCATATAAAAATACTTTGATGAAAGATTCAGACATACATAACACTACAAATTATAATTAACATAATATTATAACTATAATGAGTAGAATGAATTTTAAATTAACAGTTTAAGAAAAAAATTTATTTTCTCAATTCTTTCTTTATTCTTAATTATAATCACACCAAAGTAATTTATTTTTAGACCATAAATTTTCATACAAATATATACATATTTTTAGTTCATAAAGAGTGAAAAAGAAAGATTAATTGAAATAAAATACAAAATGTTTACACATTTTTTAAATTATATAATGCATTAAAATTTTATTCAAATATAAATTTCAAACATATGCATATAAACATAATATTTTTCTAAAAAATAAATAAAACAATTGCAAATATAAATTTATCATTATTTATAAAATTATAATATTTTTAATGATTAATCAAATTAAACATATCAAATATAATATAAATAAATGTATTGTTTATATTTACTTAATAGGAATTCATTCTGTTTTCAACAATACCTCATATGAGTGCATCAATGGAACAATTATTTGGGAAGAATTCAAAATTAATTTAGAAGTATAATTTAATCCAAAAATAAATTACAGATTTATACAGTTATGTTAAAACATTAAAGAAAAAAAGATTTAAAAAAATACAATAGTTACAATGGAAAATTAATCAATAAAAGTTGAATTCCTTAAATTTTGCCAATATTTTTGATGAAAATTTAAAAAATGAAAAGCTATTTTAAAAGATATTCCTCATACTACTGAAGATTACTATTAAAAGTAAAAATAAAATAAAAATTGGAAATTTTAACAGTAACATTTCTTTTAAAATACATAATATTTTTCATGAAATATGTTAGTAATAAATTCTGTGCTCAGACGGAATAATAATATAAATCATTTTCTAAAAATTTTATGCCATATTAATAATAAAATAATTTTAAAAAATTAATCTCCTTCAGAAAGTTATTAAAATTTAAATAGGAAGAAATAAAAAGAAGAAAATTAGAGGACTTAAAACATTTTGTTATATTATATATTCAAAATAAGATTTTGAAATATGAAGTATGGAACATTTCAATAAAATTGATATTTTCAGCATTTTCCAACTAATTGCAAAGATATTCAAATAAGCTAAGTACAAACTATTATTTATAACATGGTTATAAGAATATATAAAATAACAAAGGCAATTGAAGATATAAAATACAGCAAAAAAAGTACTACGATAGCCATTAATTTTGTGAGTGTTGTTATTCACTTACTATAATAATCATCTATCAAATGCTATGAAAAATACTACAGATGATTGTAAGTCACACACAAAACATTATCCCTTGGTTCAGTTATTAAAAGTAACTGATTAAAAATGCAAAGAAACATAAGTGTTAAGTTTATAATTTCAAATCTATAATCAGTAAAATATATATATATATATATATATATATATATATATATATATATATATATATATATATATATATATATATATACATAACTTCATTCCTGTTCTTATGATACACAGCAAACAGCAATTATCACCAAGAATAAATAATGCAATTTTACTAAGTTATAATTATTTAATATTATTATTATTACATGCATATTTGATAAGTACTTTATAACTGTGTCATGCTAATAATTGAAGGGTCAGCACTTGAAATGAATCTATTTTAAATTATACACAGTTAAATGAGCATTCATGTGAAAAACAATCAACCATAACAAACTTTCTTTTTGTAATTACAAAAAATAACACTCCAAAGAATAAAACAAGTCCATGGTTGTATAGGTTTCAACTTATAGAATAAAATACTATAAGTTGTAAGGAATGTTTTACTCTCTGTACTGTTGTTATTTATTTATTTTTTTTTTAATGACAAAAAGAAAGTTTATCATGGTTGATGTACAGGGTAGTATAGGTTTCAAGAATAAAATTTTAGGAGTTCTAGGGAATTTTTCAGCAGTTCAAATGAATTTTTTCCAGGAGGCATTGACAATCGCATGTTAAATAAATATTGTTAATTTTACCAATTATTTTTAGCTAAAAATTCTTACAATTATGTACAGGCAACATATTGCATTTACATTTTTAAATGACATAAATAAATGAATACAAAAATTAATGAGAATATTTTCAGTTTAACTCAAATTAAATTTAATGATTACTTCAAAAACATTCACTGACTTCACCGCTACAACATAAAACCTTTTATTTAAAAGAACAAAATTCTCTGCAATACTGAATTCTACATTATATATAATAATGGGGTAATTTTTAAGCTTTTCCAATAGATTCTTGGCTGCTAATGAATGGAGCATTTGAAGATGTATGAAACAACATCTATTCAAATAAACATACTTAATCAAAAAATTAATAAATACAATTATTACTTAGATTAATTTCAAACTTATATAAATATTGTAATTATATATAGTATTTACATAAAGTTAATGATTTACTACTTATTACTTTTCCTTTTCCTAATTTTTTTTTTACTTTTTCATTATCATCATTTATGTATAATAATTAGAAATATAATAAAAATAATTCTAGGTTTTTCTGTTATCCATTTTCTAACTCTTTTTAAACTACATACTATTAATATTGATATTTTAGATATTTCTTTTTTTTTAGTAGATTTTTACTTTTGTTATTTCTATACAAAAAATAATGCTATCAGAAAATGCTAACTTTCAAACAACAACTTTCATTATTAATACTTGAGTAATAATTTTTGCTTCCCTGAAGCATTATGATGACATGGATTTCATTTACCAATAAATGTTAATTTGCCACTTCCTTTTTATTCTTCAGCATACATTTTTGTAATTTTTCAAGCAAACAAAAGACAAAAATTGCTTTTTATTTTCAGTTTATTAATTTCTTAAGAACAGTTTTTCCTTTTCCACAGCTATTGACAAGCCTTTTATTCTGTTTTAGTTCCTCCAAATACACTTTTGTATTGAACCTGCAGCAGAATTAGATTAGGTTTGTCACTCAAAGGTCATTTTCTACACGCAAAGGTTAATTAGGTCAGCACATACAGTTTAACTGTATTTTGAATCATTACAAGTTTAAAACAGCACTGGGAATCAAACCAACAAACTGCTGAAGTGAAGATCAGAGCATCAACCATTCAGCTTCCAGTTCTTAAGCAGTTAATTATCATACTGCTGACACCTTCTATGTTTTGAGTGTAATAATCAGTGATGTTCTTAGGCATAATTGATTATTTAAATTTTCTACCATCATATTTTTGTTAGCTGAAAATCCATGTTCAATGATGTTTGAGGTGTTCAATAGATGTCTATGAGAGAGTAATAAAAGTTAGTCAACTGCATTCCATAAGTGACAATTTTGTCAATTTGATAGTAAATTAAACTAAAAAGACTATTCAATCTTTAACTGGAATAAATCAACACAACTTCAAAGTCTTATAGATAGTTGTAATGATTTAAAATATTCTGTGGAAAATGAAATTATTTTGAAACAGAATCTAGTTCTAATACATTAGTATGCATTTGACAAGGACCAGAAAAGCTTGTATTTTATTTAAATTACTTGATTTGTTATTCATCAATTTGAGGATTTAAATTTAAAATGCTTCATATCACAGAATATCATAAAATGAATATTTCTATCAACTACTTTATCATTAATACTAAAAGTGCTTAATAATTATAAAGAATGCATTTTCTGTATCTCGGTTAATATTTAATTGACTCGCATCTTTTTAATTGCCTTAATACATTACATCAATACCAGTAAGTTTCATTGAAGAAACAGTAAAGACTCTTTTAAAAATTGTCCCAGTAAACTTTCAACAATGGAGGACCTCTACCTCTTGCAATAGATGGTAACACGTTCTTCATGTCGAAAAAAATTACATTTAGCAGTAGAAAGAAACTGTGTATTTTTGCACAATATTAAAAGTTTTGATGTTAGGATTTGGAAATTTGTTTTTGATAAATGAAATAATTTTGATAAATTTTTCAAGGCATGATATTTAAAGTTATTAGCTCAAATTTTCTAATTACTTAAATTTACAAAGCTTAAAAGAAATTTTTCAGCCTGACCATAAGCTAGCAAAATCATCCCTGTGAGTAGAAGAATTTTTAACAGTCTATAAATAGCACAAATGCTATTTTCTTAACTTCCTCTTTTTTAAATCTGCTTTTTTTTAGAAAATAGGTTAGTTGATATTTGAGCATCTAATGACAGTTGAAGTTATTCATTTATTCCTAATTGATACAGCTTTTCATTTCCTTTTTCAAATAAAATGTTTCCAGTTGTGAGACCTTAGAAATCACTGTATTTATAGCACCTTAAATATTAATATTGAATAAGTTTTATAAAGAATTAATAAAACAGTAATAAGTAAAAAAAGAGTATTAAAATCATATATATATATGGCAAACATTGTAAAATGATAATCTTATATATACAACTACTTCATTTTACTTCATACATGAATATATTTCTTATCTAGATCTGGTTGAACTAGGTTTTAATTTTAGTCAACAGATAGACTAATGTCTTAGAACAGTAATGAAAATTGGCTCCAAATGGGAATTTTAACATATTCACAGTTGAAGATAGCAGTAGTCATAATTTCACAGTATTAATCTGAATATTGCTTACACTTACTTTAGGCAACCTTGCAATTTTTTTATGTTAGTTTAGTTTGAAATTAGGTTTGCTGTTCACTTTATAGTAATTCTTTCTTATTATTTCTTGTGTGCTTGCAGGAAATGATTAAAAAAAAATGATGAGTGGAATCATAATATTTTATGGTAAAACTTTATAATTTATATCAGATTTATTTATGAATTCATTATTTAATTTTGTTTCTTAAAATATCCATTGCAATTAAATGTTTGAATTTTTGTAATTAAAAATTAAAATAATTTATTTCAAATAATAAATTAAATTTAACATATAATCAAGATGAATTAAAAAATAAATATTTTGTTGTATTTATGCAAATATAGCAATAATAAGTTGTTGTATATTTGAAAGCATACATAAATGCACATTTAATAAATCCACCACATTCAGTTACAAAACATATGGACTTATTGCCTTATTTACATTGCCAAACCACTGAATCTTAGCCAAAATCAGTTACCAAGTGCACATGCATATGAATTTCCTTAGGGAGCCAACTTTATGCAAAGACGATTCAATATTAATTTTCTGCCATCTAGTGGAAGCATTAAGAACTGAAGCTTAATTTTTTGGTTCATTTTATTGAAAACTTTAAAATAAAAAAATATTAATTCAAATAGTAATTTTAATATTATACTAAAAATAAATATCTCAAGAAAAAGTTTTTTTAGAAGTAGTATACTTACAGATTTTCTAGTAAAATCCTAGTATACATAACATGTTTGGCACAATTTTTGTAAATGTTGCCAGTGGCGAAATTAAAAGATTTCTAAATAGAGAGAGTCTAAAAAACAATAAGTCACCAAATTTGGCCAAATCAACAATAGGTCATAGTAAAATCATAGTTTTTCAAAATCCTTATCTCATTCAATCTCCAACTTTAAATATTGCAATCCTATGCTAATTTCAAATATTAAAATTTTGAAAAATTTTATTATATTTACTTATTAAAGAACAACTAGTACAGACTTTGAATATTTTCTTATTTTTACAAATTAAAATACTAGAAAAAGATTACAAACTTAACCACATATACTTTACAAAATTTACATATAACAAAACAAATATAAATCTATAGAAGTCAATCGTATTATTCATAATCAATCGATAAAATAATATCATAATTTTTTTAATTTTTATTCAGTTAATTATAAAAGAATATAAATACTTTAAAAATCTACCATATATAACAAAACCAAGCATGTATTAATAACTGCACTATAAAACTAAATCAGTAATGTAAATAATATACATTTTTATGAAAATTCAGGTTTTTAATTAACTTGGCACTGGTACCCATTTTTAAATAACGCATTATTCCAGTTTTAATTAATGGAGTAATATAATTCAACAAAAAGCATCTAAAATATTTCTACATTGTAGTTAATAAATTATACATATTTTATGAAATAGCAAATTAAATATAATATGAAGCAAAAGTATGTACCTAGTCATTAATTTCCCTCACACTCCAAACAAAAATATTATTTTTGTTTAGTTTCTAGTCTGGCGTCGTGTCTATTTGAAATCAACTCAAATCATTCCATGTGCCGAAATCACGAACTTGGCAATGTGTATAATTTTATCATTATGAAGAATTTTCTGAAAAGAAAATTCATCAATAGCCTGTAAATTTCTTATAATGGCTAGGTAGTTAAAAATATGTTTCGGGGTGAACTCCTCCTCAGGGCAGTTCCTACACACACCTTCTAGGGGTTACAGATTCCCTCGGGGGAACTTACTATACTTAGAGGGCGTATTCCCAGGTGGCTGATAGAGAAATGCCTCCACTAGTTTCCCAGTGGATGGTAGAAGGGAAATAAAATACCTTTTCAGACCAACAAGTAGAAGTCCAACCTTTCTGAGGCAATGACATTCATTTTTCCATGAGAAGTCAAGAAAAATTTTATTTTGAAAATAAATTTAAAAAAATATAAATTCAATTTTAAAAATAACTTTCAAAAACACAAATTACAAATTAAATAACTTTACAAAATTATAACAATCAATTCTTATAAATTGTGAAAAAAATCAAAATTCCACACATACAACCATATAAATATAAATTTGAAAAAAATGAAACACAGCCTAAACTTCATAGGTTAATAAAATTGTAAATGAATATTGTGCTTTGGAATATGCTATAGAACCACTACATGAATTCATTCTGTCACAGTAATCTACATGTTTGGTGTATTTGGTAAATCTTTGAATTACAGGAGTTGTACAAACCCTGTATGCCATCAATTAAAGATCTGAGTTTCAGGTTTGGTCTTTGACATTCTACATACAGCTACTATTACTAAGTAAAATGTCTTGAAACAGATATTAATAGAATGAAAATAGTAAAATTCATCATCACAATTATAAAAAAATAACTTAGAACTATTTCATGTCAAATAAAATAATGTTCCATTAATGGAATGATACAAAGATAATTAGAACTTGATGATACTAATGATTAAAAATTAGCTTTTCTAAAACATTAACTAAATATTTTTTTAAAAAAAATCACTTATTGCTTTTTACTATATTCAAACAGTTCTTAAAAATGTCTGCAAATTGATTGTAAGACTTGTAATTATTCCTGGTAAAGATTTTTACATAAAAAAATAAAAATAAAAACTCAATCAATCAGTAATAAAAAACAGAATGGTATTATTTTAACAATTGCATTTTAAAGAATTGGGTTTTTTTACAATTTTCAAATCTATAACTGAAAAAAACTCATATAATCTCATGATACATTTATCAGATATTCATGTTTCAACAAATTAGACACTATCATATAATAGGACAATTGAAAATAAATAAAAAATTTATTCCGGATGATAATAAGTCAAATGTATTTATCCTGTCCTGTCATTAGAATTAGTCAAAATATACTGAATTTCAATGGAATTTTTATTCCTTTTATAGCTAAATTTATATATTATAAATTCTTAATTCGGCAGAATATTTATATATTATAACTTCAAATAGCAAGTGATCTTTTATATCTATTTATACAATAATAAAAATGTGTTGTACTATAATAAGTTAAAATTCTAGCAAAATCAATATAGATGCCAAGAAATTTTAATTTCATACATTGAATATTTTTGCTTGAGAACTATATATATAATTTAATATTGCAGTGTACAAAATAAAGTTATTATTTAAAAAAATTTTATCATTATTAAGAAATGTAATACCAATAAAGTAAAAAAAATACATATATTCACTGAAACAGAAACAAATGTATCATATTATGATTCTATTTCATTGTTTGTAAAAACTAATACATTTTTATGCATGTATGTGATGAAAAATCAGATTATTATAAAATTTAATCACAATGTTTTTCATATACTTCTAAAATTACTATTATAAATTTATTCCTAAATGCATTTTTTTCAATCAATTTAATGTATTATTCATGTAAAAAAATAAGTAAGAAGCAAATATATTTCATATTTTAAACATCAGATGTTCATTTATCCCTTTCACAGAAAATGAAAAATAATAAAAACAAATGAAATATTTAATGAATATTTTACTAAAAAAATGAATTTATTTAATATGAATTTATCTTCCTTATTGCATTTAAGATTAAAATTGATGTACACATTTTACAATATTAAGTGAAAATAATATATGTTAACTGCTTGTAAAATTTACCAAAATGATTCTCATATATTTTTCAACAAGAGAAGCACAACAGATAAAGATTACTAATTAATACACCAATGCACATAGGTAAACAAAAGAACCAATTATTTAGAAGTCAAAAATGTAAACAATAAGAAATTTGTATATAAATAAATGTTAAAATACAATTACTTGATGTAATAAAAAAAACTTACATAAATTTACAGTTCTGTTCTTGGAAAAAATTTTATACATCTTTATATAGGTTTTTTCAAAGTAATTTGAGTTTCTTGGATCCAACTTTAGAGCTTTGTAATATATGAATCATCTGCAAAACAGATAATATATCAACAGGCGATTGATAAAGTTCAGAGCGTTTACCAATTACAAAATAAAGTTAACATTAATAAGAAATATCTTGTAACCTACTGGTTTCATGTAAATAATTTTATTTAATAACATAAGAATACAAAAAAAATGTTTTAAATATGAAAAATATATACCACTGTACTTATTTTTGAGTAATATAAAACAAAAATGATTTCTCAAACTAAAAGCTTAGATGAGCAAATTAATAATTCAAAAGTAATTCTAAACATATGTTTAGAATTACTTTTGAAAATTTAAGAAAACATACTAGGATATTAAATTTAAAAAATGTTGATATATGAATTAACATTTAATAATAATTTTAACTATAAACTCTTCATATAATCTCCAGGAGACTAGACTTGCTGGAAAATTGCTTAAGACTATGAAGCAGTCTAGTCTCCTTTAACATTACAACTTTTTTTCTCTTTAGCAAAATGTATAAAAGAGAGAATTGGTGATTCTTGTAATGATTGACAGATATTCACACAATTTGGACACAATGTTTCATATTTCACTTCCCAAGAGAAAACTTATTTGATGACAAATTTACTTTATATTTAAATCGTGTTTATACAATAAAACTTTAATTTTTCTTTTGTATTATTCAGGACTCTTATTTTGTATTTCATTCTAAATGTTATAAATAATTATATATATAAATATTTAAGTACCAGGACTTTTGAATGAGTCTCATTTTGAGCAGAAGATTGAACCCAACTGACTTCATTAAATATATAAGATCTTTGAATTCCTAAAAATTAATACAGCTCATGATTTAGTATTAATTTTATCACAACACAATGCATAGTAAGAAAAAAATCATCTTAGTTAGAAATTATCCTAGTAAATTTTTCTTCTATTCATAAAAATAATCCTGATAATTTCTTATTTTTAAATGGAAACAAATAATAGTTTATATCTAACTGTCTATTTCTTAAAAATATCTAGATATATTTTATAATTCCAAAAGCACACAAAGTTTATATCCTTAATTTGCTTTATGTGAAGAGCATTATTGTCTAAATATTGATGCATTACAGCAAATAATATCATACTTAAGTAGTATTGGAGAATAAATGCTTCAGTACTGATGAATAAAAAACATTAATGGTTTAGTTTATCAGAAATATGATTTTAAAGGGGCATGAAAATGTACTTTCACAAATAGAATTTTCGAAACCTAATTTTTTATGAACTTTTATATATGAATCAAAAACGCTTCATTGAACATGAACTTGTTCATTTTGAGAATAAAAGTTAATGTACAACCGCGAGTACAGATTGATTGATTAATTGATTGTTTGTTAACTAGGGATGGGAAGAAATACCTGTAACAAGTATTTTGTAATCAGTATTTGAATGTAACAACCTGTAATCAGTACTTTTTCTTCCAAATACTCAGTACTTCCAGTAACAAAGCCAGCGCGAGTTCGAGTATCCTCAGACAGTTGCAGGTACAATGTACTTGACCAGTTTCTAAGACAGAGCGAGTACGTGTCTGTTACAATGTAATCAGCAAGTACGTGAGTACGTACTTGTTACAAAGTAATCAGCGAGTACGTGAGTACGTGGCTGTTACAAAGTAACAAGCAAGTACGTGAGTACGTGGTTGTTACAAAGTAACAAGCAAGTACGTGAGTACGTGGTTGTTACAAAGTAACAAGCAAGTACGTGAGTACGTGGTTGTTACAAAGTAACAAGCAAGTACGTGAGTACGTGGTTGTTACAAAGTAATAAGTGTACTTGATTGAATGTAACAAGTACAGAAGAGCCAATGACAGAGCGAGTACAAGTAACAATGTCATCGATATATCGATACAGACGGACGAATTAGCAGATTGTGTCAGGATTTGGGATATAAGGGTGGGTATAGGGATGGGAAGAAATACTTGTAACAAGTATTTTGTAATCAGTATTTGAATGTAATAACCTGTAATCAGTACTTTTTCTTCCAAATACTCAGTACTTCCAGTAACAAAGTCAGCGCGAGTTCGAGTATCCTCAGACAGTTGCAGGTACAATGTACTTGACCAGCGAGTACGTGCTTGTTACAAAGTAACAAGCAAGTACGTGAGTACGTACTTGTTACAAAGTAACAAGCAAGTACGTGAGTACGTGGTTGTTACAAAGTAATAAGTGTACTTGATTAAATGTAACAAGTACAGAAGAGCCAATGGCAAAGCGAGTACAAGTAACAATGTCATCGATATATCGATACAGACGGACGAATTAGGAGATTGTGTCAGGATTTGGGAAATCTCTTCCCATGATAGGAAGGTTGGGTAGGAGAAGCGAAATGAGATGCTGGTTTAACTGGAAAATAGAAAATTGATTCTTGGGAATTAGAAAATCTCTTTGGGCTGAAGCAACACCCCTAGAGATGCGTGTATTTTAGGAGCGGGTGTTGGCTGGAAAGGGTACATTAGGAATTTCTATTGCGAAATGAAGAAAAAAGCAAGTTCATTTGTTTAGTTTTTGTTAATAAAATAAATGAGTTGGGAAAATAAATAATCGTAGCACATTTATTTAATGGTTATACTTCTGTTTTAAATATGTCACTTTCTAATATAAGAAAAAAGCCTGATATTCTTGTTACATATTATTCCATATTTATTGACTTATTTTTCTTATTATTTTTTAACTTTTAACTAATTTGAATTAAATTTTTTAAATCTGATCATTGTTTCCAAAATTATTTTATTGGCTTGAACAAAAAAAGAATGGAATTATTTTTACTATATTTTAGTTTTAAAGATAATTTTTTAAAAAATATTTCTAAAAGTAATTAAATATTTTTTACTTTAACAATTTTTTTCTCTTCAAAAATATTTTTACCATTAAAAATTCGGTAGTTATATAATCACATAAATTGCTGTTCTGAAAATGAGAAAAAAAAATTAGGGAAATTGTTCACATAAATAAAAATGCATAGTTTCAATTCGTATATAAAATTTAAAATGGTATGATTGGGGGATAATTTTCGAAAACAGGAAAAGATATTTGAAAATAATTAATAACACTGAATTCTGAGAATTTTCTAGAACTTTTTGTATTTCAAATATAGAATTTTACTCTTTAATGTAAGTACCTGTTAAAAAATAAAAAACATTCGCTCAGTATTCATAATGAGCTGCATTTAAGCAAATTAATTAAGATGTGTTATATTAAGTAGTTTTATAGAAAAATTAAATTTCGTTTAGAATTTTAATCAGAAAATACGTATTTCTAACTTATCTCAAAATAATATAACTGGGAATCAAGCATCTAAATTAAAATGTACGCCATCACATTAGATTGAGAAAAATTACCTTTATTTTTATAAAACCAAGTTTTCAGTTCAGATTTATGTCGGTAAATTCAGTTTAAATCGAAAAAAAAAAAAAAAAAAAAAAAAAAAAAAAAAAAACTTTTTGCATAAATTTCTGCACAAAATATAACATAATTCTATTTAAATAAATGAACCGAAATTTATCAGAACATAATTTAAAAAAATCATAAGAATGAGAATATTGCCTAATATGCTACAATTTTTCTTGAAAATGTGCCAGTGATATATATATATATATATATATATATATATATATATATATATATATATATATATATATATTGTTACAAATTTATAAATAATGATTATATTTGTCTTAAAATATCTCAGACAGATCAGAAATTCTCACATTTTGGGCAAAAATTGCGGTATTTAGACGTGTTGTAGTTTAAAAGCGGATTTCCTAATGATTTGGCGACTTGGCGACATTTGGCGATATTCTTGGCGACTTGGCGAGAAATCGATACTTCTGGAAACATCCATCACCTAAGCTCTAGGACCAATATTTTCCGAGATAGCCTAGAAGCTTCCAGAGCCTTGGCGAAATTGGTAGATTTCTCCGCCAAGTCAGGTATAAATACCGCAGCCCGACATGGAATAGTAGTAGAGTATTGTGAAGACAGTCAGTTTAGTGAAGACGATTAGTTGTGACTGCTAGTTGTTCTCTGTCTGAGGTATTTGAGACCTGTGATTGGAAGCTATTTCTTATTGTATCTGACGAATTGTAGCTGTATAATTGTGATTGTTACAGCGGGAATTTCGTTTATCTAGTGAAGTTTTTACGAATAAAAGTCTTGTGTTCATTAAGTGGTTGCTTTATTCAACTCTCAATCAACACGAACCCGTGGAGCTCGGTACAACTGGTGTCAGAAGTCGGGGTTGAAGAGTTGATGCAGCGTGTCACAAGAAAAATGGATATGGATTTAATGAAAAGTCTTCTCGAAAAATTAGCGGAGCAGATAGCTGAGATGAAAGCTGGACAAGAAGAGATGAAAGCTAGACAAGAAGAGATGAAAGCTGGACAAGAAGAGATTAAAACCGAGATGATGAAAGAGATAAAATCTGGACAGGAGGAGATGAAAGCTGGACAAGAAGAGATGAAAGCTGGACAAGAAGAAATGAAAGCTAGACAAGAAGAGATGAAAGCTGGACAAGAAGAGATTAAAACCGAGATGATGAAAGAGATAAAATCTGGACAGGAGGAACTTAAAAAGGAACTTAAAAAGGACATTGTAAGTGTTAAAGAAGAATTCTCCAACATCATTCAGGAGAAGATGAATGCAATGGAAGATAAGGTAACTTCAGTTGAAACTAAAGTTTTGAAGACAGAGAAGAAAGTTAAAGAAGCATTAGACAATATGAATAAGAAGATTGAAAGCTTGGAGAAGCAAATGTCAAACAAACATGAGGAACCCAACGTGGCATTTGTGCCTTCCCTAGCCAATATTAAACTTTCAACATTTGATGGGAAATCATCCTGGCAAGTATACAAGACCCAGTTTATGATGGTAGCGGAAGCTAATGGATGGAATCCCCGAGCCCAAGCTTTTCACCTGGCGGCTTCGTTAAGAGGAGACGCGGCTGACATCCTCGAGACGCTTCCGGAGGAGCAGAGGCACGATTTCCAAGCCCTATCGAGTGCGCTTGAGCTGCGGTTTGGAGATAAGTGCACTAAAGAATATAGCAGACTACAGTTAAAGTCCCGCTATCAAAAAGCGGGTGAAAGTCTGCAAGAATTGGCTGCCGATATTCAGCGACTTTCCCATCTAGCATTTTCCGACTGCCCAGCTGAGATACGTCAAGATTTGGCCCTCCATCACTTCATCGATAGTGTGCGGGATCCGGAGATACAGAAAACACTTAGACTTGCCGATGTCAAAGATATCGGATCTGCCCTAGTCTACGCACATAAGATAGAGGCTGCCCAGCAAGCCACGCGTAAAGACCAGTACTACATCAGAGCCGTCTCTGCTACTGATACGAACTATGATCTAAGAAAGCAAATTGAAGATCTGCAGCGAAAATTGCGTAGCTTAGAATTGAGTAAAGGTGGCAGAAACACAAAAATTCAGTGTTGGACTTGCGGTAGAGTCGGACATGTCCGTAGATACTGTCCGAAAACAAAAGATGGTGGAATTTCTAAAATGAAAATACGTCATCGCAAAGGAACTCTTCACGGAAATGCTGATGCACTATCAAGGAAGCCGTGTAATGAAAGCTGCCGATACTGTTCTAGAGTAGAGAAGAACTATCAGCTGATAAATACTTCGGTACGCCAAGTTACTGTTTCACCTCCATCAAAACCAGACCCATGGAGTGATGAAGGACTTAGGGAAGCCCAAAAGAAGACCCAGATATAAATCCAATTCTTGAATTGAAAGAATCTTCTAGTATGAGACCAAGTTGGCAGGATATCTCCACCTACAGTCCTGCTACTAAGCAATATTGGGCTCTTTGGGACTCACTCCATATAAGAAATGGTGTCTTATACAGGAAATGGGAGTCCGATGATGGACGTAATTTCAAATGGCAGCTTGTTCTTCCAAAATCAAGAATTTCAGATGTTTTGAAAGAATTGCACAGTAGCTCAACTGGAGGCCACTTCGGAGTAATGAAAACTCTACAGAAAGTTCGAGAACGCTTCTATTGGAGCAAAACGAGACAAGATGTAGAGAAATGGTGCCAATCTTGTGATGACTGTGCGGCACGTAAAGGACCGAAGAAACGTAGCCGAGGAAGGTTGCAGCGGTACAACGTAGGAGCACCTTTTGAGAGGATAGCATTGGACATCTTGGGTCCTTTACCACGATCCTCAAATGGCAACAAATACATACTAGTTGTCATAGACTACTTTACTAAGTGGCCTGAAGCGTTTGCAATCCCCGATCAAGAGGCGACTACAGTAGCCGAGGTTCTAGTGCAACAATGGGTTTCCAGATTCGGCACACCCTTACAAATTCATTCTGATCAAGGGACAAATTTCACCTCTGTTGTGTTTAAAGGAATGTGTCAAATTCTCGGAATAGACAAGACGCAGACCACGCCACTACACCCACAATCGGACGGCATGGTAGAGAGGTTTAACAGAACAATCTTGAATAATCTCTCACTTATGGTTTCCAGAAATCAGCAAGATTGGGATTTGAAGCTACCGCTGTTTCTGCTTGCATATCGCAGTGCTGTCCGTGAGACTACCGGATATACTCCTTCACAGATGCTCTTTGGTCGCGAACTTCGTCTCCCTTGTGATCTTCAGTTTGGTCGTCCACCGGATACATCTTCATCGCCAGAGGAATACCTTCGAGACCTTCAGGCACGTCTTGAAGATGTCCATAACTTCGCTCGAGACCGAATCAACCTGACGACCGAAAGAATGAAGACAAGGTATGACACAAGAGCGACAGGACATGAATTTCAAGAAGGTGACAAAGTTTGGTTGTGGAACCCGATTCGACGTAAAGGACTTTCTCCAAAGTTGCAAGCCAACTGGGAAGGTCCCTACACAGTCCTAAAAAGACTGAACGACGTCGTGGTTCGTATAAGAAAATCATCTTCTTCAAAACCAAAGGTAGTACATTATGATAGATTAGCTCCTTATCGTAATGTAGAGTAAAAATTAGTAGACCATGGTCTCTTTGGAAATAGTATAGATAATTTTCATCTTTTCTATTTTCTTGTATTTTTAGTTGCTTGTGTATGTAATGTGCTCTGTATCCTCTTGAAATGTAAATTCTCTTATATTAAATTTGGCCTCCTATCAGGGGATTGTACTGCCCGGGACGTGCAGTCCTTGAGAGGGGGCAATGTTACAAATTTATAAATAATGATTATATTTGTCTTAAAATATCTCAGACAGATCAGAAATTCTCACATTTTGGGCAAAAATTGCGGTATTTAGGCGTGTTGTAGTTTAAAAGCGGATTTCCTAATGATTTGGCGACTTGGCGACAGTTGGCGAGATTCTTGGCGATTTAACGACGGTTGGCGAGATTTTTGGCGACTTGGCGAGAAATCGATACTTCTGGAAACATCCATCACCTAAGCTCTAGGACCAATATTTTTCGAGATAGCCTAGAAGCTTCCAGAACCTTGGCGAAATTGGTAGATTTCTCCGCCAAGTCAGGTATAAATACCGCAGCCCGACATGGAAGAGTCAGTTTTGTGAAGACAGTCAGTGAGTGAAGACGATTAGTTGTGACTGCTAGTTGTTCTCTGTCTGAGGTATTTGAGACCTGTGATTGGAAGCTGTTTCTTATTATATCTGACGAATTGTAGTTGTATAATTGTGACTGTTACAGCGGGAATTTCGTTTATTTAGTGAAGTTCTTACGAATAAAAGTCTTGTGTTCATTAAGTGGTTGCTTTATTCAACTCTCAATCGACACGAACCCGTGGAGCTCGGTACAATATATATATATATCTTGAAACTACGTAACGTAAGCTCTGGACCCATTTAGATGACATAAAGCAAACATTTGAATATGTATGTAATGTAATATAATTTAAAGATTTGAAAAAAAATTTCGAGATATTTGAATGAATTTATGATAAATCAATTTCCAGATATAGTTTGTTCATAACATTGAATATTGAAAATATTATAAGATTAAAATTTGCATGATTGCAAATCCTAGGATTTTGTTTACCAAAGTTATTGTAAAATGGGGGAGAAAAAAGTAAACTGTTTTATATCAAGTTATATTGAAATACTTACAGTTTTGGTTTATATTACAGATCTTGATTAAAATGTTTTAATAAAACTTCCTTAAAAATTACACCGTATTTCTTTACATTCTTTTAGAATCGTTACTCAAAAAACTGTAAATATTAAAATATCAAGACACATATTTTATATAATAATTTCTTAAACATATGAAAAATATGAAATATGTTTTAATATAATGTTAATTTCAGTTTAAAATATAGTATGAAATTCCTGATAAAGTTCTAAGATATAATTGCACATTAGTGGATAGCAAATAAAACTATCTTATTTCCAAGTACATAACACAAATAATATTATTGAATTTTAAAGAATAAATTTTAACTATATTGGTTTTGAAACCTCTTAAGCTAATATCATGATAAATCATAAATGAGAAAACTGAAAATCTTATTATATTTGATTTAAAAAAAAGCGAGGCAAATTTAGTGAAAATTCATAGTTTTCGTTAAATTTGGGTAGAACTATTTCAATTTTCCCACCAGTGTATGGTCTCTCGTTTTCAGGAAAGAAACACGATGTAAATAACATTATCTATTTTTCGGTCATATAATTCCCCTTCTACCGTGGGGTGTCAGTCTACTACTGGTCATTAATTTTGAACCACGAGCTTTTTAATGAGGATCTCATTCTTGATGCTATTTTACGATCTTAAAATGAAGACCCATTCTTCCGTCTGCTGGACATAATTTTTTGACCAAGAGCGATGTTAATGGGGATATAACGTCCCCGTTATTGCTTGAAACCCCCAAGTTATTTACAGACTTTCGATGGACGTTAACACCTTTACAGCTGTCAACGAGATTGATTTCCCATCGTGTGAAGTTCCATCTTCTCACGAGTATTATATGACTCTATACTAAAATGGCCCTTTGACAATTTAGATAAAAGCATAGAGCCCCTAATTAAGGGTTAAGCTGTGTTTCGGTATAAAAGGAGAGATTAAAAAAGGTTCTCATAATCTGTGTACATATATAATAAATTACATTTAGCATAACATGAATATAAAATTTTGACTTCTGTAACTATTTTCAATCCACTTTGTGATTACTTGTAAAAATATATACCTCTAGGAAAATAAAATGTGATACTTTTAATTCAAAATCATTTTTATATATTACAAAATATCAATTTATTTTAATTATTCTAAGGGATTAAAGATTGTATATTATTAGAATTTTTGTTGTTACTTTTGTTACTATGATCATGCTAATTTTTTATGTAAATATGAGTACTTTTTAAATTCATTCATTGTTTTAATTCACAGTGTTTTGTATTAAAATATAATTATGGAGTTTAGAGTTTTAGTAGTAAAATTGTTTTGTATTTTTTTAATAATTAATAAGTCTGAAATAAATATGTTTATTCTATATCAAAGTAATTTACATAGTTGAATAAAATTGTATAAAATGAATTTTTTTTACTGAAAAAATATTTTGATATAGAATGAACATATATATTTGAACCTCATTAAATACAAATGTATTTTATTTTGATTTCGAAGTTTTTAAACAAAATATTTAAATTAAATCTATTAATATACTTTCATTGTTTTTTTATTATTATGTGCATTTTTGATTATGATTCCATATAAATATATGTACTTTTTATTCTACCATGTTTTAATTTCACTATATTTTACTATGAATATGTAGAATATAAATATATAGAATTTAAAATTTGGGAAAAATTTGTTTTATATTTTTTTACTATACAATTAATTTTATTCGTATAGTGAAAATGTTGGTTGAAACATAATAAAGGTAGTTTATTCATTTTAATTTTGAACTTCGAAATGAAAAAAATTTTTTTAATTAAGTCCACTTTTACTTTTTATCTTTATTTATACCATCATGTGTATTTTTTTAATTACAGTTTGATGTAAATAAAATATGTGTATTTTAGTTCCTGTATTTTGTCTTAAACATTACATTTTACTTAATATTTTACATTAAAACAACATAACATTTAGATTATTGGTAAAACAGTTCTACATTTTTTGATATTTAATGAATTTCTGTGTTACTATAAAAGTAACTTTATGAATGATGATCATATTCTTTTAAAAAGTATTAATACAGTTTTAATTGCAAAGCTACTTTATTTATCCATAAATTAAGATTCAGGAAACTGAAGCAAGATATGTGAGTTAAGCAATTTTTATTTTAGAAAATCTAGTTTATCAATTTCATAAAAATATAAACAAATAAACGTCATTTATAAAATAAATAACTATCTATTAGGTATCAAAATATTTTGCTATAATTGTTTCATCAATGTTTAATAATAGAAAAATATAAGAAAGTTAATTTGATTTTTGTTAAAAGTAATTGTATATTTCTAAGTAAATTAAAAAATCTCTTTGTAATTGATTTATCCTCCCACTTTGCGATTCTTTACACATTATTTGCTAGATAATTATAAAAAATGATTTATATAATTGGAAAATCTTACTAAATTAAAACAAAAAATTAAGTTGATGATTTGGTTGAAAAATAGAAATTATATTATCATAACTAATTTAGTATTTTAATTAAACTTTGAAAATTACAATCGAATAATTTGAAAATTTATTTAGAACAGATAAAAATTCTAAAAACAAATGTAAATAACAAAAGATTAGGATTTTTTATACTGAAAGAAATATATTTATTAAAATATATAAGTTCAAAATTTTTCACAGAAAAATTGTTTGTTGAGGGAATAACTTATGTGTAATTGCTTCATACTAAAAATTAAAGTTTTTCAGGAAAAACAAAAATTGCTATTATTGAAATGTTGCATTTATAAAAAGAAATATTTTTATCGATTATTACATCAGCTCTTATTTTAACCTTAACTGGATGCTTATTTATAAATGATAATGATTTAAATTAACATTAATTATATTAATTAATTTTATGAAATTATACAAAATGTTATACATTTAATTACTTATTTTTAATTAATTATTAATTTATTTATTACTAATTTAATTTTTATTTATTCATAAAACGTGAAAAAAATTGTCATTATATTTTAATCCGATAGATGGCAGCACAAAAAATGTAACAAGTACGCAAAGTAATCGGTAAAATACTTGTTACTTTAAAAGTAACTGTACTCAGTACGTACCAAGTACAAGAAAAGTAACAAAGTCCCATCCCTAGGTGGGTAGGAGAAGAGAAATGAGATGCTGGTTTAACTGGAAAATAGAAGATTGATTCTTGGGAATTAGAAAATCACTTTGGGCTGAAGCAACACCCCCTAGAGATGCATGTATTTTAGGAGAGGGTGTTGGCTGGAGAGGGTACATAATGAATTTCTATTGCGAAATGAAGAAAAAAGCAAGTTCATTTGTTTCGTTTTTGTTAATAAAATAAATGAGTTGGGAAAATAAATAATCGTAGCACATTTATTTAATGGTTATACTTCTGGTTTTAAATATGTCACTTTTTAATATAAGAAAAAAGCCTGATATTCTTGTTATATATTATTCCATATTAATTGACTTATTATTCTTATTATTTTTTTAACTTTTAATTAATTTTAATTAAATTTTTTAAATCTGATTATTGTTTCCAAAATTACTCTATTGGTTTGAACAAAAAGTGAATGGAATTTTTTTACTATATTTTAGTTTTAAAGATAATTTTTAAAAAAATATTTCTAAAAGTAATTAAATATCTTTTACTTTAAAAATTTTTTTCTCTTCAAAAATATTTTTACCATTAAAAATTAGGTAGTTATATAATCACATAAATTGCTGTTCTGAAAATGAGAAAACAAAATTAGGGGAAATTGTTCACGTAAATAAAAATGCATATTTTCAATTCGTATTTAAAATTTAAAATGGTATGATTGGGGGATGATTTTCGGAAACAGGAAAAGATATTTGAAAATAATTAATAACACTGAATTCTGAGAATTTTCTAGAACTTTTTGTATTTCAAATATAGAATTTTACTCTTGAATGTAAGTACCTGTTAAAAAATAAAAAACATTCACTCATTATTCATAATGAGCTGCATTTAAGCAAATTAATTAAGATGTGTTATATTAAGTAGTTTTATAGAAAAACTAAATTTCGTTTAGAGTTTTAATCAGAAAATACGTATTTCTAGCTTATCTCAAAATAATATAACTGGGAATCAAGCATCTAAATTAAAATGTACGCCAGCACATTAAATTGAGAAAAATTACCTTTATTTTTATAAAACCAAGTTTTCAGTTCAGATTTATGTCGGTAAATTCAATTTAAATAGTAAAAAAAAATTACTTTTTGCATAAATTTCTGCACAAAATATTATATAATTCTATTTAAATAAATGAACCGAAATTTATCACAACATAATTTAAAAAATCGTTGAAACGTAATAAAGGTAGTTTATTCATTTTAATTATGAACTTCGAAATGAAAAAAATTTTTTTAATTAAGTCAACTTTTACTTTTTATCTTTATTTATACCATCATGTGTATTTTTTAAATTACAGTTTGATGTAAATAAAATAATGCATTTTAGTTCCTGTATTTTGTATTAAACATTACATTTTACTTAATATTTTACATTAAAACAACATAACATTTAGATTATTGGTAAAACAGTTTTACATTTTTTGATATTTAAGGAATTTCTGTGTTACTATAAAAGTTACTTTATGAATGATGATGATATTCACTTAAAAAGTATTAATACAGTTTTAATTGCAAAGCTACTTTATTTATCCATAAATTAAGATTCAGGAAACTGAAGCAAGATATGTGAGTTAAGGCAATTTTTATTTTAGAAAATCTAGTTTATCTATTTCATAAAAATATAAACAAATAAACGTCATTTATAAAATAAATAACTATCTATTAGGTATCAAAAATTTTTTCTATAATTGTTTCATCAATGTTTAATAATAGAAAAATATAAGAAATTTAATTTGATTTTTGTTAAAAGTAATTGTATATTTCTAAGCAAATTAAAAAAAATCTCCTTGTAATTGATTAATCCTCCCACTTTGCGATTCTTTACAAATTATTTGATAGTTAATTATAAAAATTCATTTATATAATTGGAAAATCTTACTAAATTAAAACAAAAAATTAAGTTGATGATTTGGTTGAAAAATAGAAATTATATTATCACGACTAATTTAATATTTTAATTAAACTTTGAAAATTACAATCGAATAATTTGAAAATTTACTTAGAACAGATGAAAATTCTAAAAAAAAAAATGTAAATAACAAAAGATTAGGATTTTTTATACTGAAAGAAATATATTTATTAAAATATATAAGTTCAAAATTTTTCACTGAAAAACTGTTTGTTGAGGGAATAACTTATATTTAATTGCTTCATACTAAAAATTAACGTTTTTCAGGAAAAACAAAAATTGCTATTATTGAAATTATAAAAAGAAAAATTGCATTTATAAAAAGAAAAATTTTTCTAGATTATTACATCAGCTTTTATTTATTCTTAACTGGATACTTATTTACAAATGATAATGATTTAAATTAATATTAATTATATTAATTAATTTTATGAAATTATACAAAATGTTACATATTTAATTATTAATTTTTAATTTATTATTAATTTATTACTAATTTAGTTTTTATTTATTCATAAAATGTGAAATAAATTGTCATTATATTTTAATCCGATAGATGGCAGCACAAAAAATGTAACAAGTACACAAAGTAATCGGTAAAATACTTGTTACTTTAAAAGTAACTGTACTCAGTACGTACCAAGTACAAGAAAAGTAACAAAGTCCCATCCCTATTGTTAACGTTGTTGTCGTGTGATAAGTGCCTTTGCCATCTGTTTATGCTTAATGAAGGCAGTCAACCGTCGTATATATATATATATATATATATATATATATATATATATATATATATATAATTTTGACATGATCAACATTTGAGCTATAGTATAGACCCATAGAGCTAGGTATATGCCTCCTTACTCTATGGTATAGACCTGATTAATGAAGCTAATTTTTTATGGATTTATAATAAACTAAAATATAAACTTCATGTCAGAAAAATAGCACAAATTCTATTTAGAGAAAGTTTTTTTCAATACAAGCTTTGCAACATTGTAATTAACAATACTGCTTAATAATTTCATGCCAAAACTTATCGAAAACCTGGTGATTATTGCTTAGAAACGTTAATGACACTGGATATACCACAAAATGAAATCATGAATAATTAATAATAAAATTACTTATGGGTTTAACATTTTTTTGATTAATAAGTAAAGATATAAAATTATCTTAAATTTTCAGGTACGGGAAATTTACTAAAGAATTCTAATATAAACAGGGAATTTATTCGAGAATTTTGGAAATAAAACAGCAATTCTGTGGAATACTGGGAATCTTGAAGGAATAAACTCAGCAATCATCTTTAGTTTAACAAATTGTTTTGCCTTATATATTTGAAAAAAAGTGAAACAAGCTGCGTAAATATGAAAACAAATCTCTATTCTGTCTTCTACTGCTAAAGTTAATTAATATATTTCGTAGTGAGAAAAACAAAAATTATTGTCAAAATAATAAAAATAATTATTTTTTGAATATTTAATAAAAAAATATCAAATTATTTCTCAGGACGGTCAGAAAAAAATATTGACATTTCCATGTTTCTTTCGTTATAAATTCAAAAATTCATACTGAAAAAAAAAGAAAAATTACTTTTCAACAATAATTTTTGAAATATTCTAAATGGCTTATTAATGTAAAATTATTTTCCTTTCCTGGAAAAATTACTATTACCTAATTAGTAAAAGAAATCACAAAATAAGTGAATATTTATTATTTTAAGAAATGCTTGGTAAAAAATTTTTAAAAAAAATTCTAAAATTTCTAAATTATCTGAAAATTTTCAAAACTTCATTGTCTTTCAAAATTATCCAGGGATATTTTTTTAATAACGGGTGGGGTTTGGGTGACTAACCCTTTGTCACAACAAGATCAAAAACTGCTACTCATTTATCTTTACCCGGGTGTGCGCCTGTGAGCCGAATCACGTAGCCACATAGAATTACCCACGTCACGTCACTTTACTATCAACCCATTTATATATAAACCCCTATAGGGTGGACCACATTCATTTATCATCTCAGCAGAAAGAACAAAGAAACACAGAGAGAAAGAAACTGCCATATCCGAACCGAGATTCGAACTAGTCCCGAGGCAGGAAACCAAGGGAATAAACATGACTTTCTCCCTCCTTTACAATGCTATTTAATAGAGAGAAACATAATAATATTATATTCATCTCCCATATAAAAGAAATAATTCAAAAGTGAATATTTTTTAAATAATTTTATACTGAAATTGCTAACCGAAGAAATGAAAATAAAGAAATGGTATTTGTTGAATTATATTATATGAAAAGAACAAAATTAATTTTATGAATTTGAAAATACACATCTTGAGGAATCAGTACGTCAGCTAAGAATAACAAACTTAATACATTTGGACATTGAGTCAAATGTATTATTAATATTCAATTGGATGAAATACACAATACAGATGCCCAACTAGATTTAATATGATGTCAGCAGTATATCAATTGTAGTGATCGGTTCTGATGCACTCCGGTGAGCAAATGACGCCAGAAAACGTCACAAAATAGGTGCCCCGAGAGAACTAAAGTTAGAAATATCTGGCAGGGCACTGGCGACAAAGCAAATTATTTACCTTTTTCTTCTTCTTCTTCTTCTTTTTTTTTCTATTCGAAATAATTTTTGCGATTAACTTTTATCAATATTTTTATGAAGATTAATTCATGAAGAATCTTCGCAATGATCATCAAAGTAATTTTTGAATATAAAATATTACCTTTTTATTAAATTACATATTAAAAATTAAATTATTTATTAATGATGATAAAATAAAGATAATTTATAAAAACTAACCTTTTCATAAAATTTTAGAAAGTTTATTAATTTTATGAAACTATATATAGATCGAAAATATCTCTGTGAGATTCAAAAGATAGAAATTATTTTGACAAATATAAGAAATGTTCTATTCTAAGAAATAAGTCATGTTTTGCAAAACATTTGAAAAATCTGAGGAGGGTATTAATTTGTATTAATACTAAACATGCATTTTTTAATGAGAAGGAAATAAACTGAAATTCAAAATCTTATTTTTGTATATTTAAATATATCTTTAAATTAATTTAGATAAATACACAAAATAACATATTCTACATTTAAATATAATGTATTTAATACTATTGAAAACGTTGATTCTTGTGTTTAATATGTATAACAGAAACAGTAATTATGCTGCATATTTTATATTGCTGAGGTTTCTTAGTTATAATAGATTTTTAATAAAACAAATTCAATATTAAATTTTTAAAAAAATTGGAATTAAAGTAATATTTTTCAACAATTCATGTATATATTGCTGAGCCAAATTAAGTTTAAATATAAAGATACAATAATGTAGACATTTTTTGAATGAGGATTAATGTCTTAGAAAGCATTTATTGAAGTCTGTATGTGTAACTACCATTTATTTTTGATTACACAGCTTAAAGTATAATATATATATTATATATATATATATATATATATATATATATATAAATAAATTATCATTGCAGAATTTGTTTATATTTTTAAACATTCAGGAATGCATTATTATATTTTTTGTTTTTTATAAAATAATTTACATGAAAAGTATTTTAATACTATTTGAATAGTGTTGATAATTTGCTTGCCATTTATTTAAAGACTTATTGCTATTTTTATTTAAAGATTTAGTTATTATAAAAAGTATCTCAAATATTTATGTTAAAAATATAATTATATTATAGTCAAAGAAATGATGTAATTCAACGAGTTCGATTAAATTTAGATTATGAAATATACAGTATTTTTGTTGAATAATGATTGCTGGCAATATTTTCAAAAAAATTATCAAAATATAAAAAAAATGTCAAGAAATTACAAATTCTGAGTTTCTATATAAATAAATTAATATATATATCAGATGTCTCGAGATAAATAAACAGTCATAATTTCACAAAAATGATATTGCCCATCAATCAAACTGTAAATAATAATTCAATATGATGCAAATAGTTTCATTGGTTTAACAGAACAATGACGTCACATAGTCATATGACATGATGTCATTATTTCTTCTCCGTGAATTCACGAAGATTTCTCCGAGCAAGGTTTTCACCGGAGAATTCTCCAGTAGTTTGCGACTGGCCAAAGGTATCTTTCGATTTATTTCTCAACTAAAGGGAAATGTTTAGAACTCATTAAGAACATGTTTCTTTAGTGTGCGCCCTGCCATGAGCATATAATCACGAGTCAGTAGCTCGATAAATCCCTGATTACACATTTTTGTTGACAAGAGATCGGAATTTATGTGCTGAACAAAGAAGAATTTGAACATCTAAGAAATTTTATGCAATGCCAGCAACATACGGTCATATATTATTCTATTGAAACATAATGCTTCACTGAAATAGTATAAAAAAGCTAGTACATAATAGAAATATAACGATCACTGTTCAAAAAGCCGTCATTATGAACAAGAGATAATACATTCAGCGTCATATCGTATTATCATTTTAAATAATAGACCTGTATGGCAATGTGAAATGCATTCTGAAAATGTGTGCTCTCTTTTTCATTAATATCGCCATATGCAGCCAACATGATGTAGTTAATAGAAACGGAATTCGTATTTAAACCCGATGGCATGCCATTCTTGCTACTAGGTACATCATTGGTTAAATCATTATAGTCACTCTTGCATATGGTGAAGTTTAAAGTGTAGTGGAATAGATGATCAAGTTGAAAATATATGTCGCCAAAAATGTTGTTGAACAGTTTGTGCAGCAGTTATTTTTTTCCGGCTCATGTTATAAAGAATTCAAGTGTTTAGCATCTTACCGTTTGGATGAAGCAATTTCATTAACTAGCAGTGAATGTGTGTACATCGAAAATTTAATTTTACTTTTACTGATGATGAATTATTTTTGAATAATTGTAATTTATGAAAAAATAGCAGGATGGCAATTGAATTTTAAATATCAGTTTCGAAATAGTGTAAGGGCTAAAAATATTTGTTGTTACGTTTTCTTTAAAATATGAACTATGATTTCAAAGCAGATATTTTCTTGCAGTGATTCGGAATCTACTTTAAATCGTAAGTCTGAGACAAATTAGCTTGTGTGAGCAAGTCAATTGACATTACTACAGGGAGATTCAAATCAAAGAGAAACAATTTAACCTTTTTCTCATAGAATTGTTTTTCTTTCTTTTTTTCCTTTCAAATTTATCAGTTTTACATATATTTGTATCATTTAATATTGTAACTGCTTCTATCATTCCTAAATTAATTTATGTAAAAATATTATTTTCTGAATTTAATAACATTAATAACTCTTCGAGTTTACTTAAGCACACTTTTGGACATATTTTACATCGATTTTTTTTCATATAAATAAAAATTACCTCATAAACCTTCAATTCCTTTGATTGCATCAACAGAATATCAAAATTAATTTAATGGCAGTGCGATTTTTTTCAACTAAGTATTTAAATTATGGAGAATTTATTTTCATAAAACTAATGCACAATATGAACAAAAATATTTTTAACATTTATAAAATTTAAATTTTTATACAATCTGAAACATTACCCTGTTGGTGAAGTATCCAATATTACACTAGGACCACTTTTATTTAGAAAATGGGAGTAAGGGCTTTCCGATAATCTTTTCTGATAATAAATGCGCTGTCCTACCACACAGTCTTGGTGGATTTATGCATTTCATGTTTGAAACAAAATTGTGTATAATTAATACAAAAAGCTACAATATGCAACTCTCCCTTTATTTTCAGAATTTTTTTTCTTTCTACACTTTTCCTGCCAAAATAATCGAGGAAACTAAAATATTTAATAATCGAAAAGGTGACACTCACTATTTAAATGAGTAGAATCATGATTTGATAATCTAAGAGATTCGATAAGAGATTACTGTCCCAACATTTGTGTTTCTTCTGGTAAGTTACAGAAAATAAGGTTCATTAAAAATCATCTGAAAAATATTATTATATAGAGTATTTTATATGAATGCTATATAAAATAAAATACGCATTCATGGAAATATCATCTAATGAAGAAACAAATTAATTTTATCAAGTTTTCATAAAAGTACCACTTTATTACAAAAACTCTTATAACAACGCAACGAACATTCTTGAAAAGAGAGTTAGAAAGCTGGTGAAAGGGAAAAAAGTACCTTAAACTTATGATTTCCTGAATTGAATTTACATTATGTTAAATTATGTTATATGTCGGAAGATGTTACAACTAATTTGTCGCTTGTAGGAAAAGGAACGATAAATTACCAAATACTAGGATTCTGTTTCTTGAATTTTTTATATATATTTTTATTTAATTTGATTAATTATATGAGCATTAAACTAAGCTATGCGCAGTAGCAGAACAGCCCATAGGGAGGTGGCAAGGACTACAGTGCCCATATCTGCTTTTTTTTTAACCAATGGCCATGAGGTGAGAAACACACGTTAGGTTTTCAAACTAATGCAAAATTCCCAATGTTCAGCTCCCAATCACGCTTGGTACTTAGCCGCACCGACCCACTGAAAGGATGAAAGTAAATGAGCACTATAAATAAGAATAACAAGGAGCAACTTATCAAAATTTAATAACTATCATTACAAAATGAGGGAGGTACTTTTTCGTTTTTAAATATTTCTCTCAATATTTTGCAACGTCGAAAATTTTAAAATTTCAATATATCTAAAAAAAATTGAGTTTTATGGCAAAATTTGAAAATTCAAGAATTACTTAGACATTTTGGAAGAATTCACAGAACCTATGCATGTCTATTATAGCAGAATTTTTTTAGTTTTCGTAGATTTAGGCTGTCATTTTTATTACTTATTCATCAAAGAAAATAATTGGAAATGTAAATGTGTAGAAGGGATGGAAGACACGTAAGTATATAAGATAAAATATCTTTATTTATAAATAATTTTGGTACACTGAATTTATGCTCAAATATTCATCGATTTCATAAGTGCACAGCATTTATATACAATAAATAAAATAACCTCTTTATAGCATTTTTTTATGTTATAACATATAGAGTTAAGTATAAACAACAAAATACTTGGCTTTAAACACATTTTATGATGTATTTCCTCCAAGGTTTACAAACATACTTTATGAGAAATTCCAAATTACCTCATGGAAACATTTACAAAAAAGATCTAGAATTTATAGAATTGTTCTGAAAAAAAATGCATTGAATCTGATATGTTTTGAAAATATCTCGTCTGTTCTATTTTGATTCTAAAAATATTCTTATAACGTGATCAAATTGTGCTATATAAAAGTTTCATTTACTTGTTCAATTTTAATGTACTCTCCATTGGCAATATTGTTTTTAGACAATAAAATTTTACTTGTCAATTTTACATCAATATGATTTCTGATAATTAAATTTATTATGTAATATCTATCATAAAACACAATTAGGTCGATGTTTCAAATTAAAGATATCACAACATCAAGTAGACTTGATATCTGTTTTCGGTGTAAAATTTAGAATATCACTAACAGGACATATATATTTTCATAGACCTTGATTTGATTTTCATATGTTTATATTTAATCAAAATAAATGAAAAATGATGTGACTATAAATTTAAATTGTCAATTCTTATAGCCATGTATTTATAGTTAAAGTAACTGAGGCCTTGAAATTGATATAAAATTGCATTAACAAGCTGTATGATCAATATTTAAAAAATGCACATACTTGATCTAAATGCAAGATTTATACTGGAAATGTGGTTCGGCTTAATACTGGCTTAATAAAACAACAAAGGACACAATAGAACTTATTTCCTTAATATAAAAATAAAATTATTGCAAAATATATAAGTGTATTCTTTTTTTAAAAAAATTATCAGAATTTTATGAAAATTAAATTTATTTTTTTTAAATTTAATCCAAGGAATTTATTTCAACGAAGTATTTTTTCCTTAATGATCGCTAAATATAAGACAATTAGTTTTGTTTCAAAAAATGCAAAATCAATCATAATAAATATCGTATAAGAAAATTATGAATAATATTACTTTCTGCACGAAAAGATGAAAAAAATGTGATTTTGATAATAAAGCCCTGAGATTTATATTGCATTATTACTCTATTTTCTCTATCCACATTAAAAAACATAACAATAAAATAATATACAAAAATATAATATATAATACAATAAACACAGACAAACAATGACTTTTGGCTATTGCATAGATCACAAGTTCTATTAAGCCATCAGGCGGCTTAGAAATTTGAACATGTGTATTGAGCACAAAATGATGATTGTCTGTAATGTTAAGAAATTGCTATGAGCATTGGACTTCTGGTCAGGATCTTTATGGTGCTTATCATGGCCTTCATGCATATGATCATGGTCTTCGTGTTCATGACCATGGTGTTCATGATCATGATGTGCATGTCCTTCATGGTGATCGGCACTTCTGGAGATCCTAGGTCGATTATGATAAGAGGGCCGATCAAGATTTACAATTTTAACACTTTGAGGATTTTTGTTGAGCAGTGAGAGGACTTGATGCAGTGTTTGCAAGTTTCCACCTTGCTTCTGGTCCAGCACTACTGGTACTAGAGGAATTTCTTTGTTAGAGGACCGGTTTAAGGAATCTTTTTGGACAATAAGAGGGAAGTAGGATTGGCCGGTATGTTGACCTGGCTTATTAGGTACATGCTGAACATCGGGTTGTCTTCTAGTGGCCGACTTCCTGTCGTTTCTGTTTGGATGGTGAGAACGTCCACTAGAAGATTGCAAAATTACGGGAACGACATTCTGGCCATTCCTTGTGGATGTCGCCAATGCTAATATTTGAGCAAGAGACTGATCTCTAGATTGATGATTAGATCGTTGACCATTGTTAGCGTTCCTATTATGAGATGCTGAGCCATGATTTCGTTGTGGATGAGGACGGTAGGATCGAACTTCTTCCTTGCCAGGTGTCTCATGCTGATTGTTTTGGATTACTGACAATTGTGCTCGCAATGCATCCACAGCCCTCTGGCGATATTGTTCTGAATTACCTTGCTGCTTCCTATGTTGTGGTTTGGTTTTGGTTTCAAACTGCTTTGCTACAGAGGAGCTTTGTGGTGACTGGTATACTTTCACCCTTACAGCTTCTGCTGTCTGCTTAGGAGCACTGCTAGAATGAGCATGAGCACCACTATAGTAATAATTTCTATTAACAGGAGAATGGACGACGTCGCCGAGATTGAAAGATTCCATTGTCACTACTTTTGGTGGAGGTGGTGGGGCACGGGTTGTTTTTATTTTGTACAGACTCTTTTGCTCTGGGGTAGTGAAAAAATATTGAGTACGTTCTTTTGTGGTTGATGTGGTTGGTCGGTAGTATAAGTCATCCTGCGAGGGAGCTTGAGAGGTTTCTTTTACAATCACGTATGCAGGTGTCAAGACACTAGGGTCATCTCTTGCCTTGTTTGTTGAATCTTTCCAGTTTGTCTTGATGTCAGCTGGCAATTTCTTTTTTTCTCCACCCCTTTTATAATCACTTTCAAATGAATTATATGTAATATTTCTCACTTGCTGAATGCTGGCTTCATAACGCAGGGTATCTTGGCAGGAATCTACTACGTTTATTTTCCATCCTAAATGACGATGGGTGTAACACTACGAGAAAAAATTAATATCAGCGAAAAAAAAGGTGAAAACTTTATATTTAAAAAAGTTTAAAATATATAATTTATATTACAATCTATTTTTAAATTGCCATGAAAAGACAACTTTGTGACAGTAAATACATAATATTTTATTATTCAAAGCATCGAGGAGTTCTCCATAATAATAACTGATATAAGTATATCAGTAAGATATAATAACAACAACTTGAATGCCAGTTTATAAAGAATATTCATAGTTAATTAAACTGTCTTTTACATATGAAATATAATAGTATTTAATTAAAATTAATAATTTATATTTACTTATTTACCATTAATAATTATTGCAAAAAAACTGAAAGCTTTATTAATAAAAATAAATCAAAGCTTGGCAACCTATGAAATACATATGGTTCATAAAATTGTTTTAACCGCCCAAACAGCTTTTAGTAGAATCAAAAATATACAGTTCAACTACATTAATGCGATCACCAGGTACTTTCGACATTAAATGACCAATTACAAAAGGCAGGTTACAGCACAGTGTAGTTGAGCATATATAAAGGCTGTGTCATGGCTTCTGATAATATTGCAATCATTGGCATAATGGAAAAACGAATCGATTTGGGGCCGTGGTAGCCTAGTGTTTAGGGTATCGGCCTTCCATCCGGAAGGATGGGGTTCGATTCCCAATGCCGCAAAAAAACCCCACCGAGTACATGCGATATACGTGCTCGTTAAATTTGTGGAATCGAAAGTCCTGTGGTCGGTCGTTGAGCAGTTACCATGTGTGCAATAGTCTGGAGAAACTTACTCCCCCTTCAGATCAATGCCAAAATTGAGGGAATAGATCCTCTGATGCTGCCATCGATCGGATGATTTGAAAAGCAAAAGTCGTTCTTTCACCTTTGTGGTGCTTTGCTTAAAGGAAAGACGCTCCCAATTTCCCAGAAGCTTCCCTGGACAATTGACTTAAATTCGCATAGCCAAGTCATAGCGAGCTTAGCTTGTCCAAGTGTCATTAGGGCGAAGAGTGGAAGCATATTCGAAAGGGCTAAGTTGGTTGGGAGCTGTTCCCATGCCACTGAGGTATTTGTGCACCGTGTATGGTAAAATTGGGTCCATCCAAAATTTGCAACATGACAAATGTGGTGCAATACGGGCGATAGATGATAGAGCTTAACGACAGCTGAAGAGATTCGTTCGGGCGTATAGACGTGTTACCGTTAAGCAACTACCATCCAGATGTAAACCATGGGCTATCAACAGTGTCTCCCAAACTACTGTTCAGCGAATGTTGCTGTGCCTGGGCCTAAGAAGCAGACGCCTTGTTGATGATCATATGCTGACTACTATTCATCAGCGACGAAGGTTGGAATTTGCACGTGAGTGCTGCAACTGGAAGTTCAGTGATGCTAATAGATAGACAGGTAGCTTTTTCCGTTAAGTCTCGTTTCATGCTCCATCTGACGGATGAACGTCGGAGTATACGACATGAAACCTCTGAAAGCAAATACCCTGAAACTATTGCTGGAACGGTCCAGGCTAATCCGAGAGTATTATGGTCTGGGGAATGTCATCAATATGAAATGTTCTATGGATCAATACAAGTATGCATCTGTCCTTGTAGACCATGACCACCGTTATGTGCGCATTGTTTTTCCTTAGGACAGTGTGAGGTGTCATACAGCTGGCAGTGTACGTGCGTGACACGAAGAGCACCAGGATGACTTTACCTTTCTTCCCTGGCCAACAAAATCATCTGACATAAGCCCAATTAAGAATCTGTAGTACAATCTCGACCAGATTGCTCAAGGAATGGATCTTAATCTACGTAATCTAGCGCAGTTGACAACAGGATTGGAATTTGCATGGCTTAACATCCAAGTAAACACCTTCAGGAACCTAATTGACTCTCTACCTGTACATTTGCAGCAGTCCGCTCTGCGAAAGGTGGTTATTATGGCTTTTGACAGATAATCACATTAACGTGATTGAACTGTGTAAATAAAAAATCAAATATTTACATGCGTAAATGAAAAAACAAATCTTTATCTTTATAAACACTTTTATACATAGATTTTATAATTTAACTTACTTATGTTCATCAATAAATTGATTATACCCTTTCATGATGCTCCAACAACTTTTATAAATATATATTAAAAATTTTATAAATATAGCATTTGTGTATAGTAAACCACCAAATATTTTTGAATTCCTATATTTTCTTTAAAAAAGTTTAAAACCCAATACTCTCCAATTTTATTTTGAACATATATATCCTCAATTTTTTAAATGATTGAGCTTATTTTTCTATTTAAGGATTTTAAAGAAATATCAGGGTTTTATTGCTCATCGACATAATTGTTACTTCTCTGGATACTTCTCTTTTATCTGCTTGTAATATCATAAAGTTTTCGAAAAAAAAAATTGGAACCTGAGTCTTTGCATTTTATATTTAATTAGATATATAAATATATTATAGGTGCATATATAAACTTATATAACAACAGTTTAAAATGTAAAAATGTTTCTCTAAATAAAATATTTTCTAAATAAGTAAATTTGCGCCATTCAATATGAAACACTTTGCATTTCGATATGATATATATATATATATATATATATATATATATATATATATATATATATATATATATATATATATATATATATATATATATATATATATATATATATATATATATATATATATATATATATATATATATCAAAATACAAAATGCTCATATTGAATGGAATGGCACAAACAGAATAGCATAGTACAAATTCTGCAATTGCCTTATTTAACAGAAAAAAATTAATCCTGAAACTTCAATCATACAAGCTTTGTTTAGCAAACAATAGAAAAATTCAGCTATAAAATCGCTATTTGAGGCACTATTGATAAAAATGATGCCACCCATGAAGAAGAAACAAAAAAGTGTTTTGTAATACGCCCAAAACGTCCTCGTTTTCATCGTTCAAAGATATTTTCGAGAATTCCTTAGGAAATTTAATAAAGAGCCATTCCATAATCATAATATAGTTGGTAGACATATTTGATAACATGGATTGCTTGTGCGAGAAAACCAGTCTGAGACAAATAAGCAAGACTGAAGTGGTTTAGAAAAATTGCTTTAAGATCTTGCGAAGTTGCGCAAAGTAAACACTTTGTAAATGCATATGTCATAAACTCAATATTCCTCATATAATGGTGAAGGGTATAACATGGAAATGCTTGCAATTTTAATCATATTCCTCTCAGGGGCTGCATGCGTAAAAAGTTTTATACAAACTGTGGCATAAAGCTTCTGCGAGAATTTTCAAGATATGTTGACTTACATAGTTCCCTGAGCAAGCGAATAAAAAAATGTTTATAGAACAAACCACTTTTTATATTTCTGGTGAAACTAATCGCAAAAATAACAATTTTAAGACAAAGAAAATTCACATTATGGAAATAAACATCTGCATGATTCTTTAAAAGTGAATGTTTTCTACGCCATTTCCAAAAGTTGATCTTTTTGTCCTTTAATCTTTGTAAGAAAACTTGACTAACGAGTTAATAACTAAGCAAAATATTATATTGTGAAAAAATTTACACAAATGCTTTTAACTTAAAATAGCATCCCTTATGACGTAAAAAATGTATACATTTTTGCCACCGGTATTTAAAGGAAAGATCAAACAATTGGTGACATTTGTAGCTTCTAATAAGTATTCTTATCTTTTAATTAGGTGGAACATTAGGGGCCGTGGTAGCCTAGTGGTTAAAGTATTGGCCTTCCATCCAGAATGGGTGGGGCTCCATTCCCAATGCCGCCAAAGATCCACCGAGTACATGCGATATACATGCTCGTTAAATCTGTGAAATCGAAAGTCCTGTGAATGGGTGCAATGGTCTGGAGAAAATTTCCTTCCCCTTCAGATCAATGTCAAAATTGAGGAAGTGGATCATCTAGTGGTGCCATCTATCGGAGAATTTAAAAAAAGAGCCAAGACGTACTTTCACCTACGTGGTGCTCTGATTAAAACGAAAGACTATTGAGTTAAATTCGCATAGCCAAAGCATAGCGAGATTAGCTTGTCCAAGTGTCGTAAGTAACAGATAGGGCATTACATTGGCATCTAATTCTCCACAAATATTTTAATTTTAAAACAACATAAATCTGAGGTAAAAAAAATATGAATTTTTCACCAGTACTCATAATAAAACGCTTTTTGTTGATGTATTGATAAGTAATTTTATATTAATTTAATAATTAATAAGCATAAATTATTAATTATAATAAGTATTAATTTCTTCATATTGATAGGTAATTGTTTTCAAGAAATATGTTTCCATTGCCTAATTAGGAAACTTTAAAATATGGCTCTTAAATTCCGAAATACTTCATATTTTTATTCAGTTTACTGCATAAATTATTACCTGATAATAGAGTACATCTGGGGTGTTTTTGTCTGGCTTAAAAGTGAGTCTTCCTTGCTTTCCTCGTGCACATCTCAATTCTAAGCTATCTTGAAATTCTTCAAAGGTTTCAAAGTCTTCTGCCGAAGAATCTTGAGGCAACCTGTATTCACACAATCGACCCTCTGGAAGAATAGAAATTGGAAGTCAGGCAATAAATATTTAAGTTGCCAGAAATACTATAAAAGCATTAAATCAATTTGCAATAGTACAAGTAAGTGCTTTGTATCAGCAATATGAGTATTATTTTTAGTAAATGCTTAATTTAGTTGAAGCGTTTATCTTTAGAAGCATTCGAAATTTTTCAATACGTTAAATTGTCTTTAAATTTGTAATATAAGAATATTGAATAATATGAATGAAAAATTTCCGAAAATTCACTATTTTTATTTTTACTAGTCAGAACTCTACTTGAAAGATGACAGGGCACATTCATGCATGATAACATATGGATGATGTGAACGTACGATTACTGTGAAACGTACGAATTACAAAAATGGAAGACAACAGTTATAAATTTTTGCAGTCATTAAAAAAGTTTTAATTATTATACATTAAAATGTATTTGACTGTAATATTGATAAACTACATGAAAATCATACGATATAAGATTATGTTTTCTGTATTTGACTAAGGAATCTTAAAACATTTAATGGGTAGCCATGTTAACAGTCTATTAATCCTAATTTACTTAACTGAAAATTAAATTTAATAACCTTCATGGAAGAGTAATTTAAATCAGCTTTAAGAGTTTAGACCAAAAAGATATTAGGCTTCCAACATACATATAAGTCAGTAGACCAATAAAATCCCAGTAAAGTAACCTGTTTATGAACATGCATTTAAATAGGTTTCCCAGTAAAGTTTTGAAAGTCATGTAAGTGAAATCCTGTTTGTTTTACTCTGGTTCAAAAGTAAACCTTCTTTGCTTTCCACGAAATTATCTCAACACTAATATTTATATATTTAATTTTAGGAACTTGATATAGTTACGACCATAACAAAGATGTAGATGTGTAGCAATGTGGTGGCTAATGCTATAAAACACGATGCACCCCCTAGTGTCAAAATCTTCACCCTATCTCTAAATTAAAGGAGATTTGGGAAAAATTCATTACAAATTTGAGGAGCAGCAATGATTTAATACCAAAACTACACTTTGTGCACGGGAATAGTGAGGAAACAGGTAATACAACGGGTAATTGTTTAAGCACGATTTCAAACATAGATACATCAGGAATTACACTTGAGGAAGCAAAAAGTAGTTCCTAAGAAAATTTACCATCAGAGCTCAATCTGCTCTTCTTCGCCTACTATACATATTTGAATTTTGAAGCTACTCGCACCCTACATATCTTCTTTATGAGGCACTACTTGACGTAACAGTGTTGGAATTCGCGCTCAAATCAATGTGGGTTGTATGCGTTCTTTTTCCATATGCCAGAGTACAAAAGATTGACTGATACTAAAAATCTTTGTCACATTACAACTTTATAAATAGCTTTTTCACCGTATAGTGTTTAGTTCTCCAGATATATCTATCATCTATAGAATATTATTAATTAAGGCACAGAAAATCATCTCGTATTATAATACAATCATATTTTTAAACTTTGCCACATTTTCTTTCTGACCATTGCTATCAACGACTTTTCAAAAAAATAGGGCAATGAGGTAAGACTTTTCACTGGATTTTCACTATTATACACATATTTATATCAATATTACTGATTATTTTTCAATGGACAAAGAATAATTATTCGGGAGTTATAATTCTCTCTCAGTAACAAAAGAACATAAAACATACAGATAGAAAAATGTAACAATTCACTTCTTTAATTAGTAATATTTCGAAATTATTATACACTCATGTTATACAGTTTCATTTAAAATGATATTCTTTTTAATAATTTGGTGAAAAAAACACCTTGGGGAAATGATTCCCGATTTTTTCTATCAATTAGAATTTAATTAGTGTAATGTAATTATTTTAAAATTAATTATTTATCGATAGAAAACAGTAGTTATTTTAAGAGACATTAAATCATTAAAAGACATTGTTAAGAATTAAATGATTTAAATTTTATAAAATAATTAGAAATCCATAGATCTCTTTTGCACTTTTTCAAAAATGGCCACGTATTCCATCGAACTGCAGTCAATCCATATTAAACAGAATAATGACACATAAATAACAATAAGAGGTTTTAAGAAAATATCTTAAACACACGCATAATGACATAAATAACAATAAAAGGTTTTGAGAGAATATCTTATATAAATACATGTACATTAAGTACATTAGAAAAAAAGCACTTACTCGCAGTTGGAGTGTACTTTCCTCTTCTATCTTTTGATACTCCTCCATAAATTTTTACCCGCTAAAAAAATAAATATACTTATGGACTAAAAAAATATTTTATAATTTTTCAACTTAGCATTAAATCTTATATAGATCACAATTAATAGTATTTAAAATAAAATACAATTAATTGTGACAATAATTTTATCTGCTTTGAAGAAATGCACTAGCAGGATGGATTCACCAGAGCATGAATATTATACATATTCTGTTCTTCACTTTTGAAAATTTGAAATTACTTTTCGAATTAATTTCAACTTTCAACTCATATTCTTATTTTTCTCCTTTAAATGCTAGCCTTTTACTTACAAGAGTTCATCTTATAGTGTGCATTATTTTAGAAACGTTTCTCTGAAAGAAATGAAAATCTCAAAATTAAAAATAATAATGTTTTTTTTAAGGATAAACTGTACGCGTATTTTATTTAATGCAAGAAAACAATAACTGTGCAATACAAAAATATATAAAAAATAAATGCAAAAATTATTTTTTTAAAAAAAGTAGTTTAAATTAATTTCAATACGACAATTGTCCATTGAGGTGGATTACTTTTATTCAAGAATATGTTTTTATCTGTGAATCTTATGTGAAGAAATAAGAATGCTATTAACATAAAAATCATTAATTATTTAACTAACATTTTCATACTAAGTTGATTTGAATAACACTCTCTAAATTTCATGAATTAAATTAAATTTCCCCAATCCTTTTATTTTAAAATTATTTAATTACAAGCGAAGTGTAATCATTATTATAATCCACATCAAAAGTTTCACGAACAGAATATTTTTTGTAAGTAATATAGGATGAGATTTTAGAATTGTGATATAAAGATTTGTGGTTTACTCAAAATCCTGCTTTCCTCTTAACTTATTATCTTAGACAGGCGATAAAAAATAATAAGGGTGATCAAAATTCAATCTGTACTCCTGGTAATGAGAGCATCATGGTGTCTGTAGTCACGAACTCATGTCCCTTAATCATCGTGACCCTCTCAATCAAAAAATAAGAATCTTAATTAGAATTTTTGAAAAGCTCATTTACATGAGATAATAATAATATATGCGGTAACTGGAATATAAACCAAATACATTAATCTACACTCCGTGGGAGAAATAGCAACTGAGGCTTCAGGAAGCTCTGCAGCATTATTACAAGATTGTTTCGAAATGCATCAAAAGATTAAGTATTTTGACTAAAACTATATTTTTTTGAAATACTTGCATAAGATAATCACTTTGTATTTAGGATTACCGTTTAAATTAAGAATCTAAATGTATGGATTGATTAGCATAATTAAGAAAGATTGCAAATAATCTAAACA
This sequence comes from Latrodectus hesperus, assembly GCA_037975125.1. Lineage (NCBI taxonomy): Eukaryota > Metazoa > Arthropoda > Arachnida > Araneae > Theridiidae > Latrodectus > Latrodectus hesperus. Next base: position 28,336,211 of record CM075862.1, read on the forward strand.
TTTATTCCATAAACTGGTTAAAATAGAAAATATTTATAGCTGTCACATGCCTAAAAGGAGTGTGTAATTTATAAATAATAGATTACTATATTTATATTGTTTTTGTTGCACCAACATGCTTCTCTGTACTATTTAACTGGTAGAGACCTGATTTGGGGTCTACCAGTTAAATAGAAGCAGCCGGATGATTCTTCGTGATTTTAAAGTAGTGACCAAGCAGAAGATCCCCAATACTTGGCCTGCCACCCCCAGAGGTATCATTTCTTTTGGAGGACATTGTGACCACACCCAGTTTTAACGTGACCCAGCCACCATTAGCAATTACGACGGATCTTCGGTTGTCCGGGATTCAAACTCATTATCTTCCGATAATGAGAATAATACACTATCCAACCAGGCCACCACGGCTCTATTTTTATATTGTAATAGAAATCGAGTTGAAATAATAATAATTTCTTAAAACTTTTTTACGGTGTCAGAAAATTTTAATATCTCAGACATATGCGTCTTAGATGTGTCACTGCTTCTTATAAAATTTCAGTTGTCCTTTACCAATAACATAGTAGGTTAAATATTCAATTAAAATGTATGGAAAGACTGAGAAAAAAGCCCTATTTCAATAAAATATGCTCAAACATCCAAAGTTATTGGATTTCGAGGTCATTTGAGGGATTCGCTGATAAAATTCAAATTAAAGATAGACTGAAACTGAAAATAACATAAAATCATTATAATTTAATGATAAAATCCTCAATTTGAACTCTGAACCAAGATTATAGACTTAAAAACATTAATTTAACACTGAAATACAAATTAACGGAAAGAAGAAATGCGGAACTGCACCTGTTTCTCAGCCGGCGTCTTGTATTCATATCCTCCCTCAGGGTCATCAGTGATGTACAGGGGATGTGTTCGAGCTGGATTTTCTGGGTCATCTCCTCCCTCGACAATGAATGTGTAAGTTTTTCCTCTTTCCACCGTTAATTCTGGTACTAGAAGGCCATTGATATACCAGGCGATGCCCCAACCTACTACTCCTGTAAAATATAGAACCAATATTTAAAAGGTTCCTAAATCTTGAATATTAACAATACCACATGTTTAAATAATTTGAACACAATGTGCCTATATATATATATATATATATATATATATATATATATATATATATATATATATATATATATATATATATATATATATGTATGTATGTATGTATATATTGAGCACTTTTTAGATTGTTTAGGATTTTCCTGAGAGGACATATATTCCTCCCCTCTTCTTGTCATTGACTTTCTTAGGATCAGCGGTCTGATGGATCTTGTCTGACTTCATCAGACAACTGGAGAATAAACCACAACAACACAAAATGAAAAAAATCATATCAAATTCCAGTATTTAGTTAAATGTGTTATGCGAATTGTATATTGGAACAAAGTTACCAATTTTAACACAGTATCATTGGAATAATAGTTTTGAAGAGGAAGTATATTTGAATCTCATTAATAAAATGATGGGGAAAATCTGAAAATCGTTGTTAAAAATTTATGATTGTCCAGTTTTAAACCTAAATGATGACTTATTTTCCTTATTGCTTTACTTCTTTCTACAAAAAGTTCACTCGGAAGCTCTAGTAAATTAAATTTTATAAAAATAATATTGTCTGATAAAAGTGTTTCGTATAATGTCTCACAGGTCATTTAAAGAAAGAGAAAAGAGATTCTAAGGTTGAATAAGTATTTCCTTACCAGTAATAGCTTGGAATCCTTTCTTGCCCCCTGAAGGACCAATCTGAGCGCGGAATGTCCTGTCTGCCGGACACACGACCGGTGGAACATGCCAGGCGCCATCGTATTTCGATTCACTGAGCCGAACATCTGAAGCAGCGGTCCGACTGGCATACCGAGAGGATGTCGGTTGAGGTTTTCGTCGATTGCTTTGAGTAGTTACTCTTCGGTCTGGTCGTTTGGTTGGTTTCCGGGTCGTAGTTGTGGTGGTGGTGGTGGTAGTCGGTGGAGGTGCAGGTGGTTCAGTGTCTGGTTCAAGAGGCTGTGGACAGTTCCACTGTGGGGAACGAGCGAAATCGATGTAAACATCTCCTGCAAATTAGACATGGAACTGTGTATAGTAAATAAAAAAAAAAAACTACTTCTGACGTTATATTTTGCCGCCAAAAGTTAGTTTAAATTGTACATTTTGCCTCTTAAAATTAACTTTTTAGCTATGAAAAGAGAGATTAAAGAAAATAGGTAGTACAACAATTACGAAATTGTTTTTTTTTCCTTTTAAATAGTATTAAAAAGTATGGTATTTAGAATTCATGTTTTGTGTTATAATATCTTTTATTTTCCTTTCCTCCATGATTATATAACAGATAGTCCGCATGACAAAAAATTGATGGCAACTTATTTTCATTATTGTTTTAAATTTCTATTTTCCATCAATGATAACTACTAGCTATTTGACTTTTTTATCCTTTGGTATTCCTCAATCCATCGTTTCACATAACAAAAAAATAATAAAATATTACTTTTATTTTGGAGGTTATTATTAAAGGAAAACTTTTGTATGATTAATTTTTTGAAGAGAATACCACAAAAAATAGTGATCATTTCCTATTTTAATTCTAATTTTCGTAATATGTTCGTTAAACTTGAAATCATTGTGCAATAATTTCAAGATTAATGAAGATATAACAAAAATAAAAGTTAAGCTAAAGAAAAACAGGGTCAAAATGAAACAAGTGACAACTCTTAAATTCAAGCAAGTAAATGATGAATGTTTTGGTGAAAATTGTTAATACATTCTTCTACAATAAATTACGCTGATATGAAAAATTACAATAACATAATTTTTAATGTAAAATTAAGAACAGAATTAAAAATGGTAACTTTAAACCGAATTCTAGAAATACCACTTTTGAGATTGTACTCTTAAATGCTTAGAATTGCTAATTTTAGAAATTTAGCATTTATAGCCATTTAAATTACTTATATATAATCCAACAAGTAACGATATATTTAAAACTGGAGCATATTTTTTGCTTTATTCTAAAAGTCTAGGACATCTAAATTTCTTAAAGTTGTGTATCTTCATATTATATATTTTATTACGGAAATATGTTGCTCATTTTCTTTTTTTACATCCAAAAATAACTTTTTAAAAATATTTCTCTTGAAATTTTTTAAAAACTAATACCATAAACTATTATGATAAACTTAACGCATGTAAGAAGAACATGCCATAAAAATAATTTAAACAAACCGTAAAATATCTAAAAAAAGTCCTGCCAGATAATATCTTACAGCAGACTTTAGCTGTTAGGTTTTTAAATTAGGTAACATACTAAATATTGCTACTTGTCATTAAAACAAATATAGGAGTCACACATTTAAGAAAATTTCTAGTAGTATAATAATTCATAAATATGTTACAAGAAATCTATTCTATTAGGAAATCAACCCTATTTCGGATTAAATGTTATATATTTTCTTGTTTATTTTTCCTTATTTTTATGTTCAGTAATTCGGTTCAATATTTTTACGAAAATATAAAATGAGCTACTTTTTAATTGAAATATTGCAAAATATTATTGTAAAACATTGTACAATATTCGATTCATGCACTTGAGAAAGACTTACCTTCTGAACGCATTCCACCATGATAAGACACTTCGCCTTTATCATTGAGAGGTCCGATTGCCCAAACAATGGCCTGCGGACCATCAGAATAAACATGCTGGTCATATTTTTCGTCCACTGTAAGCAAAAGAATAATATATATATATATATATATATATATATATATATATATATATATATATATATATATATATATATATATATATATATATATATATATATATATATATAAACAGAATGAGGCAAAAGGCAGATTTACTTGTAATATACTTCGCTCTGAAAATATTTCATATAAATTTTTTTATAAATAGAATTATCAATAACTTCTTCCCATAAAAATGCTTCCTAAGGACCCACTTTCTAATAATTTCTTACTTTTTGGGATATAGTTTTGGGATTCTATGTAACGTTTTCAAAGTATTAATAAAAAAAAGGAGTATTATTTTAATTTCTTTTTCTTTAACAATTTTTTTTATTTTGTTTGAGAAGGTCTGATAAACTAAGTCAGAAATTATAAATAAAAAAGCAAACTGTCCGAAACTAAATTTATAATAATAAAATGCTTTTACAATGTAAAATGAATTTAATAACCATTTGAAGCAATGACAATGAATCATAATGCACATGAATTATAAATATAAGGTGAAAAGGAAACAGAAAAAAACGTTGCCTAAGACAATTTACAACATCGCTGATTTGATTAATAAGAAGTTTTGTCATTTATTAAAGTTGTGCAAACATTAACTCGATCTCTGAAATTGTTGATGAGATTGAAGATGACCGTCTGTCACATTAACCTTCTTTCTTAGAAAAAAATGGCTGCATAGTTAAGTTGATAATGCAAAGTAGTTAACGACATGAAATCGCTCTTCCTGGAGCATCACTCGTACTCAGTAAGTGAGAGCCAGATATCTCACTAGTTAACCGTAGGATAAATATCCACTCCTACCGGACCATCGTCGCTAAGTTCTGCTCTGTGTAGTCAAGATATATCTTCCATAAAAGGGATTGATAACTTCTTAAAAAAATCACATATGAGATTCAAGAATATCAACTTTATAAATTGGTGAATTCAGTTTAGCTGTGAAATTAAATGCCCTCCTCTAACATTATCGACTTTCATATTAATTTGTCAGTTCCAGCAAAATGCCTAATTTCGGGATGCTTAAGGGGTAGTAGATTCTATCAGGTTGCAATCAATTAAGAACGCTTTCTGTCCACTTGAAGGAAACATGATTCCGGCCTTGCTTTTCTGAAGAATGATATTTCCAGCTTAAGCAATAGGCAGGTTGTTTTGTGCTCTCGTATTCAAGAGATATTTATCAAATTTAGCAGTACACGAAGTCACATATAATCTAATTATCGATATATTAAATCCATCGAAGTTCCTTCTAAACTAATGATATTGCTTGGGCTTCAACCAGATATCATCATTCAGAAGTAGCAACAAAGTAGACAGAGAGCGTTCTTGATTGCAAGATATATATATATATATATATATATATATATATATATATATATATATATATATATATATATATATTAAATTTCATCTAACACAATGATCTCCCTCAACTAGCTATCTGAACATGATGCTATTGCAATGACCTTGCTTCAGGTGTAGTAGAAATTCTGGGAAAGATGACTTGTCATTTCCTAGCCATAGCGTTTTGCAGTTAATATCACTCCGAATAAATTGTATCTTTCAGGTGTTTTGGTATTTCCAGAGATTTTACTCCACACACACACACACATGCATGTAATTATTCTCCATAGTTCAAGATAGAATTGGAGACATTTACATTCATTATGCAGTTTTCATATTTAATTATTAGTGATTTTTAATCATAGTTCATCATTTAAGCAATTTTATATATTCATTTTTAAAGAAACTAATGAGTCTGGACTATTTTTAAAGAAAGGTTAAGCTATGTACAAAAAAGCATCTTTCAAGAAATTTTTCTCCCACATTATTTGATAAAAGTAACACGTCTATCGAATTTATTATTTACCATTCATAATATCGCATTACTTTTTCCTTAATTCATATTATAGTGAATTTCTTTAAAAGTGGTAGGAAATGTGCTCAAATAATTTTTATCATTAGTTAGGATTTTCAGTCAATTTAACGTAAATATGTTTAACTAATGTAGAAATAAAGTCAAGATGTACTTACGTCCCACTTGAGGTCTCTTCACGGTAATCATAGTGTATCCATTGACTTCAGCTGCGTTTAGAAGCGTTACGCTGTTTTGGCCATCTGGGAATTTAGTGTCTGGGCAACTACCTCGACGTCCGACACACTGGAAATGATGATAAAATTTCAAAAAACGCCACATATATTCTGAAGCATTATATAGTTGATAATGATATCCATTGTTAAAAACAGTTTTACTTTCTTTATATTTTTTATTGTGCTAACTACTTTATGTATTAATGTCTTTGTGGAAAACGATTCTGGACTTCAAAATTATTTACTTAAAAAATTTGGACTTTATTAACAGTTGATATATTTTTACATTTTTATTTCGTTTCGTAGCTATATTAAGATTACATTTCGTAATGATTAACAGCTAATAATAATTTTGTTTCATTTGTTTCCATTTTTAATAACCATATCCAATACTAATCGCTTATGTATTTATAACTATTATATATTATTACTCTTAATATTAAAGATAAGATTGCTACCACTTAAGTTCTTAAAGAAAAGAAAAGTCACATCAAAAGATAATGGAATAAGAACAACAATTTAAGTTTTGCCATCACTTTTATGACCTTCCAATTAATTCACTATTTTTTATTAAACATTTTGTAGTGTTATAAACATGATCCTATAATTGACATTATCTATAAACATGACGTTTCCTATTATTGACATGAAGTAAAAATAACAAAGGCGTAGGGAAATTAAAATAAAACATAATTATTAAGTAACGTTCAAAGCTATTCATAACAATTCCAATTTTATGTTCTTAATTAGCATCTGAGTTCACCAAAGAAAACAATCATAAACCACTATCACATAGTGCACTCAGTTGCTAACAGATAATAGTTATAAATACTTGTTATTACATTTCTTATCAATGACAGTCAACTTTTTTTTAAATTTGTCTCGTTAAAATTAATTTCCTTACAGTAATCGAAAGGAATCTTAAAATATTTTTGAATTGTTGCAGCAGTATAAAACTATCACAATTATTTACCTCTATGAATATCAAATATTAGAGAGAACAATTAAACTTTATAACTGGTGAATAAAATTGTGTATACCTGTTCTTTTGTTTCCAGGTAATAATCGACAGCGTGCCCCTTTCTTTTCTTGTCAATCCAGGCTACAATAGCATCAGCTTTCTCCATTTCTGACTTGGAATCATTCTTACTCAAACCGAAGGACATATATTCACCGGGCTCTGAAAAATATTTTTCAATTTTATCTATTTTGCCACTAAATATAAGGGAATGTATTTACAATTAATGAGGATTGATTTTTTTATAATTTATTTCAAATCCTATAATAATTTGAAAATTTTTTTAGATCACAAATATTAAGCTTTCTAATGCTTTATATGTAATTAACTGGAATGAACAACAAGCAAAAAAATGAGAAGGATAAAAATTTTTGTTCGATAATTTTTATTCTTAAATAGTATAAATTATCTGAATGGAAACACCTTAGAATTTATATTAAGTAATAATGAAAACGTTAAAATGATTATAAACTGACTTTGTTAATTTAAATTAAATTGATTTATATATTTAAATTAATTTTACTTTTATAATTTGAACGAATTTGTAATAATTTCCAAAGTATAATATCGTAATTTTTCATTAAGAAATAAATTACTTAATTTGAATTTTAAACAATTGAATGTTTTATATAAGTACAGTAAATAAAAAAGTTAAGTTCGTGTATATATATATATATATATATATATATATATATATATATATATATATATATATATATATATATATATAATTCAATAAATTTAAGATAACTAAGATGAAATATTTAGGATATATAATTTTATATATAAAAACTACATCGAAATTTGGTAAAGTGAAAATTATGAAGCCCTCTGCTTTATGAAAACAAAAATATGACATATGAAGCATTGTATAACATAAGAATTTTCAAAATAATGCGATAATAAATTAACAAAAAGTTTTGAAAATTTTAAACTTCGTGAAATTCCATCAACCTGAACATATAGTTTTTCTCCTTTATAAATATAATTATAAAAGATGCAAAATATTCCTAAATCTTTCCCAATAATCTATAGCTATTAAGGAGCCAAATTTTCACAGAAAAGTAAAGCATCAGAGCATCCAAAAGTTTCTCGACAGGAATACTTCTGAAAAATCTTTATTGAACACTTCCAAATAACTATGCAACGTTCATAATACAGATGTTTGTAAATATAAGCAGTTACTTAATTTTTTAAAGTGTATTAACACTTTTAATTTCCCCTAAATATAACTCTGTTTGATTAAAAGGTTTCAAACTTATTTAATTTCCTTAAATTAAACATGAATAGTTTAAATTATAAAAGAGTACTTACCAAGTCTGGCTACTAACTGCATAACGATATCTTCACCATCCATAATCCAACGTAATTCGTAACCCAAATCGTCTCGCATTACTTCGCAATTCAGTTTGTACTGTAAAAAGAAAAGTTATCATCTTTATTGAAACAATTTGAGAGATTCAATCAAGGAATTATATATATATATATATATATATATATATATATATATATATATATATATATATATATATATATATATATATATATATATAATAATAATAATAATAATAATAATAATATATATATACATAATATATATATATATATATATATATATATATATATATATATATATATATATATATATATATATATATATATATATATATATATATATATATATATATATTATGTTTGTAAGAAAACATAACATTTGTTAATAAAGAAATGAAAAAATCATTCTGTTCTCTCTAAATGTAACATGCTTTTACCTTTTCACTTTATGAAATAAAATCTGTAATATTTTAATGGTAAATTAGCAAATATATTAAATCTCAGCTTTGCATACCTCGATTTGACAGTTTTCTGCATTTATACGTAGTACTTATTTTCTCTTCTCTACTTATTTTCCATTATTGCGCAAAATTTAATCTCTTCAACTATGATTCAACTTTGAACAATAATGGAAAGCCATTTAGTTATTTTATTTTTATACTTAGTAGTTGTGTTAGCCCTTTAGTCATTTTTTTTAATTCACATATGCGTTATTTGTTTACAAATAAAAAAATAACGTTTTAATCTCTATATGACTTTCTATACCTTTTTTCTCATAGATTTTCCTTTCTTTTTTTCACTGTAATCAATTTTTATTCTTAAATCGTCTTTGCAATTCTACAATTAAATTTGCTGAAAAACAATAAGAGAGTAATTGAGTAATTTTTTGTAGATTTTTGCAGTAATTTTTTTTAATTATAAGACAAACTATTTTTTTTTTAATATCTAGAGAGAAACTTTTGTTATTTCTAGATATCACAGTTCCCTCAGAAAAATTACAACTTTTCACTTATTTTTTTGGAAGAGAGTCGGTTTTATAAAATTTTAGTATTTCATATAATGTCTTAATTTAATTTGTGTGCTATTCCTGAAATCCCATTGAAGCGGTTAACTGTAACTTTGGCGCATATAATTTCTGTTCCTCAAAAACTCTTTGTGCATTGTATTATACGATGGATATCCAAATGGAACAACTTTTTCTTAGTTATTGGAAACATTCGCCCAATCATCCTGGAAAACTATATGTCTTTAACACTAACACATCAAGAAGGATGAAACATGATGATTTCTTCATATTTATCCTGATCGGAGAGTTTAACCAGAGCAAAATAGAATATCTATCTCTATGGTTTTGGTATAGAGCGATGGTTTTCGTAGGAGAAGGCTCCAGATTTGAATTTATTGACTATTGAATGACAGGAGATGAATGCCTATTTGCTGCTATCTACTACCACGTAGCATACCTTTTTTCAAAAGAAATGTATCAGGTTTGATACCAGCCACTGCTGAATAATGGAAGACGGATATTGCTCTGCTACATGCACTACTGCTGCGCTGAGTGCTTGGGAGTTTTCCATGTTTATTCCCCTTCCATACGTGAATACGGTCCACTATCTATGAATGCTCTCTCTGAATGCTGTGATTGCTAAATATTCTTTCTCAAACATCTATCAATAATTACTCTAAAACTGTGAAGAACGAACGTAGAAACCTTTATTCAAAAAAGCAATATCAGACATTGATTAGTTGAATATCTTTATCTTTTATTAATTTTAAATTCTTTGCAAAGAGTAAATACTCATGAAAACTAAAGATAATATATTTTTCATTTGAATTCGATTATCATGGTATACTTTGCGAACAATTTTCCAAGGTCTTTCAATTTTATTATTCATATTTTACATTAATTATATAATGACTAATAAATTAGACATTCACAATTTTATTAAGATATTAATATGACTGACGTCATGTAAGTTCCAGAAAAATAAATTGTTAGTGAAATCTTTTGAAAGATTTTAAAAGAGTCAAAGGAAAAAAAATAATGAAGTTTTAGCTTATAATATTAAGATCGTTACTGAAATAATCTCACTATGTCATCTATTATGCCATTTCCTGTGGACTAATTTACTCTTTTAAAAACTATAAACATATAAATCATCAGTGTAAAAGAGTATACGATAAACAATAATTAAAATTATGAGTTCAACATACACACACACATATATTTTTAGTAACACACCTCTTTAGTGAATGATAATGATAAAAACACAAGGCAGATAGTCCACATATAATCTCATTAAGAGATAAGAAAAAGATTATGGGGATTATATAACTTGTCATTTATTTATTTATTTAGAAAATTGTGCCGGGGAATAATCCTACCATTTGACAAAACACTAATCACAGACAATCAGTCCAACACATCTCAGAAAACTAAGCTGCTTTTTGATTCAACAATTTGTATCAGTATTTGTTAACCAGAAGTTTGTAGTCAGCATTTTATAATTGAATATTTTACCAATCATATTTTACACTTGCAATTCAAAGAACTTCAAAACAAAGTTTAGTAATAAATGGATCATATTATACATGCTATTAAAAATGTGGAGAAATTTATTTTTCCTCATTCTAAAATTTTTAGTTTAAATAATTCAAAATCTTACTTAATTTTACATACAGTATTTTCGGCCTACTCGAATACTCAATCGAACGATGTGAATTTTTATGACGCAAAATTATTGCGTGATATTTTGAAAGACTCGTTCATCGTAGTATTGGCAAAAATAATAATACGATAAAAAAATATATGATATTATGTGTTATTAAAATCAAATATATTTATGTTCTCCTACTTATCGTTTTTTACATATTAACTATGATAAGCTCATCATGGAATAGTGGTAAGAAATAGTTCTTTAAAAATATAGAGCTTGTTTCCTCCTAGCACTACATTTTTGTTGTTCTGGAAAACTTTCATAGACACTGAGCAATATTCACCAATAAAAATGGAAGAAACCTGGAAAACTTCCAAATATCTAGCCCGTGCAATATCCAACAATGAATGGATATTTCAACATTATCCAACGTTAGACTAATATTTCAGCAATATCTTATATTTGAACAATTGCTGGAGGAACGCAATATCTATCTAACGTCGTCCACTACTGTCTCGAATCGAAACTGGTATCTTGCATAAAAGATTTTGATGCGGGCATGTGGGCGCTTTCCAAAAAAATTACCTGGAAGGTGAAAAAATACGAGTATTCAAAAAACTTTAAGATAATGTTAATGGGGTTAAGCTGTTCATTAAATTGGGTCAAATATTTTTCAGTTTTAAAAAATAATAAAATACAAATTAAAAAGGTTTTAAAAGTTTAATCTTTTATTTTTTTCTATTATATGAGAAAGTTATTTTTCAAAAATGATTTACTACTTAAAATAAATATTTTTTTATATTATACAGAATTACATTTACACACATTTCTTTATTTTAAAACTTTTACTTTGCAATCAACTTAGTTTAGTATTTCATGCTTAAGAATATCACACACACACACAAATATTTTTAAAATCTTAAAAAACCTGAAAGAATTTCTGATAAAAAGGTATGAGTGTTAACAAAACATGTTAGTTGAATCATGAACAAATAAGTCAACAAATAAGAAACTAAAGAAATACGCAAGTCTTTGATTATAACTGAACTATTTGCGTAAAATCTGAAACGCAAAATGAATTGAATACTTTTTATAAAATTTGAAATAAAAAACAGTGATTGATGGTTTAAAAAACTGCATCAAGATGACCAATAATTTTGCATAATATTTAGCGTATAAAGAGAAATAGAATTTACAGCACAAATTAGAAAACAAACTTAATTTACTCAAATGATCAATACGAATTAAGAAACAAACTTACACAAATAATCAGCTTAAATTAGAAAACTACCCTAATTTATATTAATAATTTGAATAAATTAAGAAACACTCTTTTAGGATTTAATTTAATTTTAAGAGATCTATAATTACTTATCTCAATAGATTGAAGCATCAATAGAAATTTTAATTCACGAATCAAGATTAATTTATGCTATTAATTTTATTAAATTAAAAAAAAACTAACCTTATTTTTTATTTCTATAAGAAAGTTATAAAAATTTCTCTTCAATTTCTTCAAAATTCTGCATCAAAATTAATTTTTAGCATATATTTTAAATATGCAAGAGTCTCATTTGCTATACTGATATAAAAAATTTTATTAGAAATTTTCAACTCTGAGAATTATTTCATTGAAAGTTTTCCTAGGAAATGATTATCTTCTGATAAAATTATTTCATTCAGAAACTTCTATTTGAATGCTACAAGCATTACTTTTAATTGAGGATTCCTTTTGTAAAACGAAATTCACCCAACTGATTTTCAATTTTTTTAAATATATCGCAATGATTTATAAATACTTAAGAAATCCTGAATTCTTTATTTAAATTTTTTACTTATAAAGTAATATATGGTTTTAAACATAAGAAATCTTAATCATGTGTATAACAATCAAACTATCCAATATAAAATCCGTCTGTGCAAGTAACCAAAGTTGCCTCCTGTTTTGTAACTTAATATTTCACAAAATATGCTTGGAAAATTTAAATATTTACTTAAGAAACATTTATAAAGTTTAAAAAGGCTATTTATAAGAAAAACAGGCTAAAATTTATATAAATAAAACCTACTTTTGATCAGCGTTGTTCATAAAATGTATATTTTAATTTGAACTAATCCGTGACATTTTCAAAAAAAAAATGTTAAGTGAATATTGCACACAACTACAATTCTCAAAATAATAAATGCATTGAACGCATTTTTCTGTTTGAACTAATCCATAAAAGTTTTCAAAAAATGTATGTCTCAGTGAGTCGTAAATACCTGAATACCTTCTACCAAACCAGTAAAATTAGTGATACTAACATTATAATCAGAACTTAAGAACACTGAATATATTTAAATGTATATAAATACTTGGATTATAAATATATATGTGAATATTTTTTTAAATTTTATTCACTCAATTTCTTGATTAGATAGAATGGGATCAATGAAAAGTAAAATGCACGGATTTCTTAATCTGTAGATTTCCTGAAAGTCTTTTACACTTGATAAGAAGAATAAATCCTATTATATTCATCAGTAAAAAACGAAAAAATCTTTTTGTGAAGTTTATTTTCACATAAGATTTACCTTTAGGCATTTTCTTCTTGCCTTAAAAAAATTTCAACGCCTTGTTGATATTAAAGACTACTCAGGTTAAAGAGCATGACCTACTTTCATAGTGGCCTATAAAGCATTGTTAAGTTTATTTTTGAAGTCAATTTATCTTCGTATGACACCTAATAGGAATTTCATTTGAGTTATCTATAATAACAATGACTTGTTCACGGTATTTATCACCAACTAAGAAAATATTGCTCGAAACAAGAATCAGGTCAGACTTGATGGATTTCTCGAATGGTCTCGAAACCCGATATAAACGAATCAATAAAATAGACAGGGAAGTTGTTGCGTAATAACAACAGTAGCTCAATTAAAGAAAAATAAAAGCACTTATTATCTGTTCTGAAACAAAATTTTGTCCAAAATAGTTATAGGAAACACGTGTTTACATGTAATAAGAGTTAATGAATGGGTTCTTTAAAAAATTCAGATTCATTAGTTACAGAACAGGTAAAAATAGCATAATTATTGCCAAGTAACAAGTTTGTTAACTTAAATTCAAATTATCCTTATGAGGTACTCTTTTATATATATTACCGCTAAAGTAAAGAAATATATTCTGCAGATTGTCCAGTTATTCTACAGATTAAGCAGTCCGATCTGTTAAAATATGGAAAAATTTTCAATTACCTACATGTATTCGTTACTTTATTAGCACAATACTTCGTTACTTTATTATAAATAGGTAACTAATAAGCATTCGTTAAAGTGATAATAAAATTTCCTAGAGTAAAACCAATATTTCAGTATGCTTAAACTAGCATTATGTTATTCATTCATTAAAAAAGCAAGTAAATTCTTCATTTAAGTTCTCTATCTTCATTTAAAAATCAAGAAAATTCAATAAAATAATCAACAAATTAGATAATAGACTTTTCAACAATCTATGGCTAATCGTTAACTTAATCAATCGACTAACTTTTCAACAATCACCTTTTGAACTTAAATGTTACTGAAGCAATTAATGTTCACTATCTTGATAAAAATGCTTAAAACTCCTTATTCTATACATTAACGGGTTAAATCAATTGAGTTGAATATTAGCAAGATAAAGTGAACCCTCATTAACGGTATTTGAGATTTAGCTAGTAACATAATATTGATGTGTGACCCCTGCTAATAACTATACATTATTTAATGAAATATCTGTTACTTGTGTTATTAACAAGGTGTTTATTTTAATTCATTTAATGTGCGCAGTTTCTTTTTTCAATAAAGTAATTAAAGCTTTTAGATGCACAACAGCCAAAAGCAAAGATAGAAAATTGTTTTTAAACATTATAAATACTTATGTCTGCCATTTAATGATCAAACCACTTTGCTTTAATGGTTATTGCCAATACTATTTGAGTGTTATGACAAATTGCGGCAATTATATTTATAACTCTCACCAAATGATATAGATTCACTTATAAAGTTTTTTTATAAATAAACTAACAGCGTAATTGCTTTTGCAAGCAAACTTATAATTATTCATTTCAAAACTAGATTGTATATGATTGGCTATTATGTTGGAACATGTTTTTAAAAGTCTGATAATATATTGCCTATTTATATATGTCTAATGTGTTGCTACTGCTAATGGAATACTTGCATATTCCTATCCAGTAATTAATGTACAATTGTATAGAAATAATAATGTAATATATTTATGTGTGGCATTTTTGTTTTGTTTCATGGCACTAATTCAATCTAAATTTAAATATAAAGATTGCCGAAAAAACTGATAAGAATAATATAATTGTTAGAAAGTTGCTTCATTAAAACTATATAAGCGAAATTTGTTTCATTAAACAATTTTCTTTTCCAATCAATGCATTTATATTTTATGAAAATATGAATATTTAGTAATTTTTTTTTAAATAGACAATATAAAACATTTTGATTGCGTTCATTGAATGGCATTTTGCAAACATCGTTCATCTCGATATTTAAAAGAAATTCATTTTTAACTGTAGGAAGAAACTTATCATGAAATTTCCAAGTGAATTTGTGATTATAAAAGTTTATTCATAGTTAATTATATATTTACATTACATCATTTATTTAAATTAATAAAATAAGGGGGTTCTTCTAAACAGAGAATCATTGTATAACTGAAACCCTTTGTGTATTCATCTCAATACGTATAACAGTCTTAAATAATTTCAAAAACTTTTTCTAGCACTTTTTATTTAATTATTACATAAAATTGAAAACTGTGGGTGTAATTTATAAGTATTTTTATAAAACGAAGCCCTTTAATTTGTAACAATATTAAAAAATGGTAGGAATGGGAATAAATCAATAATACATATAAGCAATTTTTTAAAGTATATGAATATTTTCTAACAGAATTAAATTCTAAGCAATATTTAATATAAAATAAAAAAGAGAACTAGTTTTTAAGTTGTCGTTGTTTCATAATAACGATTATTGCACTTAATCACTAAATTATAAAAAGATTAATCATAGATTAATTACAAAGGGATAAATTTAAAGTATACAGATTGTAATAAAGTGAGACTCACTTCAAGTTCGATTCCCAGGGTTCTAGGGGAGGGAGGCACTACAATATCATGAGGAATGGCAACGCTTCCAAAGTCTACTCTCGCTTCTTCGCACCAGACACCGAACCAGTCAAAGTCGTGAATGGTATATTCATCAGGTAAAGTAATGACCACAGTCCGGCCGGTGTACTTGATCAGTGGAGCAAGGCTGAAATGTCACAAGTAAATGATGGAAACAATTTTTAATCATACATTTCATTCAATGTTTGTTACTATGTTATTCGCAGGGTCTTTGATATAAATTCGCCAAATTTTGGCGATAACTCATTCAAACTTCATTAAAATATTCCCCAAAAAGATTTGCTTTTATTTCATAGTTATCATGTAGAGAAAATAGTTTTATTTAATTTAAATTAAGCAATGCGATTTTCAACTCTAATTTCATTATTTCTTTCTTCTTTTTTTGAATTAATATTTTGAATATTAGTAAGATTGTAACAAATTAACTATTCACGGAGATTCTTTATTCTTTCCTATATTTTGCTAAAACCTGTGTTTACGTCTTCGGGAATCATTTTAAGACATATTTCAATTGACTTTTCTACTTGAATTATCTCCTGAGCAATTTAATCGAATTTACGGCACAGATGCCTTATAATCAATTCTGATTTTGGGGATTTTTTGGCAGATTTTCTTATATATCTGGCAACCTGGTTTTTATCACGTCATACATATGGAGATCTATAAAAATTATGCAGAAAATTCTATTTTGGGAACCCTGGTATTAACATCTTTGCGCAAGTCACAATACGTCATCTTGGCAACATTTCTTAATCGCCAAAAAAATTCAGAAACTGGAATCCTGGATTATACGGCTTCTATGTCGAATTTCCTAGTATATCGGACTAAATATTTTCTTTAACAGTTGTATACTTCCTTGTTACTATAATATCTATTTTACGATTCATTATTTAATATTTCTTTGTCATTTTATTTATATTTCAAGAATAGTGGTCATCGTGCTTTTTTAGTTGCAAAACTTTATTATAGTAAATGCTTCATACCATTACAATAAATAAATCATTTATCATTAATTATTAGAAAATATAATCTTGTGTTCAATGTTTATTTTGCTATTATATTAGATTTTACTCATCTCCATTCTAATTAGATTTTCATTTAATTTTCCCTACTTTCATAAAATTTAATAATTTGTAATTTTACATTTTCCTAATTAAAATTTGTTTATTTTTAAATGCTCATTGTCATTCTTAAAAATAAAATATATTTATTATTTAAAATTACATTATATTGGTGAGTGTTTATTTATCACCAATGAAATCGTATCAAAGATATGACATTTGTTCCCATCTTTCCAAGTACTGCAATCGTAATAGCATACGATTTATGCTATTCTTTAATTATTTATAATTTTAACTTATCTCTGAACAATGCCTTTTGTATTTACAAGTCTAATAATAATTTAAGTTTAATATTTCTGCAAATATTGGAAAAAGTATCTTTGCATTTAAAATTAAGATCACTCGTAAATCATCAGATTTTTTTATTCATAAAAATAAAGGAAAATATAAAAAAAAGGTATTTCCTGCATAAATAAATTATCAGTCCTATATTAAGGTAATTTTTTAATATTTAAAATATTAGATTAAAAAAGCTCAGTAATTTTTTTCTTTGATATTAATTAAAATAATTGCTAAAAAAAGATCAAATAAATGTTTTATCATTTAATTATTTTATTCAAGTCTTCAGTTTTCATTACGAGCAATAGATAATCTTTTAGTACAAAACATTAATATATTTTCCATTTTTATATTTAAGATAACATGCATCTTTTAAAGGATTTTGGTAATTTAAAAATTAATCTTTCAATTTTTCACTTCAAATTGTAAAAGCAATTTTTCAAATTAATTTTATAATGGGAATTGAAACTCAGAACAATGTCATATTACTAAATTGTAATTTTTTAATAACTGGGTATTGTTGCGAAATATTGACTAGTTACTTAAATTTATATCTAATTCAAAATCAACTGATTAATGGTCTTTGCAAAAATCTAATAATGAACAGTAATTATTCATTTTTTATATGGGTTAATCATAAATTATATGTGTTAAACCTAATTAATGAATAATTAATTAACAACATTTGTCCTCTATTCTTTTACCGTAAAAAATATAATAATTAAATATATTTATTGTTTTTATATTCTTTGCTTAAAAATTATCATACTATGCTATAAAACGATATGATATTAATTCATAACAATTACGTAATGAAAAGGTAATACACAAACCATTTCATGACTGTATTGTTTTTCATTCATGCAGTAATAAAAATTAAAGAATAAATTTGCACTTTTAAGGAAGAACAAAGATCAATATATAAATTTCTGCTGCATTACATTGATTTTATATATGTGCCTGCCATTAGTAAAAAAAAATAAATAAATAAATAAAAATAAAAAAATAAAAAATAAAAAAAAAAACCACATTGATTTTATAAATAAATTGAATCATATCAATGGTGAATTATAAATATTGCATTAAGTATTTTGTGCAATATTAACAGTAATAAAAATTAAATAATGAATTTATTTTTACGCAATGCGATTATAACGATTAACATATAAATTTCTGCTATGTAACGTTGATTTTAGAGGGAAATTGAATCGCATCAGTGGTAAATTATAAATATTGCATTTAATGTTTTGGAAAAAAAATGGCATCATATTTTACCTGCCATCCTCGTTAGCAAGCCTTAGACCTCTGGGATGTTGTCTAGCTCCCCTAGACACCCACCAATAGGCAGCTAAAATCAAATCACAGAATATATGAGTTTACTGCAACGTATATGTAACACACTCATGTATATACATATGAGTAAAATGACCACTAACCTGGTCCTAGGCCATCGTAAGTAAATTCAGGGACTAGTAACGTCTGGGTGTCAACTACCATGACGGGTCCAGATGACACACCATGTTCTTTGGTTGGTAAAGGTCCAATCTCAACAGGTTGTGGAATTTTCAAATTGGATGGTATTTTAATCTCTCCGAAATTGGCCTGCAAAGGGAAACATATTGAAAGTTATTTTTTATAATCTAACACACCAAAAAAATGATTTATTTTTCAAAAAATATTCAATAACTTGTAATACGTAAAGAAAAAAATTTAAAACCTATGTTTTTTTATAACCGATCGTAATTTTTAATACATGGTAATTAAATTAGTTGAATTATCAAAATCTTGGGCAATGGACTATAATAAAAAATAATAATCTTGTGCAATATAACTATAAATAATGGACTAGTAACAATAAAATCTTGCGCAATGGACTAAATATAGAAATTTGTCTGTCTTTACCATCCTACATTTTAATTAAATTTGCTTAACGAATTTAATAATTTATGAATTTTTATAAAAATGAATGACTTCTGGATGGAATTAATTGAATAAGAAAACTCTTAGTTTTGTTGAACTTAAATAAACTTAATAAAGAAATTTATTTTCTTTGTTTAATATTAATACTCTAGTCTGAGTTGAGATAGTTGAAAATCAAAACCTAAATTTAAAATATGGTAGAAAAATATTTTCTTACAGTTTTAGGATTTGTCTTGTGAATTTCATAAATTCTAAAATTAACATTTGTGCCATATACACATGATGCATTGGCAATTGGGTAGACAGATTCATCTTTGCATTTTAATATTGGATCATTATGAAGATAAATTTTAATAATAGATGGGTATGGACTCATCATGATGATCACAACCTGTGGAATGAGAAATTTCAAACTGGATCTTTATCACGGTGGAACAAAGGAAAATGAACCTTTTCTCCTCTTTATAGAAATATTATGTTGGAATTGTGGTTAACTTATTTACGGCTCACAATAAAACGGTTCTTTCTCAAATACCTTTTTTTTTTTTTTTTTTTTTTTTTTGCAATTCCAAATGATTTATAAAAGTCTTGGGAAAATAGAAAAATTCTCTAAGAATCACTATGATATTACACACTATAACAATAACAATGGTAATAATAATGTAGACTGGGAACTCTCAAATTACTAGGAAAACTATGAGTTTAGTTTGCACAAAAAAAGAATCAAATGCTCTGGTGGAAAATTATTTGAAGAAGAAAGAGATAGTATATTAAATATGAATCAAATACATTCAATTCTTGAAATAATTTAAAAATATTATGTTTAAATTGAATATTTTTTGATATCCTTTAGCCAATTTTGAGTATTTAATCACCTTGTCATTTAAATGCTCAAACTTAATTAGTTGCATTTTAATTGAAATAAAGTCAAATAAGAATCATTTATTTGCGAAATTTTAAATTTGAAACGAACTAATTTTGTCCATTTCTTAACGCAAACGAGCTGTTAAATTCACGGGCAATTGCCCATTTATGCTAATGAGGGTCATGAAACATGAATGAATTACTCGCTGCGTGTTCCAGAATTGTGCAAACGGAACATCCGGATTACCGATTTGTTGAATGACGCATCCATCAACACGCAATCCGTCAAGGTTGGATTTAACGCCAAGATTGTTAATGGCGACTTTTTCAACCGAAGTTGAAAATCTAATTTATTTTTCCTTTTTCCCACTGGCTTGGATATTTCTTGTTTCATGAATGTCTTTATTCATATTCCGTTGAAGCACCTTTGCTTCCTTTTCAATAAACCTAAATTTGTCCATAAACTAAGTATGAAAGAAATTTAGTAAAACAAATATACGAAGATTTAGAGTGATAAAATATCTTGTGTAATTTAAGCCTATCTGAAATAATCTAAATTTAGTGTAAAAATGAAATTAAAGCTCACTAGATCACATTAGAATTCAATCAGTTTTCAAATATTTTGATAATACTTGACTGTATCTAAATCTAATTGATTTCTAATCTAAAACTTTTTAACCTACCATAGCTTCTGGAACTTCAATTTATGATCTTGTTTAAATAATCTTAAATTCGAGTATTTTGATTATAATTAAACCTAATACTTTTGTCATATATTTAAATGGGATATAAAAACAAAAAAAACACCATAGAATTATGCATTTAGTTTGTTTTATAAGGAAATTGCCATACCCAGCTGCTGGTAATACTCTCTAACCAAATTTGATAGAATTATACATATGCGACATGAGAACACGTTCGTCCAGCAGAATTTAGTTTGCAAAATTGCAACTAAAGTATTTTTCTCTCACCATCTCAACAGGGGATTTTACAAGCGAATTTCATAAATGTCCCTTCAACTTAAGCATTTACAATACAATACTACCTAGATTAATTAATTTGTGAAGTATAATTTAGAAATAAAGTAATTTTTAATTTTCTTAAGTTTTTCTGAATTTATAACACAATGTAATTTAGAAGAATTTAAGTAAATTTTAAAATAAATACTCTCTTTGACAAACATATTGAATATAATGGTGAGAGAAATACAGTTCTTGATCAAGCTTAATTTATTTTGGCTTAATGATTTTTAGTTTTAAAGATAGTTCAGTGATTGTTAGAGACGGTAACGAAGAAGCAATTTGTCCAATGAATATTTTAATTGACAAAATGCTACAAATTTTAACAAAAAGGGTATAGTTTTCGCAAGTTAAGCTATACTTTTGTATACCCGATAGTATCAATATAAAAAAGTAAAAGAGGTTTTACTTTCGCCATTGTATATCAAATTATTGTCATATAATTTCAAAACTTTTACGATATAAACTTAAATTAATAGATATTTTTCGCTGTTTAATAAGATTAATAACATTGGAGATTTTAAGTATTATCTAAAAGCACACTTTTGCCAATTTTTACCACCACATTTCATTTATTACATGGCTTTTCACTATACTTTTGTTTTCATATGAATACTGAAATCAAGTTAATAAGAGGCTTTTCTTATTAACCTGATTTAACCTTTTATTTGGAATTTCACCTTTGTATGAAAATAATTGCTTTAATAATCTGAAGTTGTAAAAGGGATAAGACGAATGTTGCAACCAAGTGGACTCAATGGTTGGATGATGTAATAAATTAATTGAGCAAAGGCTGTGGTTGTTTCACGCCAATTTTACTCTGTCACCATAAGATTTTCCTGAGTATTTTCCGATAAGATACTCCTTAAAATTAATACAAAATCAAAAAATGGAAAAATAATATTTATAAAATATTACATATCAGGATTATAAAAGTAAATGCCATTCCCTATGGGATATTATAAGCTGATGACAATGTATATTTGCTTTATTATGAATATAAAAATTTAAGAAAAGGGAAAAATCTTGAGCACTTTTGAAGATGGTATAACAAATATCCTTAAAAAGAGTACTGGGAAAAAGAAAAACAAAAATTGAATTAATATACTGTATTTGGATTTTATGTATTTTTTTATTTTGTATTTTTCACCAATTTATATGGAAACTAGTCAAATGGTAATACCAAAAATGAACACATGCACCGCACTTGCTATTTATTTCCCCCGACTGTTCGCTTTGAAACTTGACAGAGCCCATGAATAAGACCTACTTCCACCGCTGTGCTGCACTGCATGGCAGTTCTGAACCATCGCTTTATTGACAAGCCAGAAAACTTTTGGGGTAATGACTTCTTCAATGATCTTGTCTTCGGTTATGTACTGTATTCACCTGTCCTGTCCTCGTCTCATGTCTATTTTGTGATTTTTCATGTATTTTATTTGTGTTATTCCTTGTATTATTCCTGCCATTGGAAATAAGAAAAATATGGAAACTAGTAATATACCTTCAAATTTGTAGGAAGCCATTTCTTGTTCCTGACGAATCCTTTTTATTTGAGCCGTAAATTGAAAATTAAAGAGCAATTTCTAAACGCAACTCATATGTGTTTAAAAATAAAGTAAAAAAATAAATAAATAAAAAAGGTTTTTCATATTGCAACTTTATTTTTGTTATTACTTGAATATTACATAAGTATAGATAGAATAATCATTTGTGCGCAAATATTTATCCCTAATAAATCAATCATTCGTCTAAGATGTACTTGAATTGCATTGGGACCCATCTCATCGCCAACCACAATAAATCCGAGAGGTACAAGGATTCAATCTATCGCCAAGAACGATAATTCCCAGACGAAGACTAATGAAACTAATCATTGCCATCAGTTTTTAATAATTTAAAATAAAGCGGTAACATTTTAAAAAATAAAGTATGTTTTTTTTTTATTTATGTCCAAATGAAAGAAATGAATTATTTTTGAATTGCACATTGGATACATTTTTTCTTACATATTGCGCATATTTTGTGTTTATGTTTTCCTTACATTAATATATTTATCACCATTTTTTTCTCCAAGTGGTAGGCTGAAAAAATAGGATTTTACCGCTTCCGAAATTCTTTATAACAAAGGTAAATACTGTATTTTTATTAATTATATGCCTCATACTCACGTTAAACTTACGGCACCAAACAGAGATCCACTTTATATTACGTAACGTCTTCCCAGTTGGAAGCCTTAATAATATATCTTTATGTCTGTATTCCAGCAAAGGAGTTTTTCTGTAAAATAAAAAAATTAGAACGATTATATTTTGCAATAAAGGTATACATTATTTCACATATTTTAATAAATCATTTATTTTACTTTTAAAATGCATCATAATTGGATTATATTAATTGACATTTATTCTTCATAATTGGATTATGGAGAATAAATATCAATTAATACTCGTATAACTAGTAGTTAATAATCATTATTTTTTATTTGTGTCAATTTATAACTCTTATAATAAGTTCTTAAGCCAATTAAATATTAACGCTGGATAATAAAAATGAATTGTTAAATAATAAAATTAATAATGCTAATTGTTAAGTGATAAAGTTCATTAAATAATACAGTAATAATACGGAAAAAATAAATACTAAATTTTACAGTTACTTGTTCGGATTAATGAATTACCTAATTATAAATTTATTTATTTATTCCTAATGTATTTGTTTTCAAACATTGATTTAAAAATTTATTTCTTTGTCAACATTAAATACTAAGATAAACTGTTCAAACTTATGTTCACATAATTTTAGCAATAAATCAATAAAATTTCTTAAATTCAGGAAAAGGAATAAATACTTTTAGTACATAACGTTTTAATGGAACTTACGTGTAGTTAACCAAAATTCAGTATGAGTTCTAAATAGACGTGCACAACTCTGTAAATTTTTTATAAATTTCAGAAGAATTTGGGAAAACAAATTAAATCACTTGACACTTTATTAAGTAAAAAAATTAATCATGGACTCGACAGATGAAGAAAGGTGACATTTTTTGTGACCGGGAGGTACCTAGTTTTTAAATCTAAACAGTAAAAAACGATCATAATGAGAGGGTTAATAGCGTTAAAAGTTCTGTAGGGTTCAATGTTCATCTGTTGGTAGTGTGAAAAAGAGAGTGCCACCTCAGATGTCGACTGTCTCTTAAGTAAGGCTTGAAATCGCAAGGCGGTAGGCTTTGTTTAGTAACATCAATCAACGGAAAAAGGTTATCGAAAACCTTTCGCAGTAACCTAACTTAACAAAATTTACAATGAATATTATATAATCTTCTTTTTGCAGCCTATATTATAGCCATATTTAATCATTAATATTAAAAAACGGTAAAAATGGTGTAAGTACTCGTATGATATCTCACCCCAAGTGATTTCCCACCAAATCTAGCGTCCTTTGTTTTAATTATCCTGTTGCCAAATTAAGTTTTTGTTATATTTCATATTATTTTTGTTGCCAGTTGGCAGATTTGGTTTTTCTTGTTACAATATTTTTACGTCATATACATGGTTCTGTTGTTGTTGTTTACTAATGACACTTGGACAAGCCAAGCTCCCTATGCTATGCGAATTAAGTCGATTGGGACGTCTTTCGTTTTAATCAGAGCATCATGAAGGTGAAAGTACGACTTTGCTCTGCACATATGACATAGCTACCCGTTTATAGAGTAGGCAACCATTCACACCTCATTCATACAAGGAAAGGACAAATACAGGATAGATAGAGAGGGAAAGTACATCCATGCCCGAACCGGGATTCGAACCCAGGACCTCCTTATCCGTAGTCAGGCACGCTGACCACTAGACAAGTTGATTGGCATACATGGTTCTTTTAAGTGTCACTAGCAGTTGTCGTTTTACTTTCAATTCGAACTTTTTGTTCTTTGCTTGTTGTGTTTCGTTGTCGCCAGCATCCAAGCATCGTAATTGTTCTTTCTCCCAATTCCTTTTTGTTTATTTATTACATATTTTTCTTATACATACATACACATACACACACACACACACACACACACACACACACACACACACACACACACACACACACACACACACACACACTCACACACACACACACACACACACACATATATATATATATATATATATATATATATATATATATATATATATATATATATATATATATATATATATATATATATATATTATTATTATTATTATTATATTTTTCCATAATATCACCAAGCATATTCGACATGTGACCTTGACTTCATATCAAGTCAGTCATTGCTATTTACTTATCTCTTTTACCGGTTGTTTTGAAGAGAAGGCAAACCCACAACAAAAAAAGCTTTTATTCATTTTTTTAGTAATACTTTTTTAGATTTTGTATACTATTATGTGATTTAAAATTTTCTAAAATGCGTATTTTTGGAACTTAGGGAAAATTTCAGCGTTAAAAAACATGCGCTTAACTTGGCGACGACAAAAAGTCCCAATGGTCACCAATGGGGGGGGGATATCCTACTAGTTCTGTAAAAATATGTGAGTTCTCGTATATGCATCTAAATTCACATATTTTACTAAATCACTGACAAAATATCAGCATTCTTAGGTTCCTGACTCAAACAGTCAATCATAGAAAAATAAAATGTATGAATTTCTATGTTTTCTATTACCTAGTTTTTATTTTATCACTTAGTTCAAGCGAGGGAAACCAATTTAAACAACATGTATATCATTGCCAATGACTCAGCTTCCATTACGCGATTCTCACATTCAAGTAAAAACTATTTACTAAATCATCAATTTATGTGTATCAGCCCATATTTAGTAATAATGGAGTTAACATGCAGTAAATTTAATAGCTCAGACATTACGAGTTTATTTTTTTAATATAAAACACCTTCGTATAAGAGATGTTATACTCACTTTCCTTTTTCATCTGGAATAATAAAACCTGTTGCATCTGGTTTCGCGGTTGATCCTCCCCAAAAGTAAGCATCTAAAAATTGAAAAGTACATAAACTTTCAATTTTATATACTTTTGCGATACAAATGAAAAATTTAAAAAAAATAGCATAGAATAGATTATTATTCCTATTTACTTAATTTTTTACGAAGCTAGATAAGTAGTTAAATAAATGAAAATGAGTAAAATAATATAAATTAAAACACAAATTACGTTATTTTCTCTTTATTAATAAGTGTATTTATTTGCTGATCATAAAAAATGTAGTTTCAATTTTTTTCGACATTGATCTATAGGAATTTTATTCCATTTAATAGTAACATAACTTTAAAAAAAATTTGTAGCAAAATAATCAATAAATTAAAATTAAAGAATGCACTTTTTTGCTTATTCAGAATAAACTAATAAGCACGTTAATTTTAATTTTAGAATTAAAATTAATTTCATATGGACATAAAGTATTTTTATTTTTCAAAAGATTATTAAATATTCATCAATTCGCTTGAAAACAAAAACTTATTATTTGGATATGGTGTTAAATAAACGAATCTAAATAATTGTAGATTTAGTGTTGAAATAATTGAGAATTTATAATTAATTGAATAATTTGGAATTTTTTTGAATTTTTGAATTAATTTGTCATTTTGAAATTTTGGTTTGTGAAAAAAATTAAAACTTTTAATATGATCTTTGATATCTGATAATTGATTTTATTATTCGAAGCATTGAATTTATGAATATTTTGTCTTGCATCAAATGTAAAAATATACATCTTCTAAGGCATTTCCTAATTCTTTTTATTAGTTTGGGTCACTGATTTTTTTCCGGATGCAAGTTTTAGATGACCAGGGCTGCTAAGAACCTTTAATCATTGTAAAAATTTTAATAATGTTCAGATGAAATAATGTCGGCAAATTAGCAATACACAAGCACAAGAGTGTACCACTCTGATCTGTTGATGTGCACTAGAGATTTAGATTTAGACAGGTATTGAACTCACTATCTTTAGAGGTCCAGATTAGCGCAATTCTCAGCTAAGTGAATACAGCATCGAAATCTTGATTCTACTACAGCCGAGCTGATGCCTGAGTGGTAGGCAATGTAGTATTTAATTCGGAAATTTAAGAGTTCAAATCTCATTTTAATAATTTGAATTTGAAATTATTAGAAATCCTTTTAAAATGGGGTTCTGGACACACTGTACCTCATATATGGAAAGTTATTTAAGACAGTCAAATTAATCAATTTCTTTTATTTGAAACTATATATTTATAACTATATAATTAATCAAACTCAATGTTTAACATTTCAAGTTATGTGTGTTTTTTTCTCGAACAATTATTACGATAGAAACTAAATTTGACTTTAAAATTCAGATCATTGCGAAAGCTGTCAATATTAATTCCGTATCAAACAGTAATGCTTTAAAATTAATATGCTCAAAAAATTTAGTTTCGAAGTGTTGAATGTGTTCTAGAAAAAATTATAATATTGTTTTCAAATGAAAATAGATTGAATCGGTCACCATTGATTCTAGATCTTTTTCTTGCAAATATTTGTAGATAAAAGAGTTAAGGAAATGATTTCCAGCTAATTTTTATCTTATATTTACTGATTTAAATCATTCTCGCGTTAGCTATTCTTTTATATATCTATTTTGATTAATTCTAGAAGGAAGCTGTTGAAAGAAACTCTCTGTTTTATATATATGAATATAATTTCATTTCCTTACTTTTCGTTAATTTTCTATTTTACAACTGCGTTTAATTTTAAATATTCTGCTTAAAATTTTGAAAATGCTTCATTTAAACCTTTTTCTACTCAAAATGCAACTTAACTTCATTTCTTGCTCAAAAGAATTAGTTTCTAATTTGTAATATCTTATACACAAATAAACTGAAATTTCTAAGTCCCGAAATTTTCGAATACGAATTATATTGAATTATGAAATGTATATGCTATTTATCAAAACAAAAATTGCAGTCAAAAATCCCAAAAATTTAGTAAGGAAGAAAAGCTTTTCTCTTGAAACAATAGTGAGATAAATTACTTCATAAACTGATAGCCATTTGTTTCAAAAAGAGTTGTTTTTGATTTATTTCTTAACAAAAATAAATATAAAAGCGAAGAGTTTTGAAACAATAAAAATTTATTCTAACACCATTGATTTTTGAATTCATTTCCTGTTAACAATCATCAAACATAACTGAAACTATGACTTTATCTGCAGAACAGTGGATGAAATGGATGTGCGAAAAAGTTCTATTTTGTTTTCTTTTCAAACGCTTTTTTGATACATCTTTTTGTTCTTGCGTTCACGCTCCTACTCAATGCGTGACGAGGAAAAAAAAGAGACGATAATATAATTCCACTTTTTATTTATTTATTTTTTATTTATTCTCGTAATGAATAAGAGTAAGATCGTTCGAAGATAGAGAGTATCCATTCTTTTCTCTATTGTAAATAAATAACAAAATGGCGATTATTAATTTTCTGGTTTGGTTTGCCTAGTTTTTATTTATTTCATTTTTTCATCGGGAACTGCAACAATACAAACGCTAATGAGAAATTAGAGCTCCATACCCGGAAACAGAAATGGAAGATGTCCTCAATACATTCTCCTATTGGAAAATATCGGAACGGAAACAAAACACGATTACAGAAAAAAAGTAAGAAACAACAATACTAGAGAAAGTTTCCTTTAATTAGAAAGCCCATTCAAAAACCATAAAATTAGAGCTAGACCTAATAATAATGGTAGAATGGTATAGAATCGGAAAGTAATTTACAATCATTTATCTTTTTAACACGATAAACTAAACAACACATGGGAACATTCTACCTGTTCTATTTAATTATTCTTTGTCTGTATTATGTTATTATCTCAATGTTTTCTGAAATATTATGTGTTATTTAAGCAACCATGGTAAATATATGATTTCTAGTGATGAAAATTAAAATTTCTGAAAATCCTTAAGGGATTTAAGTTGTTTTTAAAAACATTATTAAATCACACATATATTAAATGAAGCAGTAACTATGCAAAAAATATAAAATCGTTTGTATAGTGTTCTGGTTTCGTGGGACTTTGCTAAATGGTTAGGTGTAATTTCTTGTAGGTCAAATGTACCATATTAAAATTTTTTAAATTTTTCCTACAATATATTTAAAGGTATTTTAATAATAATTTTTTCACATTATATGACACAAAAAGAATTACTTTTAGGCGAAAACCAACATATTTTTTGTTTCTTTCGCTTAGATTATAACGTAACATAAATTTTAACATTTAAGCATTTTAAATTAAGTTATAGATTAAAATAAAATACTTAGGTTTTAGATATAAGTATAAAACTTTCTGACAGAGCAAATGTTTTTTTGCTCTGCAGAAAGCTTATTTAATACCTCGTCAACTGTTCAAAAAAAAAAAGTTTAGAATTTTCTAGAAGGGAAATTTTAATTTTTGTGGGAATTTAATTTGATTGTTTTGTATTCATTTTGACGTTTTTAAGAAAATTTTAATAAGTCAATTTATTTTTAAAAAAGTAAAAATTTATGAAAAATTATAATATGGAAAATAAATTAAAATTTTTGTGGGAATTCAATTCCATTCTGTTCTGTATTCAGTTTGATGTTTTTTATGGAAGATTTCATTGGTCAATGTTTAAAAGTAATAAAAGATTTTTCGAGAAAATTTTAGTTCAGGGTATTTCGTGTTCAATTTTTTTATACAAAATTAATGAAATAATGGTTAAAAATAAATATAAAAATAATCTCAAAGAAATCGATTTCATTACTTATAAAATTTTGGTTCATAAAATGAAATCATAGTTTTCCTAATGCATATCATCACTTTCATATCTCTAATATACATAATTTTTGTTTTAACTATTTAAACTGACAGAAATCTTCCCTTGTGTAGGATTAATTTTATCAAAAATGTGTGCCATTAAAATATATTTATTGTAATTCATAAAAAATATGGAGTTCAAACGCATTTTTTACTAAAAGTAAAAAAAATAAAATAAATGATAGATAAATCTTTTGAGCAGTTCTTGCTATTTACATTTTAATTTCCTCATTACCATTTTTCGAATAAGGAAAAAAATGATTTGAGTGAAATCCATATTTAATTCAGTTATGACTTAAATTGTAATATGAATTAACTTTGCAATTGAATTTAAAATTGTTTCATTTAAATTCTGTTATTAATTGGATAGTTAATTTTCCGATAATTATTTTTTATGTATATCACTCAAAAACAATTCACGAAAAATTAATACAATAGTACTCGACTTACAAATATTCAGGCTCATAAACAAAAGTAATCGAAATATTTTTTTCCAATACATATAGCATCAATATATCAGATAATATCGAAATTTATTTAGTTATAAGTGAACACTGAGTGGTAAATTTTATGCTCAGAATTTAGACGAAATTTCAAATTTCAAATTGAGTCATTTCATAAGAAATGTATTTTAAAAAAATCAGAAATTGAGACCATCAGAAATTTTGGCTGTTTAATTTGAATATAGTACATAAAAAGTGTTTTACATGAAAAAAATTTGCTTATGAGAAAATTAACTTTCCGATAGATGGCGCTTTATTAAATCTAATTGCAAATTTTCTCTCTATAAAGCTACGTCTATAAATATATTTACTATAAAAATAAAATACTTCAATGCATTTTACAAATCTGATATGCATATTTCTAGGGATTTAGTTAGAGTGGAGATTTTATTGAAAATTTTAACTATCGTTATCTCTACCAAAAGCAATATTTTCCTCGCTTAATAATTGTCAAGTAATTCGCAATAATATGCACTGTTTTTGACAATTTTTTTTAATTCAGTACATGATTCAGAAACATTTTTTGGAAATCCAGCACTGCCGTAATATAAATCAAAAATTTTTTTTCTTTTGTCATTGAGAGCGATGTTTCTAAAATTAAGTTCACGAAATAAAAGATTTACAATGGCACGTGTGATCAAGACACATTTTCCTTTTGCAAATCGCCAAGGTCTTTCGTGACCTTCTCATTGTATATTTTTCATTCATATTTCAATCGGAGCGGTGTAGTGACCGACAGTATAATGCATGCACACTTAATTCATGCAGTTTTTGGAACATTCAGTATCTTGTAGGAAGGAGGAATTCTCCACCGTTTCAGAGAAAAGCAACAAAGCCGGCATAACCTATAAACCTGGTTCCACCGAGGAATTTTCGGCATGCAGAGCTAATAAGAAAGGCCATGACAGCATTGTTATCCCTTCCTGGTGCATCATCCCATGGACAACTTGTCATGTGACTATTAATAAAGAATGAGTAATTCGACACTGATTGCCAGAAAATTCATGATTCTGTGTCTTGGACCACGTAGATTGCGTGTGCTGTTTAAATATATCACATGATCGATTGCCTTAAAAAGAATAAGATACTTTACATTGTTTAAAAAAATTGTTTAAAAATAGATTTAAAAAATCTGTATATTTAATACAATAATACAAATTTTAAATTTGCTTCTTATAATCATTGCGACATTAAAATTGGTGATCCGTGACTGAAAATATAGCAAAAATTTAAACGACATTAAAATATTAGCAGTTTTTCGGAAAGATCTTAAAAGGATTTTGGAGCGGCTTTTGCATATTTATTTTAAACAAAAATGAAATAAAAGTAAAAGTCGTATTAATCATATTAATTGAACCCCGAATTTACTTCAAATTGATAAATCGGTCCAAGAGTCCACTCATCATGTATTTTTTAAATGATATACAATCTACCCAAAGAACTGATCAAATAAATCAAATCAGTTTTGTCAAATTTCTTAAGACATGGGATCAGTGGACTCATGTGTATGGCCTCATTTTGCACAACTGTATCAGGCCAACTTTATCATAGGTGATTTCAATAATATTATTTTTTGTTGTCACATATCAAAAAATTAACTATCACTATAAAAATAATATCAAAAACTAGTATATATATTTGAAATGGTTAAAATTCAATCAAAAGAACTGATTTATTTATTTCGATCAGTTCTTTTGTCAGATATTTTATCTCTTAAAATGTAATGTCAATAGACTCAGGAAGCTATTATATGAATTTTACTAGTCTATTCATCACGGACAAAATATATATTTTACTTATATTTGGCTTTTATTTGTAAAATATAAGCAATAATATACAAACTGTGTCAGGAGTTTACTGATCACATATATTAATAAATAAAAAATCCGACTACTGAAATGACGTTTTTTAAGCACTTATTTGTTTAGATTTCTTACTGTATGAAACATATAATCAAATTCATAACCCTCAATTTGTCGTGCACAATATAAGAATATTTATTCTTATTTTGCTCTTTTATGAAAATTATATGCACCAGTGTACACACACATTGTGAAACAATTTTATGTGCAAATAGAAGCTCTAAAAAAATCAAAATTACACCCTTATATCAGGTACAATCAGCAGGGAAGAATATAATTTAGTATCACGGACATCAGTGAAGATCTATGAGCAATTTAATGCCAAGAGAACAAAGCTTGAAGGAAGCACAAAAGGACTTTCAGACCATTTCATTGATCCGTTGATAATAAAGGTAGAATAAAATGCTCTAAATATTCTACCATTCAGTAAAAAAAATGTCTAAAAATGATGGTTTATTTATTGTTATGTATGTCCTTTAAAGAACTAAATTTTTCCCCCATACACAGTTGATTCTTAACTTTTAGTTTCCTCTTGAACTTCAAACATAAATAAATTACAAATCATTTAATTTCAGTAGGATATCTTGGCGCACTTGTCATCCAAATAAATATATTTTTGATCTATTGAAAAAATATTGCTATATAAATTTGATATTTGAAAGAAAAGACGGGTTATAAATACTGGTGAAATTTAGATCATGACCTAATGGTTAGTTCTGGGAGCATATGGGAAATCCTCGGACAATGGACCCTTTTCTTTGAAATGGAAGATTTAAGATTTGAATACAATCAATGTTGAACAACAAGAGATTAATTATTGATTTTCTTCTTTGCCAAGGCAGTAGATTAATGGTTATTGTTTTAGCGTTCAGTTCAGCTCATGTTTTCAACTACAACAACAGGCATGAATATTTGTAATGATTCGAAATCCTTTTAAAACTAATGGTCGAGGTTGAATTAGTTTATGGACGCAAAATATGTGATTGTATAAAAACAAACTAAACTAAACTGCCTGTATTATGGGTGTTTTGAAGTTTTCCAAGCTTTCTATATTATTACCTTCTATCTAAGAAAAATGCACCTAGAAGGCAAAATGCTGTGACTCATAAAAATCTTACGAAACTGAAAATATTGCGGTTGATATTCTGTTCATTATTACATCAGCGATTTTATGTAAGCAAATTTTCAGTTAAGTGACATTTCCATTAATATCTCATAAAATTCTTAGAGACTTTGTCCAAAACTTTAATTTTCTCATTTTGCCTTAATGATTTTAGAACAAATATTTGTAAAGATTTTACATATTCATAACGGTACGATTTTAGCATGCAATTATAGGATCATCTATAAGTATTATTTGAATCAATGAATCAACACACACACACAAAACTCTATAAGTATTACAGATTAAAATTCATAATTACACCAATAAGGAAGGTTTTTATTTTACCTGGTCCTTGACCGTCATAGGAGAAGTCTTTTATGTAGATGGTGCGATCGTCTACGGCGTACACAACACCTTCTACATCATGGGCAAAACTTTTAAAAGGACCAATCTCTGTTCCATAATAAGGTATCGCAGCTTGAGTACTCGTCACTGCAACTAGATAAAAAAAATAAATATTAAAACTAATTATAATAAAATAATATTATTTTGCTGAATTTTTTAATGTTATCCACTTGTAACAATGACATTTTGACATATTGTCCTATTAAAATTGTTTGGATTTTATCATAGTATTGTAATCAAACCCCATCACAATTATCCTAAAGATATTTTCTAATATATTACCATAATGTAATCTACATCAATTTACGAGGTTAAATCAAAATTAGTTTCTGCTTTTCAAAAAATCAATTGCCAAAATATATTTTGTTGAGATTTTGTGACTAATCAATAGTATTTTTATATCTGTAGTATGAGTAAATCGAAACATAAGCCCAGTTTATTTAAAATATTTTAATGCGATTTTTATTTTTAAATTTTAAACAACTGCAATTTACACAAACATACATAAATGTTTCAATTTTAATATTGTAATCATTACTCTTCATCATTGTTTATAATTGTGATAATTTTTGTAGCATATTAATGCTATCTGTTTAGCTTTGGTGCCATTGCACAATGTAGGCTCTACTTTTTCAATCTACTTCATCCTATTTATTCATTTATTTAACAATATTTAAATGATTATCAGTCAGTATTTTGCGGCTTCAATGTAATATAGTTTTGTTTTCTTGATAAAATACTGTCTCTAGCGACTTCCTATCGAATATATTCGAATTAGACCTAGAAAATATTTTCATTCATAACTATGCCTTGGCTCTAACTAAAATGGCATCGAAATTGAAAATACATTTTGAGATTCATTTTGGTAAACATAAAATTTAAGTACAGTGAAATTTACTGACAGCATAGTGTGATATATTCATAAAATGATATCACGTTTATGAGAAACAAACTTTCTCAAAAAATTGGAAGAGTAAGATCAATGCCTTTTTAATCTGAATATTATTAAAATTAAAAAATTAACAGTGTTGATATCACTAGCAATAGACGGATAACAATGTGAAAAATGCAATGGTAAAATGATCGGATGTTCACGGCTGTATTTGGCAGAAACCATAGGAAAAATTATCTTCATAATGGCTAGAAAATTAAGATGATTACAAAGAAAAATTACTGTATAAAATTGTATAAACATAAATGAAATAGTAAACTTGTTTTTACACGACTAGATTTATTCCATTTCCTTCAATATTCTTAATACGAGAGTAAATAAGAAAGTAACAACTTTACTAATTCTCAAATTTATTGTTTCAATGTAAAGAAAATCTGAAAATTAGTTTCATTTTTGATATCAGATTTGTTTTCCGCCATCCTTCATTAAAAAATGACATGGAAAGCCATTAAAACAATTTACTGTGTTATCAAAATTGTATCAAATATAAAAACTCATTTTTTTTCTATTCATGAAAATAAAAAAGCTTTTAAAAGTTATTTTCAGTGCAAAAGTCAATTGTGTCACTAAACTAAAAATCAAACAATGTTTTGTAAAAGCTGTCGAAAAATGGAGCAAAGCAATTAACTTGAAAAAATAAAATATTATAAATAAAATTAAATGAAAAAATAAAATTAAAAAAATGTATTTATTGATTTTCTCAGCTAGAGGTAATTGAAAAATGTTAATATGCATCACTAAACTGTGAAAACAAAGTATTGAGGAGAGATAATAAAATAATAGGAAAAAGTTATTAGCTTTAAAATAATAATTGCAAATGGAATATAAATAATGAAAAGTTATAGGAAATATGTTTTTAAAAACAAATTTCTCATTTATCTGTAAATAACTGGACAATATCATGAATCTCTAGACATGTTGCCAAAATCTCGTATTTTGAAAAGCTGATGAACTAATAATACAAGCCAATTAGCTTTAACTAATAAAAAATTATAAATAGAAAATGAAATGAAAACATTGTCTTAAAAATTGTTTTTCTCAGCTGAAGTCTAATGAACGAAATGAAACATCTGTGAACTCTGTACCAAGTTATCGTTTTCAGAATAGCAAGAAATTATTTTTCACCCATATCAAATGTTATCATACCACTGAGGTTGCTATTTGATTGGAAATAACTAAGTAAATCACTCAAATCACGGAAGAATATTCTTGATTTGATAGATTCTTATCTCAATTATCGACTTTCTATACCGTTTGTTGATTCATTCAGATGTAATGTATGCAGACATGGATAAACATACATTCTATCATTTACCAGAATTATCAAGGCCAGAAAATAATTTTGGAGTAAACTTGACTCTCTAAAGTGAAATACCTCGTACAGATTGAAACTGTGACTTCTACTTCTAGAAAATTAAAAACATTTTTTTTTAAATTTAAAAATTTTTTGTTTTAAAATTCTTTTCTTCTCTAGATTATAAGAGATAATAACCAAAATAATTAAATGACCCCTGTCTTTTATCAACATTTCACGATGTACAGAAATATATACATTATAAAGCAAAAGACTGCTCATATGGAAAGCCAAACAATTATAGCTTTGCTTAATAGCAGATATAACATCGTTTAATTTCTTCTACATTAATTCCTCACTTGTTATTGGAATCTCATATTTGAAAATTAGGGCTCTATCGGTGCATAATTTTGATGAATTATGTTATGGTTTTGTGGATGTTCAATGATATATCATCAAATAACATAATTATTGGAATAAAAAATATATGAGCTTCAAGGCTACGTTTATCTTATTTTGGATAAATAACTGTGTGTGCTTTTGCACAACAAACTCATCAAAGCATCATGCATTTAACGAATCATATACCACTGAGATTGTTATTTGATTAGAAATAACTAACTGTATCACTCAGTTCTCGAAAGAATATTCTTGACTTGATTGATTCTTGGAAATAACTAAGTGAATCACTCAGTTCTCGAAAGAATATTCTTGACTTGATTGATTCTTGGAAATAACTAAGTGAATCACTCAGTTCTCGAAAGAATATTCCTGATTTGATAGATTCTTATCTCAATTATCGACTTTCTTTACCGTTTGAAACAAATGGCTATTTTAATCCTTAAATTAGGTAAAAATGTTCATGTATTTAACGATGGCACAATTAACACCACGTTACGTAATAACGCTTCTTATAAGACAATTTGCCTTAATGACCCACATATAGCCACGCGCATCCTCAACAATTGCCTTAAATCTATAACTATCGAAATAAATTGAATCATCAGTTGGTAAAAACAAAAAAAAGATAACATTTGATAGAAGATAGAATGAAAACAAAAATTCAGGTCACTGAAAGTACTGTCCCTACAGGAGAGCCAGTTATTTATGTCCCAGAGTCAGCGACAAACTAGTTCACTTAATTGATTTCTTTCGCATTAACATCGATTAATGTCTATTCAAAATCCATCCACATCGTGTCACAGACAAAGGGCAATAACTCATATTGCGGCTTCTAAAGGAAATGTTGTATAAATATAAAACCAAAATTAATAATGTCATTTGCTCAGTCGTAAATTGCATATGCATGCAGTATCATTATAATGGTCAATGTTGCTTAGTAATTAATGAAAGTTTATAATGAAGTATGAAATAAGGGTATTTTGTTGCTACTTACAAGTCCTAAAGTTAGATAATAATAAATACTATTTTGTAGAGCGTAAAATATAATATAGAGAGC
Organism: Latrodectus hesperus; assembly: GCA_037975125.1. NCBI lineage: Eukaryota > Metazoa > Arthropoda > Arachnida > Araneae > Theridiidae > Latrodectus > Latrodectus hesperus. The sequence goes on from CM075862.1 coordinate 28,373,885, forward strand.
TAAAATAAATTAATTATATAAGAGGGAAAACAAAATTAAACTTTCAGAGCAAAAATAGCTATAAACATTACTTAAAAAATAAAATTTTCATAATCTATAAAAATTTTACAAAGTGAAATTTTCTAGAGTATTTAGGGATGTATACAGTTGATGTGGTTTTTAATTATATAAAATATAATTAATAAATTAATAATACATATATTAACATTACATTAATAGCACTTTTCTTTTCATTCTAGATGCTAACTTGAAGGTTACCTAAGGCTATTTTCCAGTTGCCCATTCCTACTGCCGAAATCCCTAAATGCAGTGAATTGTCTCATAGTTCTAGAATTGGGTTTTAAACTAAGTCGACACCCGAGCTGCCATCCTCCTCCTCAACCCATACCACAATATGGGATAGACAGTGGACACGATGGAATTTTAAATAAGCATAATTCTATCTCCATCCGATCATTTTCAACGGGGTCAGTATCGAACTCGTTTGTAATTTGAATTACTCTTGCATTTATACATACGCTTCAAGCAGCCCGTTTCTGCTAACTTAAGTCACTAAATTGTCACCTTGAAATTTTTAATCACGGTCAAATGAAGAATTCGGTACCTGAGCTAGCTATTAATATTATCTTATTCATACACTAATTTATATAAGCAAAAAATCCTAAATCTTCTCTAAATATTGAAAAGTAAAAAATAATAATAATGTTCATAAAAGAACAAAATAAATTCACTTGGTGTTACTAATTATTCTTCTTATTTCATTATACAGTGGCAAACTTCATTGTTAAAGAATTTTCTTTGTTTTTTTCATACATTACAGTAAAGTCTAATTCAGACGTAAATCAGAAAATCCAGTTAATTAAGGCTTATTCTTCAGTAGCAAATAACAATAAACTTTGACTTTTAATCTTTTTTTATTCTTAATTAATGTTCAAGTTAGAAAATAAATAAGTGAGTTATTTAATCAAACAAAAGATAAAGTTGAAAAAAAAATAGTTTATAAGATAAAAATGCTTTTTCTGCTTATGCTCTTTTTTGGACAGTCTAAAATCGATTTTGTTTACAGTTCTGGATGATAATTAGGACTGAATACGGTTGTGAGAAATCAATATTGATAAGATTTTGCTTATTTATATTAAAAATTAATTTTAATAAATTGCTAGAAAAGTTATGCTTATCAAAATATTGTTGGAGAATATATGCAAACCTTGACTCTTATTACAGAAACAAAAATACGAAGCTGTAAATATAAAGGTGTTTCTTCTTCGCGTGTATGATTTAGAACTTAGCCACAAAATTAACCCAAAACTATATTTTATTTAAAGTTACTTTTAATTTTTATTTAAAGTTCGCTTAACTTTTATTTTATTTAAAAATTCATTTCATTTTACATCATAGAGGGAGCAAATTTCAAAGGAAAGGTATCTCTGCTTAGAAAAAGAACTATGGCACAACAAATTTGTGTAAAAATATTATAATTTATGAAAGTAATAAAATACAGTATAAATTCATGAAAATAAAAACTAAATTTAAATTTCATTAAATTTAATTTTATATTTTGTGATTAGTTACATCTATTTTTGTCATTGTCCCGAAAATGAACCAAGCTCATTTCTGTTTTTTGCGGGAAGAAAGTTATTCTCTATCAAAAATATAATTGTTTTAGACTTCTCTGCCCTAACTGAAGTAGTAACTGATTTGGTAAACGTTTCTAGTTTTCATCTCGCTGTTTCATGGGTTTGATTCTCATTTCGGACATAGATGTTGGCATGGTCCGAAATTGACTTTAAGCCATAAAATCCTGTCTTGGTGAGCAAAAAGTGACCGAAAAGTGGCAAATCAACCTTATAACGATTCAAGAATAATTAACATTTTATCTATGAATGCGAGTTTACAGATTTTCTTTATTATTTCACGCGATGAAGTTAAAACTTTTAAAAGAACTAAATAAGTTTTTTCGCTCAACCTATTCTCTTGAGTAAAAAGTAACAGGAGAGTTAAAAATTAACCTCTCCCCCAATCTCCCTGTCAACCTCTAATGAATATAATTAAAACTTTTACAATGATTTTATGGTAATGAGGAAAAAGTGATTACGCACAACACTTACTCGTTGCTCCTCACACACAGTGTAAAATCAACCACATAACAAATCAAGAATAATTAATTTTCTGCCTTTATAAATCTGCAGTCTGTCAGAATTATTTAATAATGAAGTTAAAACTTTTAAAAGGGCTAATAGGTATCTATTCAACCACTTCTCATGGACAAAGATAATTAGAAAGATCATCTTTAATATTATAATCCTTTATCTTCCATTTGTTAAGCGCCAATTAATTAAAACGAGTTGAAAAACTTGTATTTTATTTATACCTAAAATATGGATAATTTGATCAAAATAATTATTTTTAAAAGTAAAAACTATATCTCAAATTATATTGACTTAGAATTTATTGTTAAAAATTGATAATAAAAATACTTTGTTACAAAATAATATATGGAGGACATTAATATTCAATGCTGCAATAAATTTCTTAAGTTATTTTAGACTGGTGAATATTATCATGCTCAACTAAGATACAAAAGTAAATGGTAGCTTAAGCATATTCATTTTTAACGTAAGCAGAGGAATTTGAAAGTGTAATTGAAATTAATACAATAATAAATAAATGCTTGTTGTTCTCCACAAGCATCTATTTATTATTGTAACTACGTAAAAATATTATAAATAAAGTTATTAACTTTTAACTGTATATAGTTTTAAAGACCATTAATAAATGAAAAAAGTATAATGAGGATATTATTTTTACTAGCAAGAGAAGCTAATACTGAATAAGGACTTTGGAAAGAATGACTACTGAAAAAATGTCACTTCTCGTACAGTCAAAAAAGATCGTATTTGACCAAAGAAGTCATTCATAGTATTTCATATATATACACATAGTATTTAATATTTCATATATATTTTGGGAACAGTTTTGATAGTAACATTAACTATGAGCAGCATTTGAAAATGTTGCCGCTTACTTTTTTATTTTGCTACTCATAGCTTGTAATTCATTAAACTTAACTCAGTGGTACCACAGTCCCCATAGGACCAAGGCCTGCTGTGCTCATATTTGTTTTCTTGACAAAGGGTTTTGGGTTGCGAAGCATATGTTACGATTGGGTGTTCAGCTAATGTGATCTCCAGTGTTTAGTTATCAAACATTGACCTTGTATAGCAGAAGGATCAAACTTTAGACATGATGGTTTGAAGTTAAGTAAGTCAAAAATTTGTAGAAGACATTTTGCATATATGATGTAGTCATGAAGGTACCAATTCATGCATTGACTTCACAAACTTTTCATGTTTCAAAGTTACAGGAGATATCTCATATTAGTAGAATTTAATCATTAAATACCTGGTACAATCCATATTCCGAATGCATTGGTCTATATGCATATCATTTGTATAAGACTCATTTTTGTAATTCCATTGAATGTCAAAGCAGAGCTATCTTTTTTGCTAGATTAAAATAATTACACCGGCTGTAAAGACGTAATCAGGGCTGAATTTTTCAGAAAACTATAAAAATATATATCAATTGCCAAAATGTTTTTTTCAATGAGGAAACACAGTAAAATAAAGGTAACTCTCTGTAAGTAACTAGTTTTAGCAAAAATATGAAAATATTGAATAATTTAATAATCAAAATAGTATCCAATTTTCCTGTAAGAAAAAGTATGCTGTAATCTAAACAGAAAAGGCACAATTTTTATTTTCTAAGAAAACTGTAGTTTACATATAAAACATAATCATATAAACATAATTAGAACCATATAAAACATAATCAGAAATTTATTGTATGTATACTCATAATAATTTAAGTTAGAGAGCAATATGCAGGCAAGATACATATGTTGTTTTTGCACCAGCATGCTTCCCTGTACCTAGCCCTAAATGAAATATATATATACACCCAGCACCAGATATGTGTAGATTTGTTAAGATCAACCGCTCACAAATTCTCCTTTGAAAAGACCCCTGAAATAATTCTTGGTCATTTTCACCGCTTATTTCGTTACAGAAAAAAGATAATATCGATAAAATCTTGAGTACAATTTGTGATTAATAAAACTGTGTAAATTAGTTTTATCTACCCAGTATATATATATATATATATATATATATATATATATATATATATATATATATATATATATATATATATATATATATATATATATATATATATATATATATATATATATATATACATTTTTAATTTTCTACACTTGACTTCCTGAAAAAATCACAAATTAAAATTTAAATCCACACTAGTTTTCAAATTTTTTTCTACATTCATTTTCAAAACTAGGATATTACCAAGATTTTTTGTTGACGAGTTCAATATTTATTCTGGTAAGAAATAGAAAATTTTGACTAAAAAATTTTCAATGAAGTCATTGGAAGTATTATATTTTCTCCATTTCAATATGAAATCGATTGACTCTAATAAAAAGTCGCATCTGATAAAAAAAAAATTGCTCCATTAAAAAATCATCCATTAAATGACTACTTTTCTCTTAAAACTCAAAGTGATCGCTTCAGCAAGAGTTTTAACTTTTTCTAGAATGACAAATTGCAAACGATGTCTTTTTGAATGAGGTGATAATTCAGAATAAAATGGCGGTCTTCCATTCATATCTAAGAAGATGAATTGGGATCATTCCAGTTGGCGGTTTATTCAAGGGCAGGGAAAGACCATTTCTGTAGCACCGGTGTCCTCGTTCGTGAAGGGAATGTTCTCGTGTGACCGCCAAAACTTAGCAGACGACGCTCCTGGCTATCACGACCCAGAGAGAGGAAGATCTTTACCTTCACTCCAAACTTTTGCCTCCTCCTAAATTCCAGATGAAAAAAAATTATAATAATAAATAACGATAATGAGGTCGCCGGTTAGAGATAGACGACTTTCATGTTTTCATTTGCCGAAAAGTAAACTGTCCCATTTTTAATCTGTGTGTCTTTGCTCATTTTCCCGCCAGTCATTGTCTAAAAATTCTATTTCTTCTTCATAATAACCCAGAAGAAAAACTTTTTTAAACTTGAAAGGATTTCAAGAATTAAAATTTCCAAAAAAATGGAAATAAATTTATTTTTAAATGAATATTCTCCTTTATCTGAAATAATTTCTATTCTGAAATACTTGTCTTTACTGATGGTGGAACGCCAGTATTTTTTGCTTGAAACAAATATATTTATGAATAAAATGGTGGACACAAATATGTTTTAAAACATTTTTCGAGCTAGAAAGAAAAAAACTGAAAATTAATTTCAATCTATTGGACGATAAAATGAATAACCGTAAAGAAGTTTTTAAAAAATCAATTATGAGATTTATAGACATATTCCACTGAACATTTTCAACATTTCTTTTATTTTTCCGCTTCAAAAAGCGCTTGATTATATAAACTTAATCCAAATGTAATTTCACAGAACACGAATTTTCTTTACTCTACCACGATGATTTGTTTTTATAGGAATATAAAACCAACAATTGTAAATAAAGCAGCATAAGCAAGAAAAAAACTTTTATTATAAAGATTTTGAACAGCTAATTAACAAAATAAAATTGAAAAAGTTCTGATCTTTAAGAAAATACAGAAATATCTATTATTCAAACTATCATTGATATTTTTAACCATTTTCCAGTTTTTATTATGATTACGCCTACTTTATTACAATTCTTATCGGTTTAAAATATCCATGACGTCAGATGACGTTTCATCTACTTCACAGATAATTAATTTACGACATCGTCTAGAGATGGCGTCGTAAATCCGACTTCTCGACGAATTTGCTACCAGACTTCAAATCGGATTCTTCGAGAGGCAGCAAAGAAGGCGAAGTTCACCATCGAATGTCTGAGAATATTTATTTTTTCCCAGTTTTAAAAAAAGCATGAAAATACATTAAAAATAAAATATTAGAAATATAATACGCTAATTCTTTTTCACAATGCAGATTATTGCTTATTCTAGCAATTTGATTTTTTTAACCATCGATAATTTATATTTAAATAGGGATCTTTAACGTAAATGAAAGTGACAAAAAAATTTGTGTGTTCTTCAAAACATCAAACAAATATTCGATTAAGAAAATATTGCTAGTGATTCCCTCTTTTTTCCAGTTCTAATAAACTCACGAATATGTACTTTGATTGCAAAATGTACATTATCTTCATTATATAATATATTTATTGTATGATCATGTGTATATAGATACAGATGGGCACATTAACTGCTTAATAAAATACACACACTTAATACCAAAAAATTTAATTGCCCTCTATAAAAGCTATTAATAAAATCAAACCTGTTATTCATTCAAACGTAAAAAAAAGTTCAAGTAAATGTCGTTTTATCCTTCGATTACATTTTAATTATATTCATTATTCTTTAATTTTAAGTTTTATATTAATTTACATCTTTAATTCTTTTATTGTTTCGAGAGGTTGTATACATAAGTTCATCAAAATGAATACAAGAAACAATTTTTCAATAATAATGTAAGTTTTTTCTCAGAATACTGCCTAGCATCATCAATATATTTTTGCATTCGAATATCTTAATTATCAGAACACCTATGCCACACTGAAAATGACGTAGTTGAAACACGACGTTCTTTAATGGTTTTATTGTTTTTCCGGGATTGTTAGAACATTGAGACTGCTCATATATTTTCTATAAATGGAAATAAAAAATAATCATTGCATATTAAATCCAGTGAATGTAGGCAATGAATAATTGATTCGATTTTTGTCTTTTGAAATGATTCATAGTTTGCAAAACAGTGCAGGAACTGGCGTTGTTCTGATGCAAAAAGATATGACGGTTTGAATTTACAGTGTGATGGTTCGTATGTTCTTGGTTCTGCATCCTTTCAGTAAAAAAACTGTCGTATGTAAAAAACATCCATTGTTCTACAATTTCTCAAAAGAATAGTTATAATATTACTAGATTTTTTGAATAAAACAATTACAGTTTCAAAGACACATTTCTGCAATAACAATTTTCGTCGATCTAGAATAATTTGAAGCCCCCAATAGTCGTTTGTTGTTTTTTGGTTGTGGGTTGCATTGGAGTGAACACAGCTTTCAGAACAGGAGCCAGTGTCTATATATATATGTATAGGCATTGCTTCAAACATGTCCTTTTCAACTATACATTGTAAGGAGTCCATCGAAAACACACCTTTTTCATTTTTAAATTATCATGTAAAATTCAATGCATGCGGGTTCTTAAAATGTTCATTGTTGTTGATATGCAATACTATGTCATATGATAATTAGAATTGATTATTTTCCCACAGCATGAATATGCTCGGAATCACAGCACATATTTGAAGATCGAACATCCGTCACTGAGATTCTTAAAACAGTTAAAGAATTTTTTAAACTAGTTTGAAACCGTTGGTGTAAATGATACTTTGTTATTAAAACGTCATTTTTATTCCGCCCAATACTGTTGCTGTGACAAATCTTGTCGAATGTTATGAAAAATGATTTATGAAGTCCCTTCCATAGAACTCCATTATTACTTATCACTTCTGATAATTGAAAAATCAAGTAAATAGAAAATTCTACAGTTTCGATATTTCATAAATGCAAACGATATGGAATAACAATTTGATTTTTGGCAAAAATCGTCTGTGCTGAAAGTAACTTCTTCGTTGTCAGATTCTAAAAATTTAAAATCAAAATTTTCGCTTAATGCTTACATAATATAATTTCATGATTTAATAATTCAAAGGAATTTAAGTTTCCTAGCAATTAATTTCTGTTTTAGTTGACTTATTTTTTTCTTTAAATTTCTTCCTTTTTGACTGGGTCACTGGGAACCAAAAGAAGATTACGAAAGAAAAATGTTTTAAAGAATATGTAAAAATTAAATTTCAGACAGTTAAACCCATAGAAATATGGAAAATATGGTGAGCAATAAACATTGTTGGAAAACGATATGCACCTAAAATCTTATCAATAAAGGTTAAAAATGAACAGGATTAAAAGTGAATTGTAAATTTAGTAAAAACGACTTATAAATGTAAAAGATGAATAACGAAGTACAATACGTAAACTTATAAATGAAGAAATATTTAAGAAATATATTTTATTCATTCCTACGGCTTTTTTAATTCTTTATATATTGAAATTCCTTACTACAATATATCTTACAGCAGCTTAATTTAGTGTAATTACATTTTATTTTTCTATTATCTACGGCACTTTTTCATGTACTGGATTATTACTTACTATGCTTATCCCAAGGTCACTTTCTTTCGAAATATATCACAAGATATTTATATGAAAATCAATGATATTAAAGGTTAATTATCTGTTTAAGATTAATGACAAACAATCATATGATTCCTTTCATCAATTAACAATAAAGAGTCAGCTACCATGAAGTTTTTAAATAATTAAAATTTATTTTTAAATAATTAAAATTTATTTTTAAATAATTAAAATTTATTTTGAAATGTGTGAAAAGTTACAAATTTAAATAGTCTTTTATTTATTGTAATATATATACTGCTGGCCACCCAAATTGCAACACCAAGAAAGACAAGACACATCTACAATCTCGGTAGGCCACAAACCTTCCTCTGTCGAACTCAGATACTTGATCAAAAAATGATCGCTGTTTTCTACAAGGCATAATTAATTGTTTTTTTTTTTTTTGAAAAAAAAAAAACCACAAGAAAAACACAATTTTCGAACTTGAAATCGTCGTAAGCTCCAAACCTTAAATAGCGCTTTGAAGTGGCGCCACAGGCGCTCGTGATGTGCGTCTGCGCTGAAGTTCTAATCATTTGCATATCTCACCTCCGCTAATTCATGTTGTAAATTTCATGATATTTGCATGCTTCCTTCAACGTGTTGTATTTATGGTGGTCAGCAGTGTACATGGTACATTGAAGTCAATGATATAAATTTTTTAACCATATTTTTTTCAAAAAGATTAAATTAGTTTTATCTTTATTTTGTTATTTTATATAAATAGAATTCTTATCGTAAAATATTACCAAAAATATTATAAGCACATTTTTTACGTTCTAGATTTCTTAGTAAATGAAAAAGTTCTTTACCTGCAGTTGTCCTATTTTTGTAAAATATCGGTGTCCCATACCTTATAGGTACAAGTGTAAAAAAAAGTTAATAAAAAATACGTTATTTTGAAAATTTTGTTTTTGGCCTAAAAACTTTTATTTGTGGTCAGTTATTTCTAAACATGTCATATCCGGTTCGCAAAACTTGGAATGTAAAAACAAAAAAAAAACGTTAAGTTATCGTTTTCTACTTACGTGATGATATATAGTAAAAAATAAAAAAAAACGCGTTGATGTTTTGGGAAATAACCATCAACCGTGAAACTAGAATTCCGATTCGGGGTCACTATTCTTGTTAAAGCGCTTATTGGCCTTGAAGCACTTCGTAAAGGCATTGGAGATCGAATTCTACATAAATAACAGAAACCAATCGCGTGACTTTCAAATGCACGTGAGTTCAAAGAGTTATTTCAATTTTTATTTTTAAATTGAATTCTTTATCATTTATAATTAATTGTTGTAGTTAACTGTATTCTCTCATTTCATTTTCTAAAATATTTTTAGATATTAATTTATAATTTTGTTAACCGCTTGTTACAGATAATGAAAAAGAATTATTTACAAAAGAAAACAATATTCTTTTTTCAATAATTAACTTAAGTTAAAACTAAATTAATAGAATGCTAATATATATATATATATATATATATATATATATATATATATATATATAATAGCATATAAACTATTTAACAAAATATTTATAGCTCAAAAAATAAATAATAAATGTAAGAGTATAGCAAAAATTTATTCCAGTGGAAATATTTTTTGAACTGGTTTAAGGAGTATATACACTGTTCGAAAGAACAGACATATAATTCCAAAAAGATGTAAAAAGCGAACGTAGATTCATTTGTATATTAGTATGTTAATATAAATATGAAATTATAAAATTTCACATTAAACGGGCAGCATAGTATTGAAAATTCTCAAATGAAAAAAATGATTGTAGAACTCTTTAATGTCAATATCTGCTATGATAGTGCATTACGTGCTACTAAAAATAATGAAATATCTTTGTTCACAAACAATGTAATTGGTCCTTTAAATTAAAGACAAGCATATAAGATTTCTAATTTATAATACCAAATATTCTTTTAATGCTCGATTAAGGCAAACATTTAAGATTATGATGGCCATGAAAGAGCTTTAACTTCTCTTAGATATTTCCTTCTATTTCTTGCTGATTATGGTTGAGCACTGTTTTGTTGAAAAACAGCTCTTGTTATACATTAGAATACTTTTAGTATGTAAATAATTAAAGGCAACAACTATAATTCAGATTGAACTAATTGAATACAAATTTCCTTTATTAATTTTATGTGAGCAATTAAAATTCAAAAATAGATGTATGTAAAATATTCCTATAACTGTTGCCTAGTAATGTCATATTTCAGCCTTATCACTTTGGGAGGCCAACAGATACGGTAATAAAAAACGTATCGATGCATGTTAACAAGATGCGCTACAAAATGAGACAGTGCTCCTAGCTATCATATTTTGCAATTAATGGTTTTATCACAAAAGTTAAACGAAGTTCAAGCAAAAATATAATTGTTAAGTTGTCGAAAAGCCATGATTTTAACGACATTTAACCCACAAAAATACGATCATACCAAAGAAGACATGGCATATTGCTTTCTGAGCGAGTTCCAACACAATTACAGCAAAGAACGTGGAGCAAGGAACGATTTACTCGCATCGCTTACAGTTTTTGAGTTGAGTTGAGTTGGTTACTAAATTGTGTTGATTGTTTTATTTGTTTTGCATTTATGCTTTGCTTGCTCAACTATTAAGCGCTTCTTTGCAGAACATTTGTAAGAACTACAGTTCTTAAGCGAATTCAGGATACACTACTAAGAAGTTTCTATATTAAACTTCTGAGGAATGAATTGCGGTATTTAATCTGCTAATGTCCTACATTATAATTAGCAAGTGGAAAGGGCTATCTCTTATATTGAAAACATGACGACAAGATGGTGAAAACATTAACCATCTACCTGAATAATCGTGTAAGAAAATGAAGGAAAAAAATTGCTGACTCTAATGTTCTCTAAATCAGTTGTCTTTCTGATTGAATATTGAAGTTTAAAATTACTGGATTAGTTTTTATTTCTTAGAATCTCTTCCAATTTATGTCTAAACTATATTTAATCAATCATTTCTTTAAAAGAAAAATAATAAAAAATTTCATTTTTGGAAAAATTATTCAATTTCAGATTTGACTTGTTTAAATAATTGTATATTTTAATTTAAATTTTGTAAATTATTCAGTATGTATACATATATTCGTGTAAAAGCTTTAAGTATACCTCTAAAACTCCCAAGCACCCACGTCGATAGACGTGTATGTATAAAACAAAAATAATCCCCTCCATCGAGTAAATTACCTTCCTAGAGGATTTTTCCTACATAATCACAAGCAAAAATTAAAAATAAAAAAACACCCATCCTCGAATGACTTCGAAATGTCTAGCCCGGTGAATGTGCATGCAAAAGAGCAACATCCACTTCCCGCTGTTCTACGACTGGGATCGACAATAGGACCTTTGATTCTGAAGCGCACTGCTCTAACATCAGGCCCTGGTGAGCCTAAAGAAACTCTTGTTTTTAAGAGCAATGTCTATAACTTAGCGTCACTATACGAAATAAAACAACTAAAAATTCATATTAAAAATCGCTTATTCGATACTAATTAATATGATTTAACTTTATACTGATTAATTTATTAGCATTTAAAAAAGAAAGTTTTGCATCGCAATTAAAAAAAAATACTTTTAAAGAAAAGTATGCGTCTTGATTTTCTTCATATCTTAAGAATAAAAAGTGCTGATGTTTACAATATGACTTTCCGAAAATATTATTATCATATTTATGATTACAATGTATACAATGAGTGCAACTTTTGGAATTTACGTGACTGTAGTTACAGCTTAAATGTAAAGTTATGGAGCGTAAGTGAAGTGAAGTGTGAAGCATTGGTGCTGTAATTCTTCACGAATTCAGATTAAAAAATAAATTAATAAAAAATTTTAAAAAGTAATAAAACCTTATCATTTTTAAAATTAGTAGATATCTATTTGAAGGTTAGTGTTCTAAAATAACTTTTTTTGTATGTAAATTGTCTCTAAAAATATAAACTAATTGCTACCTTTGTGCAGTTCAGATTGCACTATTGATGGTTTGATGTACATTAGATGGTGACAATGATTTCAGACAGATTCTCGTCCATTGTCCTACATCACGGTTGTCGGTCAGATTGTGAAAAAAGGGAAATTACTTTCGAATAAATTGAGGAGAAAACACTGTCCATAGCGACCCGATTCTCACAATTAGAAGTTTGTGACCGTAACCACATTGTCCACGATGAGTTACTTGATGTATCGTTTTCCTTTTCTCCATTGCTATCAGAAGAATAATTCAGCCATTCTATTCTATTCATGGCGACCATAAAAATAAAACTAAATAGTTTTTGCTCCAAATAGTTTGATTTACTTTGGAACATACTAATATAATATACTTTTAATATCATTATTCCATGCCATAGACTTCAAATAGCTAATATTAAAATTTTTTGAAAGGGGTATTATTAAGGTAATTTATTTTCTGTGTAATCTGTTGAGATAAGTGCTATAATTTCGAATCAACTATCGATTCATAATTATTATCCTCGTTTAAAATTAATACTTACCTAAAACTATATCTGCTGATATTATAAATAGAATGTTCTATTTTCAAGAATATCGGCAATTTATTAGTAACATTTCATTTGAATTTAGAGTAATTTTATTAATTTGTTATCAATTTTAACTGTTATATTTATGGTAACAGATTAGTATACTTTATATAGCTAATATTAAAATTTTTGAAACTGATTAGGGTATTATTATGATAATTTCTATTCAGTGTAAACTATTAATGTAAGTGCTATAATTTTTAATCAAATATCGGTACATTTTCTGTAAGTTGGTCAAATTTAAATTTTTGTTATTATGTAATGAATTTATTAGGTTAGATAATAAAGCCAATGTACTTTTGTTGGTGAAATATCGAAAATAAAGTCATCAATGTATCAACCCTATAAACAATAAATTCTAAGTACTCTTTGATTTTAAGCATCTAAAAGGGTATAATAAATTCAGATTAAATTTTAGGCTTAAAAACTTTCATGTTTAGTAAATATTTGTTTTTAGTATATTGACAAGAATTCATTATTAATTAGAGTTAATTAAAGTTCTTTAAATTTAAAAAAAAAGATCTAAAATTTTGAAAAATTATCACCTTTCTTTTTTCAAGAAAACGTCTAGTTTCAAGTAAATTTCTTTTCCAAGAAAAATAAATTTTCAAAATAAAATTAACTATTTTTCTTTTAAAATTAATTGAGATTGGTAACATCGTAGAATTACTGAAAAGTGTTCAAAGCAATTGTTTAAATAGAAGCCGGATATAATTTACATGCCTTACAATGTTTTCTTAATATTTCGAAATTAAAGAATTATTGGTGCATATTTTCTAAAATCTTTGTGTGATCGTCAAGAAAATGTAATATAAAGATAATACTAAGCAAATGTTGATAAATATTTGTGAAGCAAAAAATATGTAATTTTAGCAAAAAATATTAATAATATTTTTATTAAATTCATCTAAAACAGGGTTATCAAAACATTAATCAATATTAAAGTTTTTAAAATATCAATAAATTAAGAATAAATGTTTCTTCAAAGAGTTATTGAGAATATTGCATAAAAGAAAGATGCCAGATTCTCGGGCAAGCAATAAAGAAAAATTAGAAATGTTTTCGATTTCTTTCGATTTTTTTAATACAGAATATATTTGTAATACCTCTAATAGATGCTTGAAGATAGATAATAATATATATAGATTATAAATAATTTACATAATTATATTTTATACATTTTTTTATTGAAACCGATTATTTTATATGCTGTCATATTTTAAAATAGATTTTGAGATAAAGATCATATACATATTTTAAAAACAGCGCTAAAAATGAATTTTAAGCATACTATAGTAAAAAGTATAGTATTTAGCAAATGTATTTGAGTTACTGTAAAATAGGTGAAATATAAGAAGCTAACAATCTATAGAGATCCAAAGTAGGAAATAGTTAAAAAAAAAATTAATTATTTCTTCTTCAAGTGACCGAAATTTAAAAAAACACTTCAAGCATAATTATAAAATGGCATTTACCGAATTTTCATACAGTCATCATATACCATTTAATTTGTATACATTTTAGCCCTACTTTTAGCTTTCTAATGCAGTTTCAAAAACAAGAAAATATCAAAATAATATTCCTTTTCAAGCAACAATAGCAAATACGTTTATAAAAACATGGAAAACATTATAAATCATGGTTATTATTATACGAATACCAAATTTCAGAAAAGAACTTTATGAATTTTTTTATATACTTACTTATTTATGTAATACATAAATAGAAAATTTTGATTTTCCTAACCTACATTTGTGATTTTAATCTGTTAATGTCCTACATTTTAATTTGAAAGATGGAAGGGTTTTCTCTCCTCAACGTGGAGGATGTGATGACAAGATTATTGATGATGAAAACATTAACCATCTGCGTGTGCCCATGTGAGGAAAATGGCGGGAAAAAAATCTTCGGAACATACATTTATATTTGTTACAGACTGTGATTGAAAACGGATGATTAGATTTCAGGCACTGTGTTCCCGCAATTAAATGTCTTAGTGATTGCGAACGGAAGGGTGGAATTACTCTATTGGAACGAATTTTCTTTTTTTGTCTTAAAAATTCTTTTATTACATATCTAAGCGATATATAATCAATCATATATTTGAAAGAAGAAAGATGTAAATTTTTATTTTTGAAAATACATAATTTTGAAACATTTTTAAATGATAGTGCCTTCTTTCGATAGATTGAGTTTTTTCTTTCTTACTTTTCCTCCTTAAGCGATAATTTTTCGAATACTTTCAGGTAACTGACCAAATATTGACACATTTTTTTTAATTTTACTTAACATATAGTTTTTTTATTGATTTAAGTTATGAAATTGTAAATGCATAACTTAATCATATAGTGGTCGAAATTTTTTGCATAACCTATTACTGAAGTATCTTTAATTCTGGCATTGCTTTTGTCTTAGCATAAAAGATATATGACTTTTATAAAATTGCAATGACTCTGAATTCTGTAAGAAGCACTCGTGACACTTTTCGCATGGTTTCTTTTGCGTCTTCTTAGTAAGAATAGAATAATAAAAGAATTATGTGCGTGAGTTACAGAAGGGCATCATGATTAAAATTGATTCGAAAGTAACTTAGTATTTTTTGCGTACTACAATTTTGATTTTATAGCTTCCAAAAGTAAGCAATCGGTTATTGGTGATTTGGATATAGTTTTAGATATAATCTGAAGACTAAACATCCATTCTGATGCAGGAACACACGCGCGATCAGAAAAATACAATCGCCAACTAAAGCTCGAGATCGTTATTTGCAGTTCCATCCAAATAAGATAGTAGAGTTAGCTGTATTTTAGATATTTTTAAACCCCTAATTTTCCTTATTGAAAACATCAGTCATTCCTTTAAAATTTAATTTTAACCAGCATATTTCAAACAAATGTTATCTAATTTTATGGATTTAAAACTGCATATAACTAACACTTAATGTCAAAACTTCTTTAAATAATTACAAGAATCAGTAACTAAGTAAATATGATAAACAACAATTCTCTATAATTCAGCAATGATGCATTTATTTATTACAAATGAACTCTAAGAGATTGATTTAAAAATTAGTCCTAAATGTTTTACAAATATAAAATTATTTAAATTAGCAAAATGAATCTAATACAATCTTTTAATAACTGAGAAATAAGAAGGCCAAATTCTGATCATGTCAAAAATTGGTAGGTAATAAAGGCATCATCTGATAAATGCTTCATATTGGATAGTTCATGCCGCTTCCATGTTGGATAGTTTCCATGATGGAAGATAGGGAAGTTTGGGTAAAAAATCTTGTATCCATGTTTCAAAACTTAGCGATGATACATTAATCTCCTTACTGACAAATAAATCATAAATTTAAATTAGTGGCCAAAAATGCTCTTTATTTAGTTGCTTAAAGATGTTATCTTTCTAGGTAGCTTATAAACATGCAGATATCAGATAAACATTTAGAAAAATTAGTATTATGCACAGATATACTTTAAACATTGGTATGATTGAAATTTTTTTGACAGGTAAGATGAAAATTAATTGTGAAAATTATTTAACGTATTTCAATAAATTACTAAACGGTACAAAAACAACAACTATTACTTTCAGCTGTAAAATGTGTTTCAGATAAAAATTTCACTTTTTATTAATACTTTACTGCTAAAAAAACCATGATATTTTAAAAAACAATTTTGGGTTAAAAACTGCAAAACCATGTAATTCCCCAAATTAGTATGATGCAAAATAAAATCTAACCGCGATTTTCTTAAAACTATAATTCTATTTGAGGCTTTTTATAAGCATATTTTATTATTTATTTAAAAAAAATTTTAAATTATTATTTTAAAAATCCAAAGCTTTTAAAAACCTAGAAATATTTGACAATGAAGTAGAAATTTATTAAGAAAAATAAATTGTAATTATTTCCTTTATATAATTATTATTTCATTTTTATAATTATTTAAATTTTTATAATATTCATGGTTATTTAAATACAAAAAATTTTAACAAAAAATGTAATTTACTAGTTCATATATAATAAAACACATAATGATACTTCAAGTAAATATTCTTGATTCCATGCTCACATACCTTCCAATTGATGTGATTTACATTTGTCTATCAGATTATCCTAAAATTTTCCATCGTTCGATTTTTAAAAGCGAATACTTATTCCATTCAGAAAAAATCTCTAACTTATTATCTTGAAATTCTAAATTTTTTACACCAAGAATGTTTTACAATTTAGTAATCATTTAAAAATATTAATTATTTCATTTTCAAAATTATTTAACTAAAACTTATTTTACGAAGTAATACATGTAATTTAAATCATAATTAATTAAGAAAATATCCTTTTTTAAAAATATGCTCTGATAATTCTCGATATATTTTCGAAGCTTCATTATTTTAGAATAAATGCTGCTAATGCAAACTAACTTTAATGATTAAAAAGTTTACGAGAATATCACAATCTCACAAAAATCATAAAAGGATTCTTCTTAAATGCAATTTTTGCACAAGTGATTTGCCAATATAATTCATTTTTAATATTTCTTTGGTAAAATAATTTTTTTAAAACTCTGTCACAAAAGAAATATAAAATTTCGTTTTCATCATAAGCTTCTAAGTTTTGAAAACATATCATTAGTAAATAATTAAAAATATTAAAATAACTGAAAAATTATTATAAATGAAAAAAGTGAGATCAAAAATTTTATCGTTTGAAATCGTT
Organism: Latrodectus hesperus; assembly: GCA_037975125.1. NCBI lineage: Eukaryota > Metazoa > Arthropoda > Arachnida > Araneae > Theridiidae > Latrodectus > Latrodectus hesperus. The sequence continues at coordinate 28,391,499 of CM075862.1, forward strand.
CTTCTTCATCGTTTGAAATCGCATCCGAAAGACAACTAATTTCTATTCCGGTAAAATGAAAACTTGGTATTTGGGAAAGTACTCACCGGCAGCAGCGACGAAGAAGACCAACCACTCGATGTGCATGTCCACAAGTGTCTGTGAAGAAGGGTGGTCAGCACAGAAACCCATATAGAGGAATCTTCATCTTCTAGAGCAATGCCCGCTGACCTGGAATTGGCAGGGTTGTGGGGATGACCCAGAAAAGAGCAAAAACTCATCAGCAACCCACCTCACGGCAGCTGATTCCCCGGTCTCCTTTCAAGACATTCTTTTCTCTCCGCAGATTCTTTTCTCGGAAAACGAGAAGAATCAAAAGTTACGCGAGATCGAATGTGTTACGATTTGTGCCTACCGCGGCCTATATGATAATCGCGTCCGCTAAGCGATTGCCCTCAGCGCAGGCTTCCAAAAAGGAATGCGACAATTAGTCTAATTAATACTCGGTTTCTACAAAGAGAAAACATTTTGTGTCATTCTAATTGAAAATATAATTCAGGAAAGCTTCTGAATTTAGCACATACAAAGAAAGAATTCTTTCTGAAATGATAGAATGTTATTCCTCGATATCCGTAGAGTATATCTTTGTTCTTATAGCTTTCTTTTAAGAAAACTAAGGCATAGGGGTTCCTTCCATTTCCAATTTATTTTATTTTTTCAAAATAACAAACATTCTAATAAAAAGTTTATATACATGGAAATAAGAATAAATTCTTTTTATTGTATAACTACATATATATTGAAATAAGAATTCTTTTTTTGAAATGTCCTTCCTATACATCAGAAAATTATATCTTAAAGTTTATAATTTTAAGAGGACTAGATATCATTAGAATAATATAAATATAGGGCTTTCTTCATATTTTTATTTATTTTTTTTTATCAAAATAAGAAATTTGTAATTCTGATTAAATAAAACAAAATAGAAATAAGATTTCTGATAAAAATAAAATTTAGAGCTAAGAATTCTACTCTAAAATCTCAAAATGCAATTCCTAGATATCAGTAAAGTACAATTTATCATTCTTATTAAATAAAACATAGAAATAAGATTTTGATTTAAAATAAATCTTAGAAATGAGAATTCTGTTCTAAAATCTCAGAACCCACTTCTGGGATATCTATAAAGTAGAATATTCTAAAGTCTATTTTAGTCTTTTAAGTGGATAGAAACCCTGAAATTTCTTTGTTTTTCAAATTGTTTTATGCATAATCGAACACACACACAAGTAAGTTATTTTATATTGAATAAGGTATATGCACAGAAATAAGAATTATTTTTCGATATCTTAAAATCTCATTTCTGGAGCACAGCAAAGTATGTATATCTTAAAATTGGTTTTAGCATCTTAAAGAGACTAATTCAAGCTTTTTTTTTAGTTTCAAAAAGAGTTTTTTCTTCTTTTTTCAAAAAAGTTAAATTAATTATTAAGTATCTGATAAAGTGTATACATAATAAGAATCCTACTCTGATGCTTTAGAATGCCATTTGGAGATATCAGCAGAGTACGGTATCTGAAAATTTGTTTTGTTATTTAAAGGAATTAGGACACAGGATCTTCTTTGTTTTTTGAATATTTTTATTATCTTAAAATGATAAAAAACTTTTATACTGTAACTAATAAAACACATACACTATCTTTTCTGAAGTCTTAAAGCGCCATTCCATGATATCTTCTAAGTACGATGTGTCCTAAAATTTGTTTCATTAATTTAAAGGAACTAGTATTCAAATTTATCTTCTTTTCTTTAAAATTTATATTGTTTTAAAATAAAAAATTATTATTTCATATCGAGTAAAATATCTACCTAGAAATATTCTCTTGAATCTTATATTGTCATTTCAGAATATTTTCTGAACATAAAATATTTGTTTGTTTTTTGAGAGGATCGAGACTTGAAACTTTCTTTATGTGTTAAAGTTTAATTTTCTTTAAAATAACAAATTAGTATTTCCGTTTTAAATAGAGCAAATATAATACATATTTAATAAAATATATATTTAAATAAGATACGTAAATTCTATTATGGAATTTAGATTATCATTCTGTTCCTGACTCCTAAACTGTGGGTCCCAGGTACAAATCCCAGTTCGGGCATGTATGTTATTTTCTCTCTGTGTTTCTCTGTCCTTTCTTCTGTGGTGATGTATGAATATACTACTAAACCCCCTATAAAGTGGGTTTGTAGTGGTATGGCGCGGGTAATGCTACTCGCCTCCGTGACTTGGTTCACAGGTGCCCACTGGGTAACGACAAATGAGAAGAAGTTTCCAACCTTGTTTTCGTGAGGAGTTGGTCACCAAAAAAAAAACTTTTAGTTTTGGTGTTTTAGGGGTTGAAGTGCCACAGAGTTTAGTTAAGCTTATTTCATTATTTTAAAGCAACTGAGACAGAATTTTCTTTATTTTTTATTTTATTGTAACAGATTAATTATTCTAAATCAAATAAAATAAGTACACAGAAATATTATTTAAAATCTTATAATAGCATGCTTGGATATCAGCAGAAAATATAATGTCTTAAAACTTATTACTTTTACAGTTTTGTCAAGATTCTTTTTGTTCTTTTTTATTTATTTATTTTCTTGCTTTAAGGAAAAATTTATTAATTTTGCACATAAAATGAAATAATATTTAGGTCTCCTAATAAACAAAATCAAAGATGTTTTCTTAAAAAAATTTTTGATTGCTTCACAAATTTACTTTTTCTACTATTCCATAGAATTTAGCCTTTTTACATTCTGGGGGCTTTTCTTCTTTGTTACATTTTTGTACATATGTATTCCTTTTCATATCGATACTTACAATGATTTCCGTCTTTTGCACTTTGATCATTTTGAGACATACGTAACCCTTTTTTATGTTCATAGCAACAATTTCATTAAGTTTTTTATTGTTTTTTTTTTAGAAAATAACAACAGAATTTGAAAGATATAACTGAGAAATTTTATTTAGATACTTTATGATAAAGATATTATAGACTTTCAGTTGTTATGTGCTAAAAACATTAAATGAAACACTTTAAGTTCTTAAAATAAGTTTTTGTTGGTAAAAACAGATTATATTTCGCTTATCTGTTAACTAAAGCAGTTAACCGTTAATCACCCTCTGGTTTTGTAATTAACGTGTAATTTTGAACCACTGTCAAAAAAATAGGTATAATCCAGAGCTGTCATTTTTCTCTCCATACTTTCTGACAATATTTACGGTGTTTGCTTGCGGAATTATATTATATTTTATAAATATTTAATCTGTACAAGTTCAACTTTTCATTAACTTGTACAGATCTAACGTTTCAACTTTTTAATTATATATCTGTCGGATTTGAAAAATAAGATTTTGTCTTTTATGAGGTGTTATTACGGTTTATTACCTGTGCAGAATCCGCAGAAAATTCTAAGTTACACCGCCTACAGTTTAAAATAGGATCCGAAGAACAGCAAATATTCGTTTTCAAAAAGTGTTCTTCTAATTACATGTAAGAATCCCCCTGGCTTGGTTTTGCGCTTTTCTATGTTTCCACGCGTTTCTTTAAATTCTTTAAGGATTATCATTTGATCATGTGGTGTCAATTTTTTAGGACTGTCATTCTTTGCTTTGTTCTGACGCTTTGGAATTTTAAGAATTTAGAAACAGTTTCAATTGATGTGTAGGTGCCTTGCAATTTCTCTTACACCTTTGCCAGCATCTTTATATAAAAATTAATTACCAGAATTGTTGAACTGAAAGCCAGAATTCTAACTTTTTATTTATTAGCTCAGCTTCATGAGAACGAATGTAGATTTGATGCTTATAAAAGATTTACAAAAGCATTCATCAGTTAGGCTGTCCAATTTGTGCAGTCAAATGCTTTACACTTAAAAAAAATTAAAGATGAAAAATATAATACTTTCAATAAAGATTGTTTTGATCGCAGGAAAATATACTCACTACAAGCAAAATGTCTTAGGCCCTTCAATTTTTGGTTCCATTCAAGCTTTCTTGTTTTGTTGTGTTAATGATAACAGGATTTTAATCTTGTCTATATACGATAAGAGATTATAACAAAAATTAATCAATTTAAAAAACAAATTCTTGAACGTTTTGTTGAAACTTTCTACGGGAAAAAGTCACTACTTCAACATTTCGAAGAATTACTAATCCAGAAAAAAAATGTTCTAAGTTATGTTATTATCATCTAACGACATTAAAAATGTTATTATCATCTAACGACATTCAGGTGAGAATAGAACAAATTAAAATCATAGAATTAATAGAATTAAGATAGTTTATTTTAAAAACTTAGAAATCTGTTGAGAAGACTAGTCACTATTCTGTTTCTACATGCCAATACTCTGAACATATGAAAATTTGCTGAACATAATCTAAAAAGAAAATATTTAGTCTCACTAGAGTATAATTAGCCGCATTTCTGTTCAGAAAAGGTTTCGCAGAAAAGATGGGATTAAGTTAAAATCTTTCAAACTATTGGATTAATACGGTGGGGATTTTTTAACAATAATGAAACAGTAGAAGTCTAAAACTGGCAGTTAATTTTCAGTATTCTACTTAAATATATAATTCCAAATACAAAAATGCTTCATTCTAAATAAGCAGCCCTAATAGTTTTTTAAATTAAAAAAATTCGCAATTTTGTGAAATTATAAAATTTCAGTTTTTAATATCATTTTTATTTATGACTAAGTTACTAAGGAAGTTTTTTGCTACTTATTTTCGGTGACTGAAGCCGTTAAACTGAGCCAAACCCCAAGTAATTTTGAAATATTGTCTAATGATTAGAACGGCATTTGAGACGGCACCTGTCTCTCTACGTCACACTATCGGAAATACATTGAGTCTCACTGAGCTATATATACTCACTTGCATAGGTTTTCTTGGTAAGACCATTTTCGGCGATTAAATATGGAAATGCTGCCTCAGGTCACCAGAATGACGTCACTCCCCAATAGGCTACCACTGCTTCTATTCTAAATTTTTAGAAATTATAGCAAAATTTTGTATTTTTTTAGTAAATAATATTTGAAAAATTTGGAACTAGTAAAAGTTCCAAAAATACGCATTTTAGTAAATTTTAAATCACATAATAGAATACACAAAACCTAAAAAAGTATTACTAAAAAAATGAATAAAAGCTTTTTTTGTTGGGTTTGCCTTCTCTTCAAAACAACCGGTAAAATAGGTAAGTAAATAGCAATGACTTACTTGATATGAAATCAAGCTCACATGTCGAACATGCTTAGTGATATTATGGAAAAATGTAATAATAAATTAATATATATATATGTAGGTATATATAAGAAAAATATATAATAAATAAACAAAAAGGAATTGGAAGAAAGAACAATTTACGATGTTTGGATGCTGGCGACAACGAAACACAACAAACATAGAACAAAAAGTTCGAATTGAAAGTAAAACGAAAACTTCAACTGCTATTGACACTAAAAAGAACCATGTATGCCGATCAACTTGTCTAGTGGTCAGCGTGCCTGACTACGGATAAGGAGGTCATGGGTTCGAATCCCGGTTCGGGCATGAATGCACTTTCTCTCTCTATCTATCCCGTCTTTGTTCTTTCCTTGTATGAATGAGGTGTGAATGGTTGCCTACCCTATAAACGGGTAGCTATGGCATGTGTGTAGAGCAAAGTCGTACTTTCACCTTCATAGTGCTCTGATTAAAACGAAAGACGTCCCAATCGACTTAATTCGCATAGCATAGCGAGCTTGGTTTGTCCAAGTGTCATTAGTAAACAACAACAACAGAACCATGTATATGACGTAAAAATAATGTAACGAGCAAAACCAAATCTGGCAACAAAAAAATCTGAAAAAATAACAAAAACTTAAATTGGCATCAGGATAATCAAAACAAAGGACGCTAGATATGGCGAGAAATCACTTGGGGGAGGGGATATCATACTTACACCAAAAATTTGCTTTCTTGACAGCAAAAATTAACTCAGATATTTAATTTTAACGTTTGGAATTTATTTTCTGAAACGTGCACAAATTGAAAGTGATGTTGTATAGCGTGCTTTTAAGTGCGGACAACTGAAATTAGTACACATCTAAAATTGAAATTGTATTAGTTTAAAATTTCGTTTGTAAATATAATTAGTAATAGGTATGTGCAGTGTAGAATATAGTAAACGTTGGCTATATATATATATATATATATATATAATAATTTTTTATAATGAATAATTTTAATTTTAAAACACAGAATGCAAATTTTATTTTAAAAAATGTAAGGATGTGGAAGTAGGTAAATACAATGTATTACGTTTTTACATATAATAAAACAAAATATTGATGTTTTAAATATTTAATATGTTATAATGTGTGCTGGATTACTTCAAATTGACGGGTTGCTTGAACACTGCTGATCACCCAAATTGCCAGCAGGTCACCCAAATTTGCTCCACAAGTTGGTATCGAACCTCTGACCCCCCATTCCTAAAATGTCGGTCTTATCACTATAGTATGGTGTATTCCAACACTAAAAAAATATTCAATCTACGAACTTTTTATATCCTGAAATATAATCTTTCTAAATAAGAATAATAACGGTTCCACTTGCCCTAATGATGGACTTTTATTCTTTAGAGTAGTGGATCTTGAGATTGATCCTAGCTTCTGTTGAACAATGGACTATGGATGATGCATACCAGCTATCGATATGCAAGTGTGCCACGCTGACTAACTAGAAATTTTATGGTTTTCAAAAAATTAGAAAAGGCTTTGATAATATCGTTAAAGCTGTTATCAATGCAATTGCTAAATAAATCACAAATTCCTTATTCTCAGTTGTTTTATAGTTGTATGATTATTCTTTTTTAATCATTCTTTTCAACTTCTGCAATATTTACGTATACATATTCTAGGCATTAAGATTTTTCAAGTCTCAAGAGCAGGACTCATATTTTATTTGAAGTAGAATCATGTTTTTGGGGAAACAATGTTCCAGATTTAATCCAGCCATTATTGAACACCTTCATATATGCTTTCTGGGATGCATCCTAGCAGAGTTCATACCCTTGGCGGGAACGATTTTGGTTGGCGACAATTGTGGCTTGCGCCAATCTTGATAACCCTACTTCGATACACTAGGTATGGTAAACCAAACTATTGAAATTTCGTTCTGGCTTGGCGTCATTTTTTTTTTTCCCAGTTTGTCACCAAGGGTGTAAGCTCTGCTAGGATTCTACCGCCTTCTGTTGATTCCGTAACTTCTCTGGGTTTTGCTTTAGGCTGACCATTGACCCGGACATTTTCTTCGCACCGTAATGCCCTCAATCAGGAAAACATATTTGGGCACTGTAGGCTTTAGACCACATGGGCTATCGTGCCACAGGTTTAGAATTAGTTTTTGATAGGATAATTTAGAAATTTCCAGGTTATCTTCCTTGTGAAAAGGGACTGTAGCTTGTTATCCATAAAAATACTTTTAGTGCACGGTGAGTACTGAAGTGTCGTGTTGTAAATATTAAGCTGTCATTACGAGGTGTTACGTAAGAGTAAAAAGAATGACTTGTCAAACAACAAGAACATTTAATTTCTATTACATCAAGCTCCTGTTAGCTTTGATGATTGCTCACTCTCACTTCAACCCATCATGAAATGCATTTGCTTCATAAAAATTAATCACATTATCTCAATTGCCAAATAGTACTAATCATAATTTAGTGAGAATATTTATTAATGTGCGAATGATTTTAAAAATTACGCTGAATGAAAGCAATACCATTTGAGCATTTAACGTTTTGTAATATAAAAAAGGCCGAAAGCTATATGTTTTGTATGCAACTGAATACCCATCACATAAAATAACTTCTAGAAAGGTTTTTTTTATCTATAATAGATCTTATTCCCATATTGCAAAGGAAGAAGACTGGAAAACATCCTAGCACCCACCTTTACAGATATACATGGCAAATGTTTATTTTTCAATAACGGAGGGCGGGCATTTGGGTGACTAACCCTTCACCACAACAAGGTCAGAAACTGCTACTCATTTGTCATTACCTAATGGGCACCTGTGAACCAAGTCACGGAGACGAATAGCATTACCCACGTCATACCACCACAAACCCGTTTATAGGGTGAACCAAATTCATACATCATCTCGGCAGAAAGAATAGAGAAACACAGAGAGAAAGTAACATCCATGCCCAAATCGGGATTCTAACCCGGGACCCACAACTCAGGAGTCAGGAATGCTAACCACTCAGCTATCGGTTGGCATATGGCCAAGGCAGAAGCGTAATATGTTGCTGAGCAATAGTGGCTAAAATCGAACCCGGCACCTTTCGCTCTGTAGAGCCCTATGCTGCCACTAAGCTATGGTGAGCTCTAAAAACTGAGTCTGAAAGAATTATATGAAAAAGATAGAGTTGTAATATATATATATATATATATACATATATATATATATATATATATATATATATATATATATATATATATATATATATACATATATATATATATATATATATATATATATATTTCTCCATCTCGGGAATATCTAATTTCTTAATGTTTATTAAACCAATATCTTGTATTGGTAAACATAATATCGCAACAGAACAATGGAAAAATCTATTCGATAAAACAATGCATGCATTTCTTACAGACATAAATAACAAGTTTCTGGTCATAAAACATAATGATTGTTTTAATCTATAAAAAATTCTGTCTCATAATTATTAACTACATCGCTATTGAGGATCGATTAAAATAATGTAATGACCCCAACAAGAAATGAAATCCTTTGTAATCTTGCCTCATTGGATTCTTCATACATTTCAATTGCATCGTTCAGTTACAGCTATTCATTATTAATGCTTCATAACCACATTAATTACATTTGTTGGAGCTCCAATTAGTTCGTTAAAAAGCTATTAATTTCCCGTCGATTACACCATTATAAACCTTGTTACTGAAGTTTATATTTCAGGTCACGCGGTCCTTAACTATAGAAAATCATCTCTGTGTTCGTTTCTACAATGATTTAAAACGCAAATGAGAAAATAGGCTGAACATGTGACTCAACCGAGTGAAGATATTGAGATTATCATCACTTTGTTTGTGTCATTTTGATTTAAAAATAAGGATATAATTAATAAATTAATAAAATTAAAAGAACACTGGATATAGATTACTTTTTAAATTTATTTAAGAGCATCAATTAATTCTAAAAAAAACTGAATACATTAGTTATTTTTGCTTACATTTACGTCACACATTAGTAATTTTTTTAAATTACTAATGTATGCAATAAGTTAAAATAGGGTAACACTAAAAATTTGATTTAAAGTGAGAGACACATTATTAAAGGTAATTGAAGAACAAATTAACAAAAGATGTCTTACAAATACAAACTGTAATTGAAAATCATTTGAAAGCTACTATTAAGAATGTGAATCACAAATCTCTATCAAAAATAAATAAACTTTATAATTATAGCTTATACATTATATTCCTTGATATGCTTTAACATCCTCTAATGCAGAGCTTAATGGTGTTGTAGGTGTTTTTAAGGTCAATCGCGAAAACTGCCATATGGAAAATCTTGTCATTGGTAGTAGGCCGTATTCATAAAAATCAGAAAATTAAAAAAGCAGATTTCGTGACTAGATGTACATGCAGAAGCGCAACATCCCTTCTCCCGTCATTCAGTGTCTAGGATCGAACCCAGAGCCTTTTGGCTTTCAGAAAAGCTGTCCTACGATTAAAGCACAGAGATTCTTCGTCTCTCAACATGTTTGAAAAAATAAAAAATACAAGATATGATATGAAAATATTACCAACCATCCCCCTCTGAGAAATGGAAATGTATTTAAATATTTTATTATATAGACCTTATACTCTTTCTTAAGTCTCTTAAATACAAAATGTAATGGTTAGATAAGATAAAACTTCCTTCCTTACAAAAATAGGTAAAGACCCATTAACTGCTATAGGTTCATAATACATATTCTACCTTTACACACTCCTGGACAATTGTTAAGGATGGATCACAAATTGCAATGTAGCATAACATTAAGCCAGACATGAGGCCTAGTAGGATAAAATATAGTTGCCTCACTGTTCAGACATTAGAATAAATAATATTTATTGTTCTGAAAAGTACAAAGCTGTGAAACATCTGAAAGAAAAAAAAGTTCATTTGATGCTGCAAACGGAAAAATGGAACAATGCATCTAAAAGTCAGCAGGCACCTTGAAGAAAGGTATCAGTACGGGATATATCCACCATGGAGTGTGATGCAACATTCCACACATCGTATCATACTTTGCACAACATTATCCAGCAGCTGTTGAATCAATTTATCCCATTCCTCTGAAAGTGCACGGATGAGGGTGTTCTTGTTTGACGGAGGATAGTTTCGACAAGAAACTTGCCTCCCCAAAGCATCCGACACATTTTCAATGGGGTTTAGATCTGGAGAACGTGATGGCCATACGAGGTGTTGAATACCCTCGCTGTCTAGACAATCCTGAACAGCGAGTGTTCGATGACATGTTGCGTTGTCGTCCATAAAAACAAATTTATCATCGACAGCACCACAGAAAAGACGAACATGAGGAAGTAGAACTTCCTTAATGTATCGTTGGCCCATCATACTCCCATTCGCAGCCACATCTAGGGGCGTGCGGCAATTAATCGTGATGCCGAGCCCACACCATGACACTGCATGTCGGATATCGGTCCCTTTCCTGGATATTTTCTGGATGATAAGCAGTACCACTCTCGCGCCAGATCAGTTGGCGTCTACAATCCGAAGACAGACTGAACCTACTCTCATCTGAGAATAGTAAGCATGCCCAGTCCTGTTCAGTCCAATTGCGATGCTCACGACACCATTGCAAACGGGCAGTACTGTGCTGTCTGGTCAATGGGACACACACAACAGCTCTGTGGGCGTATAGTCCTCCTCCCCTCAAATGTCTGGCAACATTTTTTCGGGAAATCTGCTTTCCTGAGGCAGCAAGAAGCTGATTTGCCACTTGCTGAGCTGTGGTGCACCTGTTCCTTTTTGATGATAGGATGATATATCTGTCTTCTGCAGGCGTCGTACTTCTAACACGACCTATCCCGTGCCACCTACTACACATTACAGTAGTTTTAAATGACTTCCACAGCCGTGAAACAACGCTGTGAGCGATATCGAACTCCCTGGCAACATCTGAAATTTTTCGCCCTTCTTCGATCTTTCCAATAATTCGGCCACGCATAAAATCATCTAAGTGATGTCGGGAAGACATGCCAAAAATTTCAAGTTCGTCTATTAAATCATTCCTGTAAAACTTTAACTTGAAACAACAACTGTCCACACTCGTCAAAACCTTTAAAGCTCTTATGAACGCTATCACGTGATGAACAGACGTGGAAAAAAATATGCATACGCATACTTCTTCTTACTATATCCCGCACTTATTCTAATTTTCCACATTTTGCTCCCTTTCATTTTGTGGTTGCTATGGATGATAGTGTTATCCGTCCTTAGCAGTTGTCCAGCAGTGTATTTTTTAAATACAAAGCGTGGTCGGGGAAAAAATCGGGTTAATTTTCCATCCTTTCAGAAATGGAAACAATCGAGCGGGCAACTGAAAATACCAAATAGACTAATAGGCAACAGAAATAGACCTATTAGTTGCCACATGTACAGCGACTGATACTATAGGTCCTAATGTTTTATAAATACAGGTTGTGACCGGAAAATGAGGTAAATAATCCTTCCAGTTGTAACATGAAACAGGCTAAAAGTCTATCATACATACATGATTTTTCTTCGTATTTCTTTATTCCATCTGAAGCGCTCAAAAAATTAGAAAAATCGATGTAAATAAATGATAATAACCCTATTGACCCCAAATCGATTTAAAAATTTGAATAAAAGAAATCGTCGAATTAATCAAAAGAGTTGAGGAAAAGACATAAATGTGTATGAATGGTATAAGAGAGTTTATTGATTCGTCAGGATTTAAAATAACAAAGTATACAAATATCACGGATGCAAAAAGTAAATACACGATTTCTGCTTAAAGCAGTAAGATAAAGTGTTAATGAAAGGTGTTAGAAGTTGCTCGAGGGATATCCTTTTAAAATAATTTCTAAATATTTAATATCATGTTAATTGTGTGTCAAGTGAATTTTAAAAGTAAAATTGAAATTTAAAACTATTTCATTTTTCAAGAATCTGTGTAAAACTTTGCATTTATTAACTTTTAAATGCGCCGACCGATGGCTGAGTGGTTAGGGTTCCTGACTCCTGAACTGTGGGTCCCGGGTTCGAATCCCGGTTCGGGCATGGATGCTATTTTCTTTCTCTGTTTTCTCTGTGTTTCTCAGTCCTTTCTTCTGTGATGATGTATGAATGTGGCCCACCCTATGAAACGGGTTTGTGGTGCTATGGCCCGGGCAACGTTACTTACCTCCGTGACTTGGTTCACAGTGTCCGCTGGGTAACGACAAATGAGTAGCAGTTTCTGGCCTTGTTGTGACATAGAGTTCGTCACCCAAGTGCCTGCCGTTGAGGGGAAAAAAGAAACTTTTAAATTCAATATTTTTCATTGACTTCGTACTTGTAATTTTGTACCAAATCCAAATGATAATGAAGGCGCTTGAAATGATATATCATCAAGTTACTTCCCTCAGCAAGCTACTATGCATTCTAAATATGAAAAATATTTTTTGTAACTGGAAAATATGTAATTTGAAAGTTAAAATAATTGTGTTGAGTAAAAAATTTATTAGACTCCCTAGAGATAAGACAGTGCTCTCCAAATCGAAAGGTCCTTGGTTCGATCCCAGACACTGTTGGATAATGGGAGATGGAAATGTACGCTTGTCGAAGTAAGTGGTTGGAAATCCCTTACGATATGTAAATACGCCCCACCATCTATGAAAAGTTCTACTGGAAGACATAATTACTGTAATATTAAAATGAAATGAGAGATTACAAAAGTTTTACACTGCTCTCTAGATATTAGACTTTTAAATTAATTAACTGCATATTAAAATATTTTAAAATCATAAAGTTTATTTTTAACTAAATGTTATACATTCGTTAGTTAAAAATGGAGATTCTGAACGAAATAGTTAAAAATGGAGATTTTTCTTGGGGGTGGACAGTTTTAATGGGTCGGATCGACAAAAATAGAAAATCGTTTATGTATCACAATAATTTGCTTACCAATATAAATGCATTTTGTAATAAAAATAGCAATTAAAATTTTTCAAACAATTCTTAATTTTATTATTCATATTGGTATGTCACACACCCGGAATTTCTTACACAAATTAAAATATTAAGTCGAAAATAAATCTTACAAATCCAAGCAAGTTTATTTATTACCTCACATACAATAAATAATCTATTTATTATAAATAAATTGAAAAAATAAAATATTAAAGTAAAATATAATTAATTCAAGGCGTAAAATGTATTTTCTACTCCCAAATATGTCAGAGAAAATAGAATTCCGACACGCTAAACTCAGCTTATAAATAAACATGAACTAAGGAAACGGATGTACCTTTCCTTTGTCGGCAGAAAAGAAAGCAGCATGATATTTCCAATTAAATGTTTATTTTAAAAACACCAGATGGGGCGTATGATTTATTTTTCCAACCTTCGGTTTCGAAATGATGTTATTAGAAGAGGAATAAAATTATATATATATATATATATATATATATATATATATATATATATATATATATATATATATATATATATATATATATATATATATATACTAACAGATTAGCTGAATGAAAATTTGTTTTATCGGAAGTTTTTACAAATATTTCTGAACTTAAGCGTGATCTTGTATTACTCATCTTAATCAAAATCTTATATTTTTATAATGTTACTCATCTTGATCAAAGTTTTACATTTTTACAATATTACTCATTATAAAAAAAGTCTTGTCTGTTTTTTAATGCAAATTACAAGGTTTAAATCTTGTCATTAGTAACTTCATGAGTTAAAATTAAGTACATTTAGTTTATGTTTCACCAATCTTTTCCTAAACTTCTATGGTAATTTATTTTACAGCAAATCAAAATTTTTATCCAAAATTTGAAAAAAAAATTACCGAGTAAAATATAAAAATTTTACAATTGCAAAACATTATTAAGAGGCTTCCCACGCTAAATAATCTACCATACATTTACACATTCTTCTTCTCAAATCAATGTCATTGTAAATCTTATCTAGAGAATCTTAGTTAAACAGACGACATTTTTAATAGACTGTTGAAAGCACAAATGTCGCTAGTTCTGCCAAAATAAAGTAATGATATGTATATTTTTAAATCATTTAAGTAATCTAACTTTTAACAAAAATTCTAACAAGTTTTTACTCAGTTTTTTTCTATATTACTTTATCAGGGCAAACATTTTTAAATAAAAAAAAAATAAACAGAATATGATTTTTTTAATCTTCCGAAGCTTCTTTTTCTTAAAATAATTCGCCAATGTGCATAAAATTTAAAAGATGTGAAGATCAACAAGAATACTAAACTTGTTTTGATTTAAAAATTATTAACATTTAAAAAAAAGGTAACTATATCTTCAAAATTTATAAACACATCTGATTTATTAAAGAAAAAATAATTTAGAAAAAATTATTAAATAAATCTTACTTTGAAAATAGATACAACATGATAGAATTGGGAAAATAGATCGAAATGTATTTTTTGGTTTCTCAAAATCTTTTGATAATAGATCAAAATAAGGTTTTAAGACGATTTTTGCTATATCACTAATGCGGGAATAACACGCAAGGCCAGCCATCTGGGAAATGCGGAGGATGATATGCACCAGGTCCTGTGTTTGAGGGGGCTTCAGCTTGATCAAGAACAAAAATAATGCATTCCTTTTTTCAAGCATGCTTGCAGAATGAATAACACATGTGGTACATTATGCATCCCAAAAAATTTGCTCCAGTAATTAACAGTTTATCGAAAACAAAATCATGTAATAAGTAAACATTTAATAGTAATATATGTTCATGTTAGGAATTTATTTTTACTTTTGAAAAATTTTAAGGCTTTAAAAAATTCCTTGAAACTAAATCCCTTTACAGAGATAGCCTCTCTGCGTGAGAAAATGTTCTCCATTATGCGAATACGAATCAGACACAATGGTATTCTTAAATAAATGCTATATTATATGTATATAAAATTTATCCAAGATTTTTTTGTTTTACCTCAGATTAATTTAAGAAAATATATTAACTTTTTGTAAGTTAAAAATATTAATCATTCAAATTTAAATTGTTATTTTATATCGATAGTGGCGTCACCTATTGATAATAATATAAAGCACTTCGCCGAGATTATTTACCTAATACTTTTTGTTCCCTTTTTTAAATATTTTTTGTTCCTTCAATTTACAAATAAAAACTCTTGATACTATAGTTATTACAATAATAACCATTTAAAAAGTATTGCATTTAATGTTTTCTTGAGCATTTATGATGTTATTTTAATAGTTATGTTTCTATATAAATTTAATTACCCATTTACATTAAAAGGAAAAAATAAATTATATTTTTATAAATTTTACATAATTATATTTTTAAATGGATTTTAAATTAAAAAAATACTTCTTGGTAAAATTCATTAATAATTTTTTCAAACTATCTTTTAACTTATATATACTTGTTTCTCTCTATTTTGGAAGAAAAACTTTTATTTAAAATGCAGGAATTAACTTTTTAAAATTTATAATTTACATTAGTTATTTTAACAAAATAATTATATATCACCTGAATAATGACAAAGTTTACGAATTTTGAATCTCCTGGTGCCAAAAACATATCTGTAGCTATGCTATATACATTGTACTTGGTAAAGAGGATAACAAATCTAGTGTATCTTTCGCCACTTAATTTTAATTTGAAATTTTGAGTTGCTTGTCATTGTTCAGCTAGTTCGGTTGACAGAAGTAAGTTGCCGTTATCTTGATGCAATGGAAAAATACTAAAGTATGAATTAAAATTTTTCACTTTAAATGAGATTTAACTTAAGAATTAACCCTTTTATTTCCTTGTAAACATGGCACAGGAGCCGTATAATCCATGATTACAAATTCTGAATTTTTTTTGGAGATGAAGAATTTTGCCAAGATGACATTTCTTCGTGACATGCGCGATGACTTAAATAGTAGGGTTATCAAAACAGGGTCTGCATAATTCTTATAAGTAACCATATGTATGACGTAATAAAAATGTGGTTGCCAGATACATAAAAAAGTCCGCCAAAATATCGCCAATCTCAGAATTTGGCATCATGGATTATACGGCACCTGTCCCGTAAACATTTTTTATTTATTTCTTTAAACCACTTGCATACAAATTTTAGGCAAAAAATTCTTGAACTTCCTGCAGGAGCACATATTTTATAATATATCTAAAATCATTTAACTTAGTTAGTATATATTAGTAACTTCTAGTAAGTATCCCTAATTTTTTTATTCACATTTTTATAAATATAATAGTAAATGAATGCCTACTCTTAGGAGAATAAAAAAAATTCCGCTGGATTATTTTTGTTAATAGCTTCTGAAGTATTTATGATGTTAGAATGTTAATTTCTCTTTTCATACTCAGTATTATTTGTATAAATGACTTTAGGTGAAGCTTTTGTTTTGGCTTAAAAAAGTAATTGATGAAAGAAGTAAATTTTGCATAAAGCATTTATGTCTATAGGAAACCCAATATCCAGAATAGAAAATTATAAAATGCTTTTTGGGTTTTATGCTACATATATAATAAATCTCAAACGAATATTAATTCAGTTATAGTATTTTAGTTATATCTGAAATGACATATTTTGAGTATATTTTCTATTCGAATTCCAAACTTAGATACTCAATAGTCAAAGTACATGTCAATACATAAAGATTTTTTACTAGTTGTGAAGGTAGTTACTATGCTCAAATAGTTCTTTTAAAATTTAGGTTATTGAAAACAATTACGAAGAATGACATCAATATTTTTAAAATGGAAACAAAAAGTGCTAACAAAGAATTTATATATTGCGAAATAATATGAAATGAATGACACAAAATTTAAATCTGTTTTCATTTTCTCACGTTTATGACAGTTTATACTTCCATATAGCTTGCAAAAAATATTGAATTTCAGATTAGAATAACAAATTGTGAGATAAATTCAAAAGTGATGAATTTTACGAATATCGGCCTTATTCTACGCTTTTATATATGTCCCATAAAATTCAAATTATTTTTTAATACCACTAAGTTAGTTAATTTCATATGGCCTCTTTAAAAAATGTATTTCATATTTCGGCTTTCTAAATCATCATATTAGCTCATTCATGAAAATTTGAGATATCCTTGGAAGATTTTTAAAATTTTGTATCGAAAGAAAGAAAAAAAACTAAAGGAGCTTTATATATAAGCCTGCTAAGCTATATCTTAAGCTACACTTAGGATCCCATTCTCTGGGACCGAAATATAGCATGTATTCAACACTAAAACTGTGACAATTCATTCCTAACAAAATATCCTTAAACTAGCTTAAAAGTTCCTTAAACTTAAATCCATCAAAATTAATTCACTGAACATGATGCGAAGTACTTACAAGGGAAACTTTTGCCAAGAAAAATGCTGTCATGGATAATTCTACAAAAATTTCTCAAATTTTTTTGTGGGTCATGGCTTTTCTAGCCTTTAACCCAAAGCCCTAAGTAAGTTTGAATCGGAAAGAAGAACCCAGCAAAAAGTCCTACTTTACATGGACTCAAAATATTGATATAATAGCGATGAAGTTAATATTAGTAAAAAAGATTATTTTAAAGAAATTTGTAGAATTACTGAATAAGAAGTTAAGGAACTAAACTACTGCAGACTTTTGTTACGGAACATAAATTTTTATTCACAGTTAAAGTTACGTTTGATGTACGTTAGTTAAAGTTACGTTTACAGAAATCATTGATATTGGCATGAAGATAAAACAATTTTTGTTGCAAAAATAGCCTGTCAAACAGTTTAAATTTATTCAACGATTGTAATTTTTCCAAATGTTTTTAATTTTGTTGTTATTAATGTTTTACTTAAATAGATTTAATTTTTTGTTGTATAATTTAAAAATTGTTTAACGATTCAAAATTTTAAAAAACTGACACTCAATTTGACAAATTTTCGAACGATTCTAAATTTTAGTGCTATTTAAAATTATGTATTCATATTCCGCATTTTAATAAGTTTCCAGCTGAGCTAGTAGATGACTGGTTAGCACTCTGGCCTTCGGTTCAATAGTTCGTGGGTTCGAATCTCACCTTGAGTCTGGAAGTTTTTAATGGTTCGGCATCCACTTTAAGCCAAATGTCTCGGTCTGATTAACTCTATTATGCAAAAGATGACCGTTGAGCGACAAACAAACCAAACCTTACTAAATCCTTAACATACCTACGCATAATAGACTATATCCAAGCTATATTCAAAGTTTCTGAACCCTATTCTAAGCTCTCTCTGCCGAGAAGAGCAATTTTCATGGGATAATCAATCGTGATATGTCAAACCTTTACTAAAAATCTCTTGACTACTTAATCTTATACATCATTTCTAGTGTCTAAATATGGATGATTTAATACATCTCTACATAGTTTGAAATAATTGCCTGAAGAATATCAAGTACTTAGCAACAGATTTTTCTCTTTCTGTTATTTGATATACTTTTTAAAATCATTGCTTAAGACAAAAAGAGGATAATACATTATTAAAATACAAAAATAATTCACCTTTCATCTTTTTAATGTTCGCTTTCAGTAATGTTTATTTGATTATAGTTTCATAAAAACAAAAAGTGAACAAACAGATTTATTTCCTTCGTACTTATATTTGATATAAATTTATAGACATTTTTAAGATACATTTAACTACATTGGAAATAGTTCCAGTCGAAATACTGAGATATCTTATCAAAATGTTTGTAAATTATGGATATTAAATTTTTTTTGTCCACAACATATTTTAAGGATAATAAAAGTGCTTATATTTGTCAAGAAAATATATTTATAATTAAGTTATTATATTTTCCATGAAAATGTAATTTTTTAAATGAGAAATATAAATTTAAACTTATATTAGAATTAAAATTGTATTTTTCATGATATATTTTATTCCCCCAACCCTTCCAGAAAAAATATCAAAAAGAATCTATCTTTCCATTTGGATATATATGTATTTTTATTTTCTTCGTTTATTCCATTTTATTTCTCATTTACTGTATTCCAGTACCATTTATTTATATTTTTAATATCCTTGTGTGAAAAAAATTGAGGTCGTAATTTAAATCAAATACATTTTTAATTAAAATTCATAAGTTTATTTACACTTATCAAGTATTATGTTTTTTTTTCCCACGGAAATTGATTTTTCTTGGTTTGCTTTCAGAGAAAATATTTTCAAAGGTAAAATGACGTCAATTCAAAGCAAAGGAATTCTACTGATGCAATCCTCCTTAAACAACTAAACAATACACATAATTTTCATATTTTTAATGCGAAAATTATAAGAGTTATATATTAAACCATTTAAAAAGTAAATAGAAATTTCATGATCATCTCTTCAACATGCGTCAATATTGATCAGAAGCAAAATTATTTCTCTTATATCAGAATAAAATCTTCAAGTCGAACTTAATCAGCCCATCCATACATATAAAATACAAGTAAAATCTTATTACTTTTTCAAAGAATTTTTCATAAAAGATTTAAATTTAAATACTTCCGATATCATGCATGTAAACACTATTATAAACAGAACAGAATATTAATGACCTTAATATCAATAGCATGCACGTGCAAATAGCCACCTTCGCGTAAGTTCCTTACAACGTGACAAGCCAGGTCCGGTGCGTTATCTCGCCTTTTCCAGAAGCCATATTCTCTCTCACATGCTCATTTCAAATTAGTCATTCAATCAGTCATACGGAAAACTAGTCATTCAAATCATTGAGTCATACGGAGATAAACAATGCAAATAAGGAAGAGAAGAACGAATCAGTTTTTCAATTTTGGAGACTGTTCTGGAACTTTGGATGGGGCTACTGATTACTCAAGCTAAACATATTAGATTTGATTCTAGGCAGTACATAGCCTTTTGGCTGGAAAATTTTGTAGGGCTTTTTTTAACATCCACCCCATATTACTGTCTCTTACGTCTTTTATTTATTTTATAGTTAATGGTCTCTATTTCAGTGTCACAAGGTAGAAAACCAATTAAGTTTTAGCGAATATGAGAACAGTAGAAATGCACCTCATGTTTAAAAATAACTGGAATCGAACTAAGATCATAACACTTCAAAAACTACAATCCTACCACTAGGCCATGATGAATTATTTTGATTTTTGTTTCATTTCGTACGCTTTTGAACTACTTATTACCAAAACCCCTAAAAATAGCCAATCATCTTATAATTTTTAGACACGATCAAGTGACGTGATCGACACCTGCTTTAGCTACCTTCTCTTCAAACTTCACTTTAGCGATGGTACATTAGATCCTACAAAAGTCTGAAATGTTCTCCCTGTCTCAATATGATGGTTTCGACTGAGATCAGATATCAAATTAGTATTTTTTTCCCTTTTTTTTCTTGAGGGAATAACACTTTTTTCTATTGGGATTTTTCAAATCGGGATGCAACCCTTCTGAGATTGCGATTACATTTAGCATTTACATGGTATTTTAATTAACAAAAACAGGAGGAACATTTAATGCTTTTATAAGAATTTATATATAAACTCGTGTTTTCTAAAAGTGATACAACATAAAAGATTATTTTCTCTTATAAGAACAACTCCTATGAAGGGAAATAGTAGCAACAAAGTGATGAAAATTTGGAACCAGAAAGAAAAGCATTATTAGATAATTAAGTATGAAAGTCAAAAGATAACATCACGTCTAAATGATAGACATTTCATCTGTATGAGGATGGCGACCTATTCAGCTTCACCTTGATAACAGACAAAACAGATAAATTTCATCAATGCATTGTTACATCTGTATCAATGCATGTTTCAATAGTTTGTCAACTTCTGCTGCATACCATGGACGTCGGGGAAGAGCTCGGTTGCATAGGATTCCCCTCAACGCAATGTCATCAGCGGGTGCATGAGAATCATTAATATAGAAATTGACCAGAGAATTGCTTGCCTATAGTCTTTCTGGTCATTGTCAATGATAGTTATGGATGATGACTTTCAAAGATGATTACGCATGCGTTATTATGCACCAGTGTGGTGCACCATTCATGTTACTAGATTTTATTGACACGTACTTCGTTTCACAGTACGTTATGTAATGTAGCTGTGGAGGAATTTACAACGTTATACCGTTTTCGGAGTTTTCAGATTCTTTCCTTGTGACAGTTGCATACATGATAAAAATAATTCACTAGAATCCTCCTTTAAAGCAATTGCATGATGGACTTAAAATAACTTTAATTGCCTTAGGCAGTTAGGCAGTCTTCAAGGCGGTGTCACATGAAAAAATTGCTGGGATAGAGACCGAGAACTTCCATTCTGAAAAGTTATGTCAGACCATGAAAAGGGCACTTTGATATCGCAAAGTAAATATCTTGAAAGTAGAAAATTTTTGTAATTCTTTTTAAAACATAAACATATTATTATTTATTATTTTTATTTATTTATTTATTTATTATTATTATTATTTATTTATTTTGCAATAATAGTGGGGCATAGTTTCACGTTCCAAGGAAGGCAATTTGGTAAAATCTCAAGCATTACCTCCAAAACATTTGCATACGAAAAAAATATAAAAATATCCGTATTGGGTTGGAAAATTCAATAAGACTGGGATTGAACCCAAAGTTTTTCAATCTGCAGAACGTTGTTTCACCATGATTTTGAAGAGAGCAAAATAAAAGGAAAATTTATTTTCAGCAAGATACTCTTCAGACTATCAGACTATTATGTGGAAATTATTGCCGAGAGTAGTTTTAATGGTCAAAAAATGAATTTGATGCAAACCAAGTCAAACAAGAATATATATTTTGTCTTTTATCCATAAAAATTTTAGAACACCTTATAATCATTTCCCTTTTATTTTTGGACCTTCCCTAGTACATTTTGTATTATCTCAAATTTTTCAGATCAGGATTTTTTTTTTAATTTTACCGCTTTTTTATCATTTGTTATTTATTTGTTTATCATTCCTTATCGAAATGAAATTAAAGTATAACAACAATTCAGCTGGAAGTCGAAAAGGAAGACACATCCGACTTTTAGCCAGAAATAGACAACTCAGCAAGTAAACAGAATGATGGAATACAATAAACAGAAAGCGATAAAGTAATATTGATTTTAAGGGAAAATCATTCGAGGGAATTTCTTATCGTGTTCTTTAGTCATCAAATGTATCTCGTATGATCTTCACACTATCACTATTATTTAAGAAACTTTTTCAAATGTAATTTTATAAATGTAAATCCACAATTTTTGTTTTTAAACGTATTTCATAATAGATAGCCAATTTTTTAAGTAAAATGTAATCTTGCAATATTTTACATACTAAACTTACAAAATAAAAATAGTTTTATAATTCAAATGCTTAAATTTATTAAATTTTTTTTATTCTTAGAATCACTAAGTAATGGCAATGCTTTATTGAACAAATTAATGAATACTCATTAATCATAGAAAAAGTTTTAAAAATTCTATGAAAATTTATTATCTTTTTATTAAAGAAACTAAGCAGTAAAAAGTAAATTCTATTTTGAAAATTAACTCTATGAAATATTAAATATATTCTAAAAAGAATAAAACATTTTTTGATGTACAAAAACAAAATTCTCAAATCTTTGCACTTTTTATGTTTGAAAAATTACTAATAAATGCACTCAGTAATCACTAGGAAACAAAATAGTATTTATAAATAAATATGTAATAAAAATAAAAGTATATACTGCAGGAAAATTTTATATTTGACTTATATTTTTAATTTAAATCCAATCTATGTATCTTCATGATAAGTTTTAATATATAAAATTAAATAATTTAATTGTAAATATATTTAGTATAATATATAAAATAAATGAATTTAGTTCTTAATAAATATATTTATTTTAAAATACAGTTAAAGTATCTTAAGTATTAATCAAAACCTCTTTTTGACATTTTAATTGACACTAAATTGTATTAACGCAAAATGCAGGACGAATTATATGGAGTGTTTTGAAACTTTCGTTTTTCAAATCAGATAACAAAATAGCAAAAAGGGTAAAAAATCAGAATTATATATATATATAAATCAGCTAAAATTCGCACAGGAGACTCTAAAATTTAGAATTACAGACCAGATTCCCTTGGACTTGGTCTACCTCTCCCAGATACATCATTTCACATGGAAGACATTGCGAGCACGATATATTTAATGTTTTCAAATTTAGAGTAAGATAGGTTTGGTTTGTTTGTTGTTCAACGGTTGCTTTTTTGTTGAAGAAATTGTTTTTGCTGCATAAGATCGTGATTTACAGTTTAAAATGGATTTTGAATCAATACAAACAACCTCGCTCGAAGTGGGAATCGAACCTAAAAGCTGCTGAACAGAAGACTAAAGTGATGACCCTTCGGCTGCCAGCTCAGCAATGAGGGATGAAAAACGGGATAAGAATTCAAATTTAATGTTTAGAAAATAAAAGAAGAATCAAAATTCTATTTACAAGAGAAAAAAATATATTAAATTTCAATCGAAATAGCTTTTCCCTTATCGATTTGAATGACTGTTACTTAACTATATTAATGCAAAATTTAGAACGAATTATATATAATATCTTAGAACTTTGTTTACAGGTTTCAAGGGAACGGCTAAAACACAATTAGAGCCGCAATAACATAAGAATAAAAACATGGCTAAAACTCTACGACCAGAGGCACTAAAAAAATACAGCATTTTTAAATATCAATTAAAAATTTTCCCTGTAGGATATTTTGACTGATACCAAACATTATTAAAGCGAATTTTTGAACGAATGGCATACAAAAGATTAGAAAGTTTTTAAAGACGCATTTCCAAGAAAATGAAAACAGTTATGGTGATTCGTATCACTAATCCGATGTCACTATCTTTTTTATGATAACTATAAAATGAATGCAGTAAAATGAAAAATATATGCATGACAACTTGCATACAACCCATGGTAAATATGAAAAATATCTATTTGCTGAGATAAGTGCTATATCTAGACGTCCCGGTCTTCACACAAAATCCTGGTGTCCAGACCTGTTTAATTCACGTCATGGAAAAATTAAATTTCATTTTATATATGTCCAAAAAGTCTAAAAATATTTGACTGTGAAGAATTAAATAGAATAATTTGTCATTTGTTGTTATTGTTGTCTTGCGCCAGCTAGACTGGCATTATGGGGTGCGCTACTCCACTTTTCCAACTGAACCATATTTTGATGCGGAGTCCAATTTCCTCAGTATACACATGCCGTAAGTAGTGTTGTAAGGATGGGAAAAAACCCGGTTTATTTCCGGGAATAAACCGGGTTTTTTCCCATGGGAATTTTCAAAATTCCCAAATTTTAAAAATTGTGGAAAAATTGAAGTTTCTTAAAAATTTATAAGTTTTTAATCACATAATATATTTAAAAAGATATATTTTAATGATTTTTACTTTCATTTATGGCAATAGAATTTTCTCAAAACATATTTGGAAAAAGATGACAGCCATTTGTAAAGACTGGAGAGGTTTCAAGTCGTCTTCATTGTAGGGCGTTCCGTGGCTGAGTGGTCTAAGGCATCACCGCTAATCGCTTGAGAGTGTAGGAGTGTGGGTTCGATTCCCACCATGGCCCTGGGTGTTTTCTTCGTTATTCTTCTGTGGTTGTACATCTGTCATTGTGCTATCTGTCCTATTATCGACGAAGACTTACAAGCGGATCTCAAGAATCAAGCATACAAGTCTGAATAAATGTAATGTAATAAAAAATATCTTTATTGTAATTGTTACTCGTAATGTTTACTATTTGAATGTGTATTTATTAAATTTTTTGAACAGAGAAATCGCTTAGATATGCTGTCTTTCACATACATATTCCTCGAAAAATATTATTCTACTATTATTTGTAAACTTAATGTTAAATTAAACGCAGTAGATTAGATTGATTACTGATTTTGAAATTGCATACGAAAATTTTTTATAACATCAATCGTTAGTGTATATAGATATTCATTTTGTTTTTCATTAGATATCTGGAGTTACTTTTGATCAATTTAGATATAAGTAATAGCCTGGATGTACATCTATAGTTTGAAACATTCAGAAAGTAATTTTTAACTATTGTGGTTTTATTTTCGGTGGTTAAATCAGATGTTTAAATATCTGCTTATCTCGAATAAAATATTATACGTATTGTATACAAAAAGACAATCATTTTCTCTTGCCATCAAAAGTAATGATGTGAACTATACTGATAATTTTATTTGGCACTTTTAACATGCAGGCCCTTTTATTTCTTTTGCAAGTTTTTTATACATAGATATACTTTATAAATGCTTGTATAATTGCTATAGGATTCATTACATAGTGTTGTGTATATACTTTCAAGAGAATACTAATGCAAAAACCTTCGTAACAAAACAGATTGTTCATAGATTATAATAAATACTGATTCTTATTAATATTAGTTGAACATTTTCCCAATTTTTAACTGTTATATTTATTAAAGTTTACAAACTTGGTGTTTGAGATTTGGAAAATATCTGAACTTTAATACTGTCATATAAAAAATGTCTGTGTTTAAAATTGCTAATTATTTGCTAGTAATAAAGAAGCAGGAAAATGCTCTTTATTCCTCATTAAAATGAAGCTATTTATTATTGGAAATGTTGGCGAGAAATTAAATAGAATAACTAGATTTAAATAAGCATGTTGGATTGGTTTGGTTTGGTTTGTCGCTCAACGGTCATTTTTTGCACACGAGGGCTAATTAGACCGGGACTTACGGTTTAAAGTGGATTCCGAACCACTACAAACATCCATGCCCAAGGTGGGATTCGAACCCACGAACTGTTGAACCAAAGGCAAGAGCGCTAACCATTCGGCTGCCAGCTCGGCTACATGTTGGATTGATTTACTAGTTAATTTAGTTGATTATTATGATATAACAAATCATTAATTTTGTTGGGTTACGTGACAAGAATATTAAATTTCATTCATTATTATGGACCTTTTAAAATTTGAATATGCATTTTAGTTCCAATAATTTTAGATTTGTTGAGATTTACGTCATAATTTTGCTTTTACTGAAAGTTATAAGTTAAACAGTGGCTGTTGATGCTAATTGATTAATTTGAAGTTACTTAAAATTTTGATGAAGATTTTCTCATAATAAATTTTTGTAAATTGGTCCAGTTTGTCTTGATATTATAAACTTCTTTATCAGTATTACAACCTTTAAACCCTGTTTATCCTAGCTACCAGAACCTGTCTCCTATTAGCATTTGCCATTTCCTCTTTTTCAACAACTTGAGGTATCTATTTTCCATCTTTTAGGTGGTATTATTTAAATTTTAACTTGCTTGGATAATATTTATAATCGTATATAAATTATTCCAAGTTTCCTGGATGTGGCTTTTGTGTTTGTGACATTATAGTTTCAAATGAACTAGATAATAAACAAAACTTTAGATTTTCACCATAATTTTTACCACTTTCATTTTGATTAATTTATGTGAGCTGAAAAATGCTTCTAAAAGTTCTGCTTCGTTAAAGGATTATGTCATATAGAGATATTTATATATATAAATGCAGATTACATAATTTCATAATTTTAAATATGTATACACACATAACATAATCAGGGGCTCAGTGAATCAAGATTGTTTCTCAATTCAAAAATGTGTTGTATGTATTTTCACTATAATTATTATCAACTATTGTACAGAATACGTTGATGGTTGGTAATGACACACTTATATGAGATTGTAAATAACAATGTTCGTGTGTGATATGTTAAATGTTTCTTCAAATAAGAGTTTTTATAAATTCTAAATTACATTGTATTTTACATTTATTCCAGAAAAAACAAACTTTTCATCTGTATTTGAAATTTTTTAAAGTGAGCTGAAGTTCACAAGTCTTCCTTCTGACAGCATATCTATGACCTACATGCATTAATTTACAACGCATTAAAAATGTATGAAACTTGCTATTTTAAATTCCGCAATTAGTTTTAAGAAGCCAGAAATTAGGTAGGATATTGTTTCTAATACCTCGCTACAAAGATTTTCACTTTTCAGCATTACAAGGGCTTAATTTTTTAGAGATTTATATCATTGGGCATCAAGTATGGTTTTCCATCATGAAAGAAGTAATATAAACATTGAAAAATTAATATTTTTAAACTATTATTTATGATATTTAGTGTCATTTGCTTGTTTTAAATATAGTATTACTGTTACAGTAAAATAGGTAGCTTCAATTTTATACATTATTTATTACAACAATTTTTGTTATATCCACTTCAGTTGTCATGTTGAACAACTATATTCATAAAAATCAATCAGTATTTATTAAGCAATATTTTTATATTTGTAAATATTAGATATTTTCTACCATAGAAATAATATCTATTTTTATTTCACAAGGTAACAGGTAAAAACATATTTAGATGGGATTTTTTTACTGTGCAGATTTCTAAATGCATCTGTACAATTTTAAAATCCTTTCTGAACAAATTGTTTATGGTTACTTCAAGTTTTTGAATTGGAAATATACAATTCACAAAATTACAGATTTGTCAATTGTCCTAAAATTTTTGTATTATGTACAAATTTTAATCTTGTGTGTAAAAATTCAAGCTGAACTAACTCTTAAAAAATATAAGTTTTCAAGTTTTTACAACAAGATTATAGAAAAATAATATACCTATTTTCTTATATCAAACTGGCATTAATATTTTTAGAGCTAGTATTTTAACCAAAAATCTTCTTTTGAAAAGAATAACACATTTCAGCCTTTTTATGAAAAGCAAGATGCATTGAATTAAAAAATAATTTTAATTTTTTTACAAGATTACGTGAGTGTAAAATGTTAAAAAAGCAACACTTTTTTTCAGAATTCGTTTGCTTGACTCTCGTAAATTCTTTTCATAATATCATAAAGTTATTTCCATTTCTAGTGCTAAAGTCTGAAAAATAAAAATATTTTCAATGACAGATTATCAATAATTTTTTTAATTCACTCACATTTTCTGTTTTATCATTTGGAATTGATGAACAATAGTTTAAAGAGATTTTGATTCTACCTTACTGTTTTGAAATCATTTTTAATGTTGTAAAAAATTTTCAAAAACTCAATGAATAATTCAACTGTAGATATATTGTAATTGTGTAAATTAATGTATCAGATCCTTGCAAAAGAAATAAAAATAGTTTTATTTAAAGTCTGCATTATATATATTGTACTTAAAAATTGTTATTTAATCTTAAAATATAAAAGAAAATTATTTTAAATATTTTAACTATAATAAAAGAAAAAGTATTTTTATTCATAATTACATTTGGGGATAAAAATTTTTTTACATAAATTTTTTTACACATATTTTGTCACATTAATTCCTACAAGATATTATTTAAATGATGATTCGCTGGAAGAGCTCTTTTTTGTTCACAACTTACACATGTCGCCTCACCACATACTTTCATTTACATATTAATTAAATTTGTGCACCATTTACCCATATTCAGTTGAGAAGAATACATGAAACGGTATCGTTTTATATCACTGATAAATTAAAAATTTGTCAATTAGAAGTCAAAACAAAAAAGAAAGCAATTTGCTTGGCATTATTTATTTTTCAATCAATTTTCAATTTATTACAAAGACTGAAAAATCAAGTACTTCCTTACTTTTTTCAAATAATTTGTTTTTAAGAAAAATACATTAAAATTAAAGTGAAATTATTTTTTTAAAAAATAAAGTAATTTCGAATATATAAGAAACAAATCTATATAAAGAATGATCGCAAAAAATAATAAATCTCTTACAACCTAAAAGAACTGAAAATGGAAAAATAGATATGAAGAAAAGAATCACTATTTGTTACAATGAAACAATATTTTTGATCAAATAACAATTTTCAGTTTATTTTCATAATTTCATTAAATACGTATTTGTGAGAAACATTGGCTTCCCAACAATCTAAGCGACAGATCTCACCATGCACCGATATAAAAATATCCCCTAGGGATGAAAGTTTTCAATACTATATTTTTTACAATTTTAATATTCATATTTTATGCTTTTCACTGCTTTTATGAATGCTTATTGTAGAAAATAAAATTTCACTTTGTTTAAAATTTATTTAGATTTCAAACTTTACTTCACTTCGCTTCATATATATGCGAATAAAGAATCCCTAAAACGAAATATGATTGGCTGAGTTTATTTCCTCAAAATTCCCAATATTCCCCAATTTTCCCGGTTTTTTCCCAAAATTCCCGAGTTAATTCCCAAGCTTCAAAATTCCCGGGAATTTTACATCTCTAGCCGTAAATACTCGTTTATAGGGTAGGCAAAACATTCACTCAAAGAAAGGACAAATATAGGATAGACAAAGAGAGAAAATACATCCATGCCCAAACTGGGTTTTGAACCCAGGACCTCCACATCCGCAGTCAGATACTCTGACCCTGAATTATGTGAAAACTCTAGAAGAGCAAAGAACATCTACAAAAATTTGAATGAGCAAGTCCGTAACGGTGCGAAAGAAGAATTTGATGGTTTTTATGAAAGATGCGTTGCATTCTTGGCCTCTGGGAGAAAATTTGTTGAAAACTAAACAGTTTTAATGAATCAATCTGACCAAAACAAATGTTGTTGATTAGAAAAACGACGAAACTCCTAATGAAGTCACTAATAGCAGTATTGTTGATGTATCCGATATGAAAACAAACAATGATCAGCTGTTTGAAGAAGTTGGGATTGCTAATGATTACTTGCAGTCAAATAGGGAACAATGAAAGCAATAAGGGACTTCCAAAAATGTGATTATTTCAAATAGGAAAATAGCTCAGGGTGTTTAGTCACTTCACGAAAGATAACCACTTAGACCCAGATCTGATCAAGATTATTGAGTGCGTCATCTGCTTACCTGGGATGTCAGCACCAATTGAGAGTAATTTCTTTGATTAACAACGCATGGTCTGATGTTAGGGGCTTGATGAAGTAATCTGCGATTAATGATGACATGGAAAATTAATGTCGAATTAACTTGTGAAGACTTTTATTACATAATTAAAACCAAGACTTTCAAAAAGAATTTTCGCCAATGAAAAGGTAAATATTGTTCAAGTTTTTATTCTTCATTCAAAGTTTTTTTTAAAATTAAATAACATAATATTAACATGTAGGAAATAAAATGTTTAAATCAGTATTGTGCCATTTATTATTACACCTGTCTTAAGTTCCTAATTAGAAACATTTATTCATAGCATTGAGAATAAACTAACCCCTTTCTCGCTAAAATACTCAAAATCCTACTAAGGACAATACCTTTGAATACCAGCAACGCTGGGTTGCAAGGCGGTGTACTGGTTAAAACATTTCAGAAATGTAGCAAACATAACACACTATATCCATTCCCAACCCTGCATGTCAAAATGATTCTGATTTCTATCGATGTTTTTTACATCACATCCAAGTTGGTATGTGAAATTTTAGGACTTATCACTAACCTATTTTCGCATATGTTTTTCTTAGTGATTCTGAGTCTATCGATGTTTCCTACTTCACTTCCCTCTCACTTTTTCCAAAAAGCAAAATAGAGAATTCAATAAAAATTCAGTAATTCAATAAAAGCTTTCTAATTTGAATGAATTCGTACATGAAGTTTCAGGAAAAATCACCAAACATTTTCTGTCCATATTTTCTCTTTTGGTTCTGAATCTTATTGATGTTCTCTGCTTCATTAACAAGTTTGAAAATTAAGTTTTGAAATACATCAACAACCCACTTCTCATCACGCTTTTCTACGTGATTTTGATTCTTATCGATAATTTCTACTGCATCTGAAGTGTGTATATGAAATTTTGTTGCCCACCATGAACCTTTTTCTATCATGTTTTCCTATTCTATTTTGATTTCCAATGATATTTTCTAGCATACTTCCAAATTTGTTTATAAAAGTTCAGGACATCCTACATCAAAAAAACATATTTCACTGTAAATTACAATAAAAAATAATACTTTAAAACACAGACTTTAAAGTTAGTGAATCTCACAATGTAGCTAAAAGTTCATTATATAAAACTAAATATAAAAAAATATATTTTAAAGACTTCTAATTATTTCCAGCAGTAAAAATATTTTAAAGCTAATTATTTTCATCCATCTTAATACTTTTTAAATGAAATTTATATAGCTCAAAAATATTTTTATTTTATTTCTTTGATGTAA
Organism: Latrodectus hesperus; assembly: GCA_037975125.1. Taxonomy (NCBI): domain Eukaryota; kingdom Metazoa; phylum Arthropoda; class Arachnida; order Araneae; family Theridiidae; genus Latrodectus; species Latrodectus hesperus. The sequence goes on from CM075862.1 coordinate 28,423,012, forward strand.
TAATAGTTTTATTTTATATTTTAAATTATAATAATTAATAATTTGAATTTATATTCAAAATTAATATTGTTTATTTACATAATTTATAAAATATAAGTTTAATATAATAATACTTTTATTTTATATTTTAAAGGATATTCAAAATAAATATTATTTAGGCACAGGTGCCGTATAATGCAGGATGCCAAATTCTGAGATTGGCGATTTTTTGGCGGATTTTTTTATGTATCTGGCAACCTCGTTTTTAATATGTCGTACAAATGGAGACCTATTAGAATTATGCAAAAAATTCTATTTTGGTAACCATAGTATTTACGTCATCGCGCACGTCACGATCCGTCATCTTGGCAACATTTCTTCATCACCAAAAAAATTCAGAATTTGGAATCATGGGTTATACGGCACCTGTGCTATTATTTATTTACATAATTTATAAGCTATCAATTCCCTCTGAAATTTTTCGCTATGTTCTTGTAACATTTCCGTTTATTTTCTTCGATTTCGTAAGGTATAATAAATGACCTTTTTCTTAATCCTATACACGAGTCAGCTCTATTTGTTTAATATTTTTCCTTAAATAAAAAAAAATACTGGAAATAAAAGTATTGCAGACTAATCTGTCATTGTACGTACAGCAGTTGACTAAGATGTATTTAAATATTGAGTTTCAAAAAAATATTCAATATTCAGATACAATTAAACCATCTAACTTTCTAAAAAATAGTTGCCAAGTTATTACTTATTCCTAATTTATAAAAAAATAATTTCTTTCACCTCGAAATATTAGAAGAAGCCGTGATATTTGTTTTACCAAGATACATCAAAAATAAATCAGGTAATAATTAATAAAAAATTACTGTATTATTAAGCAATATAAAGTAATAATTAAGAAAAAAAGTAAAATTCAAAAATAAATAGTTCAAATTTTTGAACTTTACCGCAAGATTAATATACAATTCAGTTATGATTTCAAAACATTGTGCAGTAAGAATCTACCAAAATAATAAAAATTACCAAAAACATTTGTAAAATAATAAAATTTTGTTTGATTAAGAAAAGAGTACAAAAATTCAGAGCTCGCTTGATTGTTATTTAAAAACTGTTTAAAAAAATAAAGAAAACAAAAAATTTTGGTATCGAAACTTGATCGAAATGCTATCTCTTTACAATGTTATTTTTAAATTTATAATAATTTTGATCTCGCTTTTAATATTATTTTTTTTAAAAATTCTACAGAGCTCGTTATCAATCGAATTATCAACTGAAGTCAAAATAAAAATTTCAGATTTAATTTTTTAATGATAAATTATAATTTAAATTTTAGCATTTCATTTTCCTACCGTATGAAGGTCTGGATCTGAGTCTACTAAAAAGGTACAACTATTGAGAGAGATTTGCTAAGCATTTCTTACGATCACGATTAAAAATACATTATAGATATTTTCTTATATATTAACATAAAAAAATTGACAACAAATTACACGACTCTTTTTAAAAGCTTATGAGCGAATTTTACATTTTCTTTACTTTATGTATTTCCTTGTAATTTTCAACTACTTTTTCACCAAGCTGAGTCACAGATTGCCTCAGTTGGTTGTCATAGTGTGCATTGTATGGAATGTGTGCATTTGTCTGCTTAATATCACTAAAAAATAAGCTCTATAAAAATCATAAAAAGTTATTCAATTAAATAAAATTAATAACCAGTGAAACTATAATTTACGAAAATATAAATTTTAAATTTGAGGAAACACACATACATGCTCCTATAACATGATTTCACTAGAAATTTTATCCTTTGAGATTCATAATTTTAGTTAAAACAAATCTTATTTTTCTGCTTATATAATAAAATTAAAGAATCATATCAATTACTAATAATGTAAAATACACAAAATATATTTATATAGTTATATACATATATATTTTTTCTTATCAGTTTTTTTATTATTTACATTGCGCACAATCTGTTGTCGCAGTGCAGTAAGAACAAATTAAAAATACTTCCGCCTCTGATATAAAGTTCATTTGTAGAATTTACTAAAAATGTTTTTTCTCATTGAAAACTTATTCAGAATTATTAAATTTGAAGCTTTTTAATTTTGAATCTACGTCGGTTGTGCATAATGAGCTTAAATATTTTTATTGACGTTAAAGAGATAAGTAGCTTTTTGTTTTGTTATTACATCAAAATTGTATCACTCCGCCGCTCGATAAAATTTTGATGGCACCGATTAAAGTTTAGTGTTGAAGATTAAAAACTAGAAATCTAGTCGTAGAAGACTTCTGCTTGTGTATTCTCTGGTCTTATTTATATTAAATATCGTCTCTAAACTGTTAAAATTTAAAAAACTGTTCTGGCTTAAGGGCGGCGACCTGCAGCTTGGGATTGATCTTGATCTATTTTTGACTCCTCGGCGGTTATCTTCTCTGGCTCTTGTGAGCTAAAGGAAGTGGGGGAAATCCTACAGACAGAGGTGGAGCTTTCTTAATTTTAGCGATCAGGATGAATAATTTAATTTTCAAGTTTTGGAATAAATTGATCGTTTGAGGCTCTTGTGTATCGTGAACAAATAATCCTCAGCTGTGTATGAACACCACCTACTCGGATTATTCAGCATCAGCAGTTTATTGTTGACATTGACATTTTTGAAAATTTATCCGAAAAAAAAAAACATTTGAAAGTAATATAATCGAAACATGGAAGCCATTGCGAAACACGATTTTAATGCCACTGCCGACGATGAATTGAGTTTTAGAAAAGGCCAAGTGCTAAAAGTAAGTTATCATGTTTCTTTAAACAAAGTATTAATCATACTACATAAAAATGTCATATTTTTAAAGTTTACCGCTATGCATTATATTATTTTGCTATCTTTATGTATATATACATATAATCTTGTACAACAAATACTGTTTTTTTCTTTATCTTTTGAAAAGAATATTTAATTTGTGAAATACTTAATCAGCGCTAAAATTAATTTGAGCTTTAAGCCAAATCTTTGCCATTGATTCCTCTTAAGATTTTCTTTCTTAATGGTTAATTGTTACTTTTAAATTTATTATGTAAAATGTTTCTTTATTATATAAAATATAAATGATGTATGTTTATTTGGAAATACATTTTTGCTATCATTTTATCCAGAGGAAATTTATTTTATTTAAAGACAGTTTTATTTCTACTTTTTATATTGCAAAAATATTCAGTGTGTATTGTGCATGTAAATTGTTTGTGTATGGTATATTAAATATTACAGTAAGTATATATAGGTTCATGATATACAAGAGAATGCGTTTTGTTTATATTACACAGAGAATATATTATAAAACAGTAAAAAAAATCAGTAGAAAATATGTGTATTAATACTGAAGTAAATCAGTGTTAAGACTTCTTTAAAATCTGATTAGTTTTGCTATGGATATGTAATTATAAATATAATTAGAAAATAAGTTTTTTTATTATAAAACAAACGTTTTTTTTTTAAATATACCTTACCCTTTTCAGGCTCTATGTCAATTTTTAACAAATTTTTTGGTTATAAATATTTTCAATATCTGGAAACATTCTTCATTGAGCTAAATATGTTAAATCGCAAACAATATCCAAAATAAAGTTATTTAAAGTAGCTTAACTTCAATTTAAAAATTGTTATTTTTATCTAATTATCAAGCAGAATCTGGGAAATGATCAATAAATGATTCTAAATATTGTCTATTTAATTAAATCAAATAATGTATTATAATCATTTGTTGATAAATATTTTAGTGTATTAGTTATTTTTTTATTCAAAAAAAATTTTTAACCTACGGAAAAATTTAGTTTTTTTTTATATTTTTTAGCCAATATAAAGTTTTTGAGGAATTTACAAATAAAAGGAAAAAAATGGAGAGCTTCAATAATTTTTGTCAAAATGATAAGCACATGTATTTACCCTGTTGTTTAGAATCGAAAGGAATTTTCTAATTTCTATAGAATTCAATGAAAAATTTCTAATTCATATTTTTATTTATTCTATTGAGAAAGCTAAATGAATTATACGATTACTGTTTCAAAATAATAATAAAAAAATTTTCTATTGATTACATGATTGTATGTATGTGTGAGGATTGAGTTAATTGAATAGTTAGTTTTCTGGTCTTAGATTCAATGATTTGTGAATTTGATTTCCAATTTGTTCATGATTGTTTGTAATCATACAAAATCTATGTTAAATCTATTTACTTTCTATCTACTTAATCCTTGCATGCAAAAAATGATCATAGAGTTAGCCTGCAAAAAAGTTTTGTAAGAGTCTCTGTGGGAATACTTGGGAAAATCTAAATTTCTCTTGCTTGTATATCTTACTGAATTTCTTGTTTTTTTTATTTTTTAGATATTGATTAAATTTTAACAAGGAAGCGAATCATTGGCATTTAGTTGATTGAATGAGGTATCAAATTATTAGCAGGCTTGTAATAAATAATTCTTAAATGCTTATTTTTAATCTAGTATAATATCTAGTTTTTTTGTATCCAGTATCCTGAATTTAATGAAAGCTAGATCTATTGAAAGAATATCAGATTCATGGTGGAACATAGAAGACTGTTATTTGCCCATGTAAATGTGAAAGGTATGGCACAATTTCTCAGTTGTCTTGTGACTTTCTAGCCAAGGTTAGAAGAGAAATCAATAGATTTTTCCCAAATATAAATCTTTATAACCTTATTAATATATAATTTCATCTTAACCACTTTCATATAGAAAGAACCTGATACCTGTTACTGAAATCAAGTGTTTGATAAGTTTGTGGTTATGATATAAGATTGATAATATATCTTTTCTGTGATATCTACATTCTTTTCTGTCTATCACTGATTTTTATGAGGTATGTATACATTTTCTAGAGCAGAATTGGTTTTATTTCCTCTTAATAGAAGTCAATGTCTTACCAAATAGAGCTCAGCTGATTGATTTTTTAGAAAATGAAAGTATTTCCTTTGAAATAAGCAATCCATGTCTCAGTCCTGTAGTCTGATATACTGTGGAAAAAATCATAACTCATAAACTGTCTTATTTCTTGTGTAAAAATAATTTAAGTCCAGCATATTCCTGTAAATAAACTGTTTTATATTGTCCGACTGATCAGTGTTATAGATGATCACCAAGACTTGACTGATTATTTTTTGTATGTACTACTGTCTCTTTTTTTAAAAAAATTTATTATCTCAATTAAAACAAAATTTACAAAGTCTATTATGTAAGGTAACTAATGAAATCTGAAAATTCTTTTGTTACTTGCGAATTTGGACAAGCCTAGCTCGCTGTGCCTTGACTATACGAATTTAAGTCAGTAGGGTGTGCCTTTCATTTAATCAGAGCACCATAAAGGGGAAAGTATGACTTTGCTCTTCAAATCCTCCCATAGATGGCACCACTAGAGGATCCACTCCCTCAATTTTGAAATTGATCTGAAGGGGGGAATTATCTCCAAACGATTGCACCCATGGCAACCAGACTTACAATTCAACCGATTTAACGAGCACATATATCGCATTTACTCAGTGGGTGTTTGGTGGCATTGGGATTTGATCCCCATCCTTCTGGACGGAGGGCTGATGCTCAAATCACTAGGCTACCATGGCCCAAAAATTCTCTTAATTTTGAACACCAGGGTATATTTTTTATAAATTCTAACTCTCCAATTTTATATTGGAAAGTAAATAGAAAATTACATCCATTTTCCTTTTATTTGACTTTGTTCATATTTTAAAGTTAAGTGATTTTTTCCCTTAATTTCTGATTTTTAAGAGCAGATGCCATATAATCCAGGATGCTAAAGTCTGAATTTTTGTTGCCAAGATGGCATATTGGGATGTGCACAATGATGTAAATACTAGGGTTTCAAAAATTAAATTTTTTGCATAATTCTTATAGATCTTCTTATCTAGAACCAGGTTGCCATTTGCATAAGAAAATCTGCCAAAAAATTACCAAACCTAGAATTCGGCATCTTGAATTATAAGGTATCTGTGCCAATTTTTACTGTTAATTTTTTTTAGGGTAAATAACAGTCAGGTGACTATGAAAAAGGATTTTTTCATTTGATAAGTGATAAAATATTGATAAATTTTCTTCTGAGAATTTGATAATATCAAAAAATTTATAATAATTCCAAATCTATTTTAAAAATTGTCTTGATCTAGCTAGTTCTCAAGTGCCAAGAAATTGTAGGGCAACAAACCAAACTAATAAACTGCTTTTTGGTTCTATTCCTTACTTTGGAATAAATATATTAGTACAAAATTCATTTTGAAGTGTAGAACTTAGTTGAATTTGCTCTTTTGTATGAAAAGTGACATAAAATAATAAATTTACATATTCTTTAGTTTCACTCATGCATTCATTTTGTTTTCTAATATTAGGAATTTGCTTGTAGAAAAAGAATGAATTAGACAGTTAACAAATTAGATTCTATCAATGTTCAGTGAAGTTGCATGTCAACAAGGAACATTTACTTACATGCTGAAAAAGTATTAATGAGTGTGTAAAAAGTTTGAAGGAATTTATAAACACTTATAATAATTTTATAATTTATTTATTGCCTGTATAAAACTTTGTTAAGTTCTGAGGGAAGGAAAAAATTTGACTTCCCTCCCACCAAATGACAATAAAATAGTTGGTTCACCACTTTGTTTTTTAAAAAAGAATGGACACTTTTTAAACTTGAAAAAAAGGAGAAGAGTTTTAAAAAATCTGGTTTTATCATATGTGAAATGGTTAAATACTGTTCATTCTAAAATTCACAAAAATATAAAACATCTTTAAGAAATGTTAAAAGGCACCACACACACACAAACAGCTCATCACTACCTTGTGAATTAACTTGCAAAATTTATTTAGAAGAAAAGAGTTCTATAAATTAAAAAGTTATCTTTCTAATATTAACTACAAAGGATTTTTCATTGTAAATGATGATTTAATTTAGTTTGCCAGTATTATACAGTTAATTATTTATTAAAATGACTTATTTGCAACTGATTTTCAAAATGTTGACTTTTTCAATATTTTTCACATTAATTCTCTAGGTTCTTAATATGGAAGATGATATGAATTGGTACCGAGCTGAATTAGAAGCAAAGGAAGGTCTTATTCCAAGTAACTATATTGAAATGAAAAAACATGAGTAAGTAATGATTAATATTGTTCATTTACATCATACAAAATGTTTTAACTCTATAGTTGCAATGCTTAAGTGTGTAATTGAATCTAGGTTGGATTTTTTCACAAAAAGTAATGTTTTTAACATTATAATTAGTAAACGAAAGAATTTATGAACCAAATTGTAGTCCTGTAGTAATTATTAATTTTCGGTTATTTTACCCCTCTTTTTGATGTCGTAGTATATTTCACTTTTGATGGATTTTATCCTTTAAAGTAAAATATATTGAAAATTTTTAAAATAATGTACACCTGTTTGTTAATTTTTGTAATCTTATAAAAATTGCAGTGATTTTATGTGTACAGTAATTTTTTGTGAAATATTTTTCCATGGATGAAAAAAAATCCTTTTTAAAAAATTTTCATCATAAATTGATATTTTTTCAAATTTTTTTTAAAAAATTAATTATGCTCTGGAAAATACAGAAATGACAAGCATTAGTTTAAACAAATAATTTCCATTTTTTTAGTATATTTTTATTGCTCTATTTCTTGAAAATTTATCACATTTTTTATTCTCTTTTCTTTTAATTTATTAGATATTCTGCTTTTTAGGTTTATTAAGGTTTTTTTTAAATTAGTATTTTATGGTGTCCTCTTTTGAAAAATGGGATTTTTTTAATCTTTTATCCGTTAATAATTTATAGTAATGGAAGTTCAAATTTTTGTACCAAAATTTTATAAAGTGAATTATTTTTTATACATAGAGAAATCTTTTATAATTTTCTTATGTGTTACAGTTGGTACTATGGGAGAATAACGAGAGCTGATGCCGAAAAGTTGCTTTTAAACAAACATGAAGGGGCTTTTTTGATTCGTGTTAGTGAAAGTTCTCCTGGCGACTTTTCCCTGTCTGTAAAGTAAGTTTTATGAAACTTAAGTTCATATATATATGTGTGTAATGCACAATCTTATACATATATATGTTTATATAATTAAATTTGCTTAGGTTGTATAAAATCTTCTAAACTAGTGTAGAGTTATAGATTTTAAATCCCCAGAGAATTTGTGAAACTTAAATAAATATTATTAGGTGCTTCAAAAATCTAAAAGAGGATTAAAACAAAAGTATTAGTGAGATGGTATAAATAATACTTTTAAAATTAAGTTCTATATCTGTGATGTATTTGTGCTGAAGACATAATCAATTGTATGATAATTAACAATAAAATTCGAAATTATTCAATTTAAATTTCCATACATTTTGATTTTTTTCATAGCAATGTAAATGGTCCCCCCAAAACCCAGTGTTCAATACATTTGCTTGCATCTTTCTTGCAGGTCAATTATTCCATAAAAAAAAGCTACATTGAGTGTATCTTGAAATATGTAATTGCTGTGAATAACAACACTTATCACATATCGTTTTTATAATGACATTATCATTATATTTTACACTTAATGTATTTTATAGCAATTTTTTCAGCAATTGTCTTTGTTTCATATGCGAAACAATTTTTTGGTAATTTTCTATGTGAAAAATAATTAAATTGATTGGCGTCACTTGTTCATTTGTGGCAGAGTCACTAATACTCAGTTATAAATGAAATGTTCCTCTTGTATCTCTCAAGTAAATTATTTAAAATTTTTAGTAATAAAGATTGTAAGTAATCAAATCAATTGATTTTTTTAAAAATGTTTTATCAATTATGCTTTTTATAATTACTTTTAAAAACCAAATAATGTGACATCTATGAATCATTTGAAAATTATAAAAATTATAATTGAAATAATTAGTTTTATTTTCCTGATCATTCAGATGTGGTGATGCTGTTCAACATTTTAAAGTGTTACGAGATACACAAGGAAAATTCTTTTTGTGGGTTGTTAAGTTTAATTCTCTTAATGAATTAGTAGAGTACCACCGATCTGCTTCTGTAAGCCGTTCTCAAGACATAAAATTGAAAGACATGCACCCTGAAGAGGTAAGTTGGGAATTCATGTTTAGCTTCATTTTTAATTCTTCATTTGATCAGGTAGTTCATTACCTAATGCACTTATTAGTTTGCTCTTTTTTTTTAGCATAAATTTTAATATAAAACTACTCTTCTGTAAGCAAATTATTTAATCATACTTAAACTATTTGATGTATATAGAAAACAAATTCCATTTTAGTATATTAAAATCTGATTCTACAACTTTTTTGAAAAAGAAAGTATTTTTCATCTCTTTGTCTTTACATTTATTTTCATATAAATTACTATGTTCAAAAGGTACCTTATATACTTTAAAATTCATCTAGAAAGGAATTTGTCTGCAAACTTTTATGAAGCATTTTAATGATTTCCATGAACATATTTCTTAACTTTTAAAAATGTACTTAAGTTAGTTGTCCGATAATAATCAATTTTCAAAGAAAACAATTTTCATTCCAAGATTTTCCAAAATGTTAAGTTTTATCAAATAAAATCCATTAAATTTTAAATGAAATTTATATTTGGAAATGTTTGAAAAGTTGCAAAAGGGTTTTATAGAGGTATGACTATTATCTGCAATTGCATTATTTAGTTATTATAAAAAGTTAAGAAATGTTGGAAAATCTATTGAATTTATTTTGATTGACATATTGGAGAGTTGGTACTTGCTGGTTGTCATTTTATATGAAACCTAGTTGATCAAGTTCTTATATCACTTGTTTGCTATCAAGCAATTTTAAAAGAAATATTAAGGTATAATACAGACATCTTGATTTGTTCTAAAAACTTTAAATTTTTTGAAAAATAGTAATGTGTTTGGGTAGTTTGAAGAAATGCTTTCACAATTTCTTTTTAAAATGCATTATTACCAATGAATCTTGGAAGTATACTTTTGATACAGAAACATCTGAACAATTAAGTGATTATCTCTTGTGAAATATGAGGTAAGAATATAAAAACCAAGTGTAAGTTGTTCAAAAATCGAGAAAATTTTCATAATCATTATAATATTATTTTTGGTTATAGTGTGCATTGTGAATTTCTACAAACTAGCCAATCAAAAATTATTATTTGGCTAAAATATATACAGTCAGTTATATATTTTGTGTTGTTTGCATGAGAAATTAGTTGGAAATGATCTGATATATGGCAAAAAAGCTTGAGTTGATGATAATGTGCCTTATCACATTATAGTTTGTTTTTTTATTAATATTTGGGAAAATTATCAACAAATATGGATAAAATCCTAGTATATGTAACAAGCTTGGCAGGATTTTAAAAAAAACGTTCCCAGTAGCAGAATTAAGGTTTCCAAATGCAAAATGTCTAAAAAGCAATAATGCCTCGAATCTCATCAGATCAACAACAGGTCATGGTAAAATTGTATTTTTCGAAGTTCTGTTTGCGCTCTATGTTCAACTTTGAATATCAAAATTTTGCACTATTTTTCAATTTAAATATTAAAATTTTGAATATTTTATAATATTTACTTATTAAAAATTTGCTGAAAAACTAGAGGCTACAAACTTAACTACATATATTTTACAAAATTTACATATTACAAAGCAGATATAAATCTGAAAGACAATGCTATTTGTAATCAGTCAATAAAATATATACAGTCAATTTTTAATTTTCTTTTAATTTATGATAAAAATGCTAACATTAAAAAAAAACATGTATGTAACAAAACTAAGTGGGTATTAACAATGCTGTAAATATGTATATCAATAATGTAACACATTTTTTGAAATCTCTTGTTTTGTAATATGTAAATTATTTTATATAAGCTTTGTAACACACACATGTAAAATTTATTAAATAGGCACTGGTGTCCATGTTAAAATCATACATTATTACTTAATAATACATAAAATAGTAAATTAAATAGAATAAAATTAAGTTACTTACCTGATCAACTTTCCTCACTTATTAAAATGAAAAAAAATGTTTTAAAAATAACTTTTAAAAATATAAATTCAATTTCAACAAATTTTATAAAAGTATAGCATCCAAATAACATACAATAACTTAATTTCATATATATATATATATACACACACACATATATACACACATACACACAGAGACACACACATATTTAAAAATAATCTTAGAAAAATAAAATACTGGCTAAGCTTCTGCAAACGAATTGCACACATGCTGCAGAATTGTCGAACAAATGCATTCGGGCATAGTAATCTATAGGTTTGGCACATGTAGCACCCATATTGACACTTTCCCAGGTGTCGCCAAATTTATCGAGTTAAACATACTAGGATAAAGCCAAAATATGGCCCCTTAATCATTATATTTGCCAGATACAGCATTATTTTATTTTTTTCTTTAATATACAATTAAAATTATCACTTTGTGATCATTCTTTTGAATCCATTTTTTAATTTACACAAATGTTAACAAAAATGATATTAAGGAATATTTTGATGATTGGGAAGAAATGTTCACTGAACTCTATTGACAGAGTCAGAAAATATATTTTGAAGATAAAATTAATTTTGACTAATACTGTTTTATGAACACAATACTATTTCTTAGGAATTAATTTTCAAATTATATACATATTTGCATTGCACATTTAATTTTGTGTATATAAAGGCATAACTTAAAGATTTTTGACATTGTAAATGAGCTATATTAAATCAAATTACATTTTGGAAAAAGGAATTTTATAACAAGTATTTATTTAGTATGTATAATTTAATTATATTTAATAAAGAAGTTTAATATATACTTTTGTTTTGAAAGAATTACATTTTTATAAATTAGGATAAAAATCTAATGTTTATATTTTCCTAAACCAATATAAATTCATGAGACTTCGCCAGACTTAAAATAAGAAACTTAATTATTAATTGTTCATTAAAACCTAAAATATTGTCTTCATTAATTTTAATTTTATGCTTTTCAGTTTTTAGTGCAAGCCATGTATGACTTCCACCCACAAGAAGCTGGAGAATTGGAGTTCCGAAGGGGAGACATCATAACTGTGATGGATCGCTCTGATCAGAACTGGTGGGAAGGTGAAATTGGCTCAAGGCGAGGGTACTTTCCTGCCACCTATGTCGTCCCGTATCACACATAAATGAGGATTTCCACTTTAGGAATAACTTACTTCTTTTGTACATAAATATTTGAGTTGCAATCTCAACAAACCTAAGACTTAGTATTTCGTGTTCTTAATGTTGACTAATTCTGTATAAAAAAAATTTCTCTTTCTTTCGCATAATCAGTTTTTCCCTTTTGAAAGTTCTTTAAAATGTTTTGGTAATCTTTTTAACCATCAATGTGTTCAGCTCAGGTACAATGCTTTCGTGCCAATGGACCAATGAGTTTCTGCTGTACAGATTTCAACCTTGGATGTGGAAGTAAAAAGCGGTGTGGTATATCATAACTTTTTGTTATAGTTGAAATCCTAGAAATTTGTTTTCTTAGTTTCTCATGAGAAATTTTTGCTTATTTTGTAAAGCAAATTTTTGAACAAATCTTATTTTTTAAATTTACTTATTTCTTCTTTCTGTTAATAAATTGAGACAGAAAAGTTTGAGTGTTGATGATATACAGTGAAGTAATTTCATGTTTTTGACTGATATATGCAATATTATGAGTTAGCACTTTGCATGATTTGTTTTCATAAACAAATTTAAAATTATCAAAGGTTAACAAGTTATTCATACAATTCATTGAAATAAATGTGCCAGTATGTTGATTGTTTCTTAGAGCTTCTGATCATTGTTTGGAATCCATTAATTTAAAGAATTTCAATTTTACATTGCAATTTTGTTTATTTACCTATAGATTTGGGTTTAGACAGAATAAAGAAAGCATTTCAATTAGTTATTTTGTAAATAGAAATAATATTTTTTAGTTGGAAATGCAATTTTAATTATTTGTACTGAAAAATCTATTGGTTTAAATCACACATTTGATTATTATTAACTTATCAAAGGGTAAAATTTTACAAATTAGTTTGAATGTGTAGAAAATGTTTATATTGAAAATAGAGCCTTTAATTTTGTATATCTTCAGTTCTAATTGTAAATCTTCTCTATACCTCTTTCTTGAAATCACTTTAATTAAAAAATTTTAATATTTGCAATCAAATTCTTTTTTATTCAAATCATTTTTTGCTCATTTATAAAATCATGAAAAGCAATTTAATTATATAATTTTTGACAAAATCGTGTAAATTTGAATCGTAAATAACATAATTTTATCATATTTGCAGTTTTACAAAAGAAACTTAAGTCATTAATGAACAAAATAAAATTTTTATTGGAGTTTTTATGTTCATTTCTAAAAAAAAATGAAGAATTTTGTACACAACATATGCTGAAGCCTTTATTAAATTTTCAAAGTATCTGCTTACCATTCACAGATGGAACAGAATTTTGTGCTTTCACTAATTAGTCAAACATCTGTATTCTATATAGAATAACAGTATTTTTGTATACAATATATTTGTTCCAAGAAAACGTACTTGCAAATATAATTGCATTCCATGCAGATATTTATTTAAAAGTATTTTACATTACTATTGAGATACTTTTCTTGACACTGTTTATAAAAAATATAAATTTTTGAAAAAGAAAAACGATTTTTATTTATTCTGTATAAAAAATATTCATTTAAAAATGTGTTCACTCTATCTAAGCTTCATTTATATATTAGTTTTAATGAATCTCACATTTCAATTAATGAAATTTGCAGTATTATTTTTATTCATTAAAACAGCTGATGTCAATTAAAAATATTTATCTAATATTTAGGTTATGTAATGATTTTACAAAATTTTTTTTTCTTTTATTTTGTGATTTACTACTGTCGGAGTGTTTTTCATCCATGTTAGTTTCCACTTTGAAATATTTTTGTGGGGAAACTTTCTGCGTCATGATTGTATTGTAGCATTAGAATAAAATGAAAAGAGTTGACAATGTCTAATTTTTACAAATAACCGAATAATTGGGTTTATGATTATTTTTTGTTAATCAATTGTGCCAGACTGATTGAAGTACTATGTGATCAATTTCGATTTTTTTTTTTTTTTTGCTGCTCGGCTTATTATGAATGTTAGGTTTCTTTTCATAAAAAGTCTATTTAAAACTATGTGTGATATTTAAATCTTGTGGTGTCAAGAATAATCCATGTAAACCTTTGCAAAAATAATTATGAAATGTGAAGAAAGTTTACTACTCTTTTGCTGTTGAGCACTCTGGAACATTGTTTTTTTATTCAAGTTAATTTATAGTTCCATATATTTTTATTTCGGTAGTTTCTTATTTTTGGAAAATAAATTTACCTAGTTTTACATAATCTAGCAAAGTAAACCTTTTATAAAACTATTTTATTTTTTATCAAACTAGAGGTGTATTTGACTATTCTGTAGAGGGGCTCAGCAGTAACAGTGTAAAAAACTTGAAGCGTATGTGCTTTTATACAAGTGTAATCAAATTGCTTCTATTGTATGATTACTTGTGATTGATAAACAATAAAGTGTAATGTTTCAAGAAATTTCAATACTTGATTATGTATTTTAATTCTAAATATTTTCAAGCATGATTAATTACCAAAGCTGTTATAATCAGTACAAAATTAACATCTAATTGGTAGACAAGTTAACATAATTTTATCAAATAATTATTCTAATTTTTTTTCCAAAACTTAAGTCAAATTTATTTGATTTAATGAATAAACATGTGCAATCTGAATTTAAAAAATTTAGTTCACTTGTGATGAAATTTTCATTTGTTTTCTGATAAAATATATTTAAACCCCTAGGTTCAAAAGTATTTCACTCAGAATAAACTGTCATGATTTACAGCCATTTGAGTACATTTTTTTTAAATGGAAAATATTCTGAGCACTCTTTAACAGAACTGTTTAGATGGCAATTTTCAATAAGAGGACAGAAATATTGCATAATATGTTATATTATAGCATTGGTGTATAACTTAATAGATTGTTGAATTCATAATTATAGCTGTGAGATTTTACTTTTAGACAATGACCCAGTGTTAGAGATATTTTATAGAAAAAATTAAAAAAGATCTCATTTTTGCACATTTATTGTAATATTGAACAACTTTCTTTATACTGTGAGTACTTTTTGAAAATTCATAGAAATCTTATAGCTCGAAATTGAATATGTATACTGTGTTTAATATTTTTTACATATTGATATGCTTTTAAGTAAAACTGAAAAGAAAAATTAAGTATCAAAGAAAAAGAAGCCATAAACGATTTAGCACTAAAATATCTTAAAATTGATGCATAAAATAATCTAATTTCTTATGTTTTGTTGAAACTTAATTTATTTGATTTTAATATTTACTTATATTGTTTACTCCATTTACTTTTTAAATTGGATCCTCAAAGCAGAAAAACCCTAAAATATTCAAATACTCTTCATTACAATTGTGGCAAATCAATTAGCATATTAGCTAAATTATTAAAAATTTTACAGTATGTGATAAAATGCTTTAAAAAATTTAAAAACAAGATATAAAGAAACTGATCAAAGTTGAATGTAAATCTTTGGTGTTTAGTTATTATAAAAAATTCATATTTTCTACTTCAATATCATTCAAAAGTTTTCAAGGTATCCTTTGGTTGGCTGGGTTACACAAGTGCTCTACTTGGAGAAAATTATAAAAAATTATGGAAACCTTTTTTGTGCAAAATCAATGCTAAATAATCTTATTCATACTGAAATATTTTATTTGGTGATGTAATTAAATGCAACATTTGACTTCACTGAAGAATGAAAAACTAATTAATAGAATTTTAATAACAGTAAACTATGGTGTGGAGATGCCC
The DNA here is from genome assembly GCA_037975125.1 of Latrodectus hesperus. Classification (NCBI taxonomy): domain Eukaryota; kingdom Metazoa; phylum Arthropoda; class Arachnida; order Araneae; family Theridiidae; genus Latrodectus; species Latrodectus hesperus. Next base: position 28,438,960 of record CM075862.1, read on the forward strand.
CTTGAAGGAGTATGTCAGCATCAAGACTAAGCTATTTTACATTTATTGATGGCATAATGAACCATGTTTTTCATTTAATATTTTTAAATGAACAATTTCATATAGTGGATGGATTTCAAAATATGCTATTTTTACTACTACAAAATTCCTAATCATGTCTTAATGTCCTTGGTGTTTGATTCACCCCAATAACCATATTAAAGAAGACAAAATGTATTGTTTCTTTCCAAAAATTGGGATTTAGTTTTATAATTTCACATGATATAAAAAACTGATTTTTAACTTTTGTATTTAACTATTAATGAAAAACGAAATACAATATTTGTTTAAAGTTTCATTTAAAATAATTTTTTTGAGTTTCTTAAACATTAATTCTAGTTGAATTCTTTTTTAATTAAAAAAGAATCTACTCTGCTTCAATTTAAATCCTCAACCTATTCTTTTTTACATTGAACACCTAACTGAAAAGGCTTTTGAGCTGTTGTACAATTTTTAAATCTTACTATGTGATATTAACCAATAAAAAAACTGTTTACTTTTTTAAATATTTCTTATTTTAAAAACCCAATTTCTAGTAATCATAAAATCAATTTTAATTAAATTGTATATAACAAAAATAAAATAAAAAAAATACGTATGAAAGAAATTGAAATGCAGTTAGAATAAATAAAAAAAAAATTTTGATATAAATAAAATCTATAAACAAGTCTGATATAAATAAAAAAAATTTTTTTTACATCAGACTTGTTAATTTTAACGAAAGGAAATTCTTATGTTATCAACTGGTTTTTTTCAATGTTAGAGTAAGCAGTGATTGACATTCGAATACAGCTGCCCAAGTGTTCATCAGTAAGTTTATTTCTATACTTTGTTTTAATAAATTACATACTGGAAAAAGTAATTGACACAAATATGTCAGAGCTGAGCAAGTCTCAGCATTGAATGTGTTCTTACTTTATTATTTTTATGACTTTATAATCGTGTTTATACATAAAAACTTAAAAGGGATTCCTGTTTTGTATTAGGCAACAGTAAGACAAACATTTTAAAAACCTTGTTTTTACAACCCAGAGAGCTATGAATCTCTTCTGTGCCTATGATTACAGGAACTCCATCATTTACTAATTCAACTAACTTGTTGACAGGTTTATTTTCAAAGTTAATAAGATCTTTAACAGCCAAAAAATTCCCTTTTCTATAAATGGTTTGATTTTTACCAGATTCTTATTTTGAAATTATCACAAGCTATTTTTGTAATATATAGCATTCACTATAAAGCATATATATTAATTTATTGTGCTGGAAAGAAAATGCTATGCACATTCCTTGTTATTTGTTAAGTGACAATGATATATAATGTATCATCTATTAGTTTTATTGCTTATAACATGTTGCAGAAATCATACAAATTTACTTGTATATATATTTTTCATTATTTTGAATTTTACCATTTAGTTTAGAATTATTAATGTGCATTTAGACATTCTTATTTATATTTATCTTAAAAATGCAACTTATGCATTTTTTAAGCTAAATATAAATAAGAATTCTTTATTTGCACAACAGCCCAGTATGTGCCAAAGTCTTAAGAATTCACTTCCATTCCACTCTCAACCATTTTGCCACTATATCTTCAATATTTGAAAGTCATTAACAATGCAGTCTGTCCATCTTAATTTGTGCCTGCCTCTTGCTCTGATTCCTATAACTTTGTAACTGAATATTCTATAAGTCAAAGCAGAGGGCTGCATTCTACAGATATGTCCAGCAAATTTCAATATCAATTTTATAGGTCATTGTTGTATTTATGTTTATGTAGACTAATATTAACTCCACCAAAATTTTTCCTCAGTACTTTTCTTTTGATATACATTTTCACACAATCTATTTAGAATTTTAACATAATTACATGTGTAAATCTCTGTCACACATACTCTGGCCAAGTTTGACAGAGATTTCTGCTGAATAATTTCCTATGCTTAAAGTAAATCTAAATTGTAAGAGTGATTAGAGGAAATTACAAGAGAACAATCTACCATGAAGTACTTTTCAAACAAAATGGTGAGCATGCATAAAAATTTGAAGGGATATTATAAACCATGAAAAAACAAATTTCAGAATAATCTCTAATATAAACACTACTGAATATGTTAAATGAATTATAATATTCTAGAAGAAAACATGATTTGCAGCAAAATTCAAATATATAGATATCTCATTAAAAAAACTGCAAGTTATTTTACTCAATCCTTCAAATATTTAGAAGCAGTTATGGTTATTCCTAAAAGTTTGTCGTCAAAGTAATAATGGTACTCATATTGTCGCCATTTCGGCATGCCTGGAAAATTTATAAAATACTCACAGAATTATTAGACAAGGACAGAACACAATTAAAATTAAATTAGAGAAAATAAATTTTAGGAGCTGAAGTTCAACTTACTGCATTTTGTTATGTCCTACTAAAATTTTATAAAATAGTTGTCACAATATTTAATGCATATTTTGAATTCAAAATTTTTGGTTCTTAATTTCAACAAATCATTAAAATATATTTTAAGAGATTTTTTCATAAAACTAATAAAATATTTTCTTTTGTTTAATATGTCAGGATTAAAAAATCCAATACATGTATCATTTTCATTCCATAAGAAAAAAGTAATCACTTGACTGAAAATTTTTGCATGCCACAATATCTTTAAAAATATTGTATGATTTAAATATTAATTAACAATATTTTTATTTCTCTTATCTAATTAGTATTTTAAATTTATTTGTTCTTTTTATTTTTAAAATCAGAAGATTCTATTTAAATATCACCTAATCCAAAATTGAAGCAAGATTGACAACAAAATCCTTTTACTGATGTAATGAACCGACTATTAAAATTAACATGATTGTGATTATTCGTAAGTTACTAAAGCTGAAACTTAAATAAAAATAGAGCATTCATTAAAATGTTTCTCATTCCAACAATTGTATTATATATCTCATTTGTAATAACTTATGTACAATAACAAATGTGAGCAGTTTTTCCACCATAATTGTCGATAAAAGAAAGTTTCAAGTGTTAAAGAAATTTTAAAAAAAGCAATATTGTCAAGTAAAACTTTATTTTATAATTTCAATATTTAAGAAAGAATGAAAAATTATAACATCTTAATTACAACATATCCATCTATCTTGAATATATACATAATACATCCATATAAATAATTTTTTAAATAAATTGACATTTTATTTACATGTGAAATAAATTCTTCCATTGATGAATGATACTATTTCTGCAACAAATGAAAGAACACCTAATTATTTCTTCAACTGGATTATATGATAAAGCCAATCACCATATAAAAGAGCTATAATAAAATTACAATTGGTTTACATATTTGCCAGGCATTAAGTAAAAAATAGCAATAATCTGAAACCTTTGAAAAAATTATACATTTTTTAATCTACTATTATATTATTTATGAATGTAAATTATTATTAAAGTAATATTTTTCTCTTCAAACATTCTTTTGCATGATAGAACTTGAGAGCAATTTCAATGATGCAAAAGGCTTCTACTTTGTGAAAATTATTAATATAAGAGAAACCTTTACAATCAGAAATAAAAATATACCTCATTTAGATAAAAACTAGAATCGTAAGCTAAGCACACAGGGAAATATTTTTTTAGAATAAAATAAAATTGAAAAATGTGCAAATCATGACTACTTCATCTTACTTGCCAAGGTGAAAATGTTGAAAAGAAACTAATCAGTAAAAGCAAGTTTAACTAAATGAACTCGTCAAAGCTTAATAACCGTAAATTTGAGACACATTTTCAAACAATAATTAACTCTAAGGCAATTTTTTCAGTCAAATTTAACTTTTAAAAAAGAAAACTGTCAAATCTTTCAACAAATAAAATCACTTGAATATAAAAATCTTTTTTCATAATTTCTGTACATTTCTTCACATTATTACTACATTTAATTTAGTTGGGAGGAGAAACAGTTTATCAAATGAACAATTATTTAAATATTTTTCCTATTCTCAATATTACTTATCATTCAAATAAAATTTCATATAGTGCTTGGAATAATATCAAATCAAATGAATAAAAAAAAAGATCAAGATTAATGTTTAAAATTCTCTTATAACTGAAATTGTGTTCTTTATAACTTAATGTTAATTCAAAGTCCACAGCAATAACAAACAACTCAGACATCATGGAAAAATCATACATGTTTGATAGGACATTTGAAATAGTTTTTCCAACTACAGACGAATGGGATAACAACATGTTTGAAACTAAAACAGGAGATCTAATCTGATACACAGATGGATCACTGAAGAACAGCCTCTCAGGACTGGGAGTATATGGCGTGTCACCAACAATCAGCCTGTCATCAACAATGAGCCTTGGGCAATATGCTACGGTCTTCCAGGCAGAAGTTTTGGTCATTATCCACTGTCTGCGACTAAATATGAGGAAGGGCTACTGCGGTAAGCAGATTCTCATTTTTAGTGACAGTCAAGCCGCTTTAAACGCGCTTAATTCTTTCGAAATCAAATCTAAAATGATTTTGGAATGTATAAACCTTCTTACAGAACTCGCAACTAGCAACAAGGTGATCCTTGTTTGGGTGCCAGGGCACAGAGCTATCGAAGGTAATGAAAGGGCTGATGAGTTTGCTAAACAAGGATCGTCTTTTGTTTCCATTGGTGCAGAACCTTTTTGTGGGATCAATCTAAAGGCTGCAAAAACCAATGTTCTTAAATGGGAAAGACTGAGGATGTGAAGCTTGGCTCAACACTCCTGGTCAAACCCATGGTAAAAGTATGATCTGTGGATCATCAGTGAGGATTGCCTCTGAAATTCTTAGACGCTCTAGGTAGAAGATAACGTTTAATCGTAGGCTTCCTAAGTGGGCACTACTATTTCAGAAAACGCCTCCATAAAATGGGACTGTTTCAGCAAGACCCTATTTGCAGGAAATGTCATACCCAAGAGAAAACGGCCAAGCATATCATTTACGAATGCGAGGCTCTTGCCCTCCCTAGATTAACTTCTTTAGGCATCATCCATACTAGAGAGTTACACCTAGACTCCATTAAAGGGTTATCGGACTTTATTAATAAAGTCCCATTTTATGGACATATTATGGTGACCCGAGTAACTGGAACTAGCAAACATTGGATTTGGAGTTAATGGTACAAAATGCTGATTAAAGCAGAGGTGCCAATGACATACAAACCCAACCTGAAGAAGATTCAAGATTATAAGTGATAATAGAAGTTAAAGGAAATGGATGGATGCTAAAAGCACTTCTACTAGTTTTGATTTGATTTAGTTTGTCACTCAACAGATATTTTTTGCACACTAGGCCTAACTAGACTGTGACAGTTTCAAGTGAATTCCAAAACACTAAAAACATTTAAGTCTGTGGTAGGATTTGGACCCACAAACTGTAGAATCGAAGGACAGAATGCTAATTTACTCCTTAGAAGTAAAGCGAAAATAGTATTTGACGTAGAATTTATTTTAACACATTCATCACTATTGATAAAAAGGTGGACAACAAAATATAAAATGAAAGATAGTTATATAAAACATAATTTTAAGAACAATTATTTAAAGATAAAAGCTTAGTAATTGATAATTTTAACATGTTTAAACATTGATTCACATACATTAATATTTAAATTGGGATATAATCTCTAAATGATGACATTTCCAATATAACAATATGTACATATATATATAAATCAGAATTTTTATATTACATTATTAATTTATTAGTTCAGATCTATGTCATGAATTCAATAAATATTTTAGACATCTTCATTTAAAAAGGTTTTAGAGATCCTTTTGAAATTTTAATAAATACAAAGCTATGTAACAAAAATAATTAAAATTTACAAAGAATCTTTCATTACTTAGTGAAAGTAACAAACTTTTTTTGAGCCATATTTCATTTGTAGCATTTAGATTTTCAAGCAGTATGGGTATGGTTGATATAGTATATATATATATATATATATATATATATATATATATATATATATATATATATATATATATATATATATATATATATATATATATATATATATATTGCAATGAAAAATAAAAAATCAATAACACAACAGGAAAGTTATGTTTTTTAATCCATTAAAATCCGGTGCAAAATCAATCTTCAGCTCTCAGCTTTTGAGTACAACAGCTCTCCATGTAATCAGTACCAAAATAAAATGAGAATAATTAAGAACATGTTTCAACAGTTAAAAAATAAGAATAGCAGAATCTTATGCAATAAAAGTTAGCTTTTGGAGAAAAGAGATTTCAAAAATTCAAAAAATTGCCTATTTCAATAGATAACAAACTGAATAGTTACAAAGACAAAAAGTTCTATCCTTAATTTCTATATTAAATGGAAAATTTGTAGGTTTACAGCTAATAAATAGACATAGCCATATGACTTAGTACCCAATTTTTGTTAAAGCAATATTCTGATTTTGAAGATCATATAGAATTGTTGATATGAATGTTATTAGAAGCAACAACAAGTTATCTTACTTCATCAACATTAAAATTCTTAATGTAAATAAAATGAATTAAAAACTTAGGTTTTAGAAAATACTTTAGCATATCAATAGATGACATAAAACTGCATGAATAGTCATAAAAATTCCAAAATACCTTTGTATATATATATATATATATATATATATATATATATATATATATATATATATATATAAGCACTTTTGGTGGTTAAGCACTACAAGGCACACTGTGTAAATTATGAATTGCTGAATAGGATAATCAAAAACTTTTTCTTAAACAAGATGATACCAAGAGAGAATTTGTTGCAGCCATTATATAAATGCTGGATATAACAAAATATATCCTAACTTTCTTCATAATATATACCTTTTTATCACACTTTTTCATTTAAGATTTCAAGAAATTAATACAATCAAAATTTAGAAGAATAAAATGTAAACTAAATAATATATTAAATCTCAAGCACTTTTTAACACTAATATCAAAAGTTGCATTTATAAAATACTAATAATAAAAGTTGCCAACCTGCAATCTGCAGGTGGCATTGAATAATTTGCAGCTTGTGAGATTCCTTATAATGTTAAAAAGTAAGATTTAACATTAAAAAATAAGATTCTTTGCAATATTTTTGCTTCCAGTGTAATGTTTTGCAACAAATAAATTCTAAAACTGATTCTTTTTTATCATGCTGCTTATTTTTATACAAACATAGAAGTAGGCAATATTGCATTGCAAAGACACCTAACACATAATGGTTGATTCTTAGGAATCAACTATCTCACAGCTTATTGTTAGAGATAGGAATTCTCAGATATGCATAGTAGAGAAGCACACAAATTACTAGCCACATCTTCACTCACAACTGATTAATGACTACAGAATGTTTGCTCAGAGTCAATTAAAAATTTGTTTTTCTGTTTCACAAAATGCACACATCAGTCACAAGACATAACTAGGTTTGAAAATCTATTTTCATAGAAGAATATTAAACAAATAGAAAATAAGGCATGGAATGAAACAAAAAGTACTTTTTCCCCATTCAAATCACAAAACTAATGTTTGATTTAATATTAACAGCATTTGATTAACTTAACACCATATCCTAATTAATTCAAATACTTAAATACACAATGTTGAAATACATTACAAAATAAAACAATTATTTGAAATTTGATAAAGAGGTAAGAAAATCAGAAGCTCAGGAAATTTAAATTACAATTAAAGATACTTAGTTAACAAAAATACTTAGATGAGCATTATAGTAACCATTTTATATTACTAAAACAAGCTATTCTGTTTCATTTTTGATTGACAAAATTTTATAAATATTTAATTTCTGAAAAAAAAAAACATTTGGAAGCTATTGTGTAATTATTAAATAAATGATATTTTACCTGCTGTTTGTATTAGCTCAACACTCATTCTTTGCACACAAGGGCTAATAAGATAGTGACCTACAGTTAAGAGTGAATTTTAAGCCATTACAAACACCCAAAGCTGAAGTAGAATTTGAAATAACTGTTGAACTGTAGGACAAAGAGTTAACATTTGGCTGCCAACAATGTGACTTTTATCACTATTATTTTACCCAATAAAAGTAAAATATTATTGAACTCTTGTCTATCTAGGCAAATATATAATTTTTCTAGACAACTACATGATCAAATATTTTCCCTTAGCATTTGACAAAAGCTCAAATACAGCTCAACTTATAGAATTTGTATATTGAGTAAATGAATCATTTTAGATAATTAGATTATGAATATGATAATACTATACAGATCAGTTGTGTCAGATTTGAGTTGTGGAAGATGTGTTTAGTGATGTTATGAGTAGTGTTTGAGGATTAATTTACACCAACAAATCCTACATTTTTTTTTTCAAACTGGAATTTATCAAACATAAATTGTGCTCAAACTTAACAAATAAAAACATATAACAATGACAATGCATTTTAATTGACAAAAATCAACAGAAAGATTTAAGAAGCAAAAACCTTTACATTATTTATAATATGCAAATACATGCATTGCAATCAATTTGCAAAAATGAAGGAATTCTGAAACAAATCTCACTTATAATAAAAATAACTCATTCTGTTTTAAATTTCCACACCATTAAATCTTCATAAGGGGTCCAAATCTAATTGTAAAGAGAGATATCTTTTACATGCGATTATTGGATTGTGTTTTTCTGAAGTGGCTTACAAGGTTATCTATTACCTTGGTTCAAAATAACATGAAAGGAAATTGATAATTATTTCAAAACTTTAACAAGTCCAACATTTTTTTTATGAAGAATTTTCCTTTTCATATGGTTCATTTACTTACTTAGTGAATATCATTGATTTCCCCATTCTTGTCTCATTACTACTAAACTGGCTATTGGCAATTGAGGTCCAAAAAGTGGATTCATCTGTACCATGTAACAACATAGCCAGCTAAAATAATTAAATTTCAACATTAGTTATATATATATTTATATTTAGCCAAAATTAAAACTTATATTTAATCCTACTGTTACAAATAAATTTACATTTTTTAACAATTTAAGGGTTTTACAAGCAATTAAACATAGCTCCTTTATACCTTTAAGATTAACAATGAAAAGAAATTATAAATGCCCTAAAATTTATTGGGAAAATAAATGTGAGGAATGAGTTGAAGGTTAGAAAATGATATTGATGTTAAACATGTTATGGATTTTCATTTACTTTCTAAAATGCACAGGAATTGTGTTTACATGAATAATTCCTATTTTTTAATATTAATATTGACATATTAGATGAAGAATATCATGCCAATTTAATGTTGAAAGTAAAATGTTACTTTTTATATTCTCATATATTTCTATATTGTGCTACTTTAAAAATTATATATAATACAGTGAACCATAGTTTTTTTCCTTCCAGGGAAGATTTTATTTTCCTAAATGAAGAATATACATTATAATACAAACATGCAAGCAGCATATTAGAATTATTAAAAATGACAGATAAAATGAAAATCAAATAAAGTTCTTAAAAAGTAAAAGAAATTTCTGTCTAAAATTTAAAATAGTAGAAGAGAATGATGAGTAAATAAGTGTGTAGGGTTTCAGGGCATTAGGTCTAATAAAGACAAGGTGTGCCAAGCATGATAAAAAATTACTTAAGATTTTTAAAATTAATAAAAAACATAATTAAAGCATTGTAAATTACATAAATTCAATAATACTAATTTTCTTGTTAAAATTGGATTAAAACTGTAAAAGGCAAAACACTTTAAAATTAAATATAAGATAAAAATTGTAAAGGCAATAAAAAGCAAATAGGTTGGCTTCCCAATTAAGCCTTGCAGAGAGAAAACAATGCTATTAAAATATTAAAAGATAGTTAAATTCATGACTTGAGATTAAAGTATGAGAAATTGGTCATGTTTCATGCTAATGATTCAAATCACTTAAAAACATTTAGTTATGTTTATATGTCTAATATTTATGTTGAATACAGAGATGAATCAATCTGAAATCTGCATCATTGGTAATGGCAAAATAATTGAGGTAAGCTTTCTAAGGACTTGCATGTCCCAAGATTCCACAAAAAAGACTAATCAAATTGTCAGAAACCTTTAGTCACATCAGCTTGTATTGTGAGTTGAATGGAAGATCAAAGGTGAAATTCTAGCTTTCATAATGTGTTTGGCACTATTTTCAAAAATGTAACCAATAGTTAAATTACAAGATTTCCAAATACAAAATGTTTAAAAGGCAATAAACTATTGAATCTCAGCAAATCAACAACAGGTTATGGTAAAATTGTAGCTTTCAAAATCCAGAACGCACTCAATCTCCAACTTTGGATAGAACAATCTTGCACTATTTTTTATTTCAAATATTGAACTTTTTATATTTATTTAGTAAAGAATTACAAAACTAAAGGATACAAACTTAAATACACAAATTTTACAAAATTTACACATTACAATGCAAATACAAATCTCTAAGACCCAATATTCTATTATTTGTAATCTGTCAAAATATAATCACAATAAATTTTGTAATTTTTTTAAATTAATCAAAAGAATACAAAAACTTTAAAAATACAATGTACATAACAAAACCAACTACATATTAACAACTGTGTAATGAATGTAAATGAATAATGTATATAATATACATTTTTATGAAAACTCTAGTTTCTAATTAACTGGCACAGATACTTACCTTAAAATAATGCATGATTTGAGTTCTCATTTATTGAGAAATACATTTCAACAAAAAATCTCTCTCAAATATTTCTACACTATACTTAATATATTATACATTTTATTGTGAAAAATCACAAATTAAATAAAATAGAACTACGAGGAAGTAAAAAAATTTCCCACACACAATTATTTAAAAATAAACTTAGTCAAAATACAGGATTCATACAGATTTTCAAGAATCAAATTTCAGTCAAGAATGAATTTAAAAATTTCCAGGAGTAATTGACATTTATGTTAAATAATTTATTTTGTTTTACCAATTATTTGTATAATTATATCATGCAACATTTTTCAATTATATCTGTAAATAATAGAAATAATTGTAAAAATTAATAATATTTTTTTATTTAAGTTATGAGTTATTATATTTATGATTACTTCAAAAGCCTTCAATGAATTTATAGCTATAACTCAAAGAATTTTAGATAAATATTATTATTTAAATTACTGAATTATACAGTAAATAAAATTATGGGCAATTTTGGAATTTTAAAACATCTTCTTTAGATTCCTATCTAATAATTGAGTATTTTAAGATGTGTAAAACAACCTCTTTTCAAATAAATATACTTATTCAAAACAAAATATAATACTTTTAAGTATTATACTTATTGAAAACAATTATTTTATTAAGTTTCCCAATGATGTGTGACTCTTTTCCACAATTATTATTAATAATTGAACTGGATCATCATGAAGCTGTTGTGGATGAATTGAATCTTTATTTTAGTCAACAGTTGTGAATAGGATAACATTATAATATTGATCATGCTGCCATTTAGTGGTAACATTAAGGGACAATAATCTATTTTGTTTTCAGACTACTGCTGTAGTTTCAGTGGTAAAAATGGAGCAGGAAATGCATAGGCTATTATATATAGTAAAAACATATGTTATTAATAATTACTCAACAACCAATGTAAGTCAATTAATTTCATAACCAATTTATAGAGTGGAAAATATTTTAACCAATACTTATAAGAATTGTTTAGAAACATTTTTATGTATAAAATGTATTATAAGTATTTTTTACAAACACATACATCTGAGTAAATAAAATGAACATAATAAAAACTTAACTGTCAGTTAAAAAGATTACTATAAATAATAAAGTTTTGTTGAATGAAACAATTCAGAGAATAAATTGAAAGTGAATTATAATTTTCTGATTCAAGAATGCATAATTTACTTCCACAAAATTCTCCATAAAAATGCTTATAATGTAATATTTCTTTAAGCATTCAAAATTTGAAGCTAAATATATTACTTTTATAAATTTAATGCTTTATGAAATATAATAAAATATTATGCATTAAAATAAAAATGCATTTTTTTTTCTAACATTCTATAAGTACAATTTTAACAAAGTGTAATAAATATGCTTGAATTAACAATTATGACATTAGCAATCAAATAAGCAAATAAGTTAGTACTTACAATAAGTAACAACAAATTGCTGTGATAATTAGCATGGTTTGAATAACTCTGTAAAGGAAATTATTATTTAAAAACTTTCATAATATATAAGAAGAATATCTTTAATTATTATCAGAAATAAACATAGTTCATTATTGTTTTAAAAATAAATTTAATGTTTCCATAAAAAAATAAAAGGAATTTTATGATTTATCATTGATATTAATGCTGGAATATAATATGATTAAATAAAAAAGAATGCATATAAATATGATTATTGAGTTCAAATTTTGGAATAAAATTAAATGTCATGTTCAAATGTAAGAATCAACATTCTAAATAAGTATAATTTAACATAAAATATCCAGAATATAATTATCAGACACAGAAAAACTTGAACAGTATATAAATTAATGATGAGAAAATTGGTAAATATAAATTAATATACATTTTATTTTGATACTGTCAGAGCCATTCATCACACTTTTTCCTAAATCACAATTTCCTAATGGGTAAAACTAGTTGTTCAGTGTGAATAATGATTACTATTATACAAGTACACATAACTGAGTAGTATTGTAGTGATCCTTAATAATGAATTTAATTTGTAACAGAAATAAAAGTTTCCCCTTCTCAGCTCATCTGAAAAGGGTGAAATCAATACTCACACTCTCATTTACAGATGTGCCATCATTTACAAACATTTACAGATATTTAGACAGGAATTGTACTTTCGACCCTCTTCTTGGGGGAAGAAGGCGCCAGTTTTAGAAAGATATATGCCAGTTAAACAGAGTAGATCGAAAAATTCGGCCATTTTTGTCATGACTGATGGTACTTACGATTTATCGCAACCATACTGGCGGCATTATATAAGACCGGTCCAATTCTAAAAACGAAATACGCTGACGGGACATGGAGGGCGTAGTTGAAAAGTACAATGTGATAGAAACAGCATGAAAGAAAATATTAAATAATATATGAAGAAAAATAATAAGTAATTTTTATTTGTATAACTCTTATACCTTTATTTAATGATATATTCCACCATTACGTTTTGGTGGAAAATATTGCAAATTGGTTTTTAGAATAGAATCAAAAAATTTTTTTTTTTATCTTTTTCTTGGTATTGTCGCCATATGAATTCTTCCAAATAACACTCAAGATGATGTCTTGCTGTACCCTTTTGTCTCTCCATTTCGCAGAACCCCACATTCTTTCGATTGTTTAGGTATGCGCACCCATTTTGGGCTCGACAAAATTATATTTGTTCTTGAATTCTCTCTTTGAACTCTAGTTTTATTCTTGAATAATTAAATCCAGTGATTTATTTTCTTTTACATGTGGCGAACACAAAACTCTCTCATATCATTATTCCAGTTGATGAATGTTTTATCAGTCTTAAGTTCTTCATCACAATATTTGACTGTTGTTAATTCTTTGTACCAGCAATACATGAATCTTACTGCTGTTAATAATGGGATACGGCTTTTCTCAAACCAATTACCACTTCTTATTCTCGCGTGTTGATCACAGGTTGCAACGTTGCACTTTCAAAAAATCTGTTTTCCAAAATAAAGTTTTATCAAGTGAGAGCAGGTACATTTCTTAACGTCTGGTAACATGTTATGCTGCTATAAAAGTGTAACGGCATCTTTTTTGGTAAAATCCCAGATTCCCATTTTAATATTCTACCTTGCCATTTTTAAAGAACAGTTAGGCTGAGAAAGGTGGCAAGCAGGGAAATTTGAAAAAAAGCCCATGGTTGCCAATTCAGTGCCTTAGATACGAGCAACATTAGGGTTGCCAATTTGGCAGGTTATTCAGGAGGTTGGCATGGTTGCGATAATACGTAAGTACCTGACTGATTTTGTAAATAAATATATTTCTTCTAAAAAAATGAAATCTTACTTCCGAACATTAAACACAACACTGACGTTGCAATAGAAATAGTTTACTCTGAGAATTGGAAAGGTTACAAATAATATTTAGGACCCATCAGAGAGTAGTACTAAAAATTTTTTATCTGCAGCTAAATTTACATAATATAATTATTTTAGAAATTAAAATAGTATGTTTAATGATTTAATAACATGTTTATTATTAATTTTTACAAAAATAAATATTGTTATTAAAAATGATACATTATGTTGTCATCATATTATGATTACTTTATAGTGAGCAGAACATATGTTTTTAAAATAACTATGTAGTTTTTCAATTAAAATTAATTTTTTAAGAAATATTAATATAGTGTTATCTTAGATGCCAAGAAACCTTCTTGGTGCTAAATAAGATGTTTTAAAAATATTTTATTGTTCAATTAGTAACAGCAAATTACATTAAACTATAACATTCTTGTTTTTGGGATTCATTACACTTGCGATTGGCTCTAAATATGGTTGTCTACTTAAATTTTCCAACACTGATTCATAATATATGCTTTCTATATCTGCAGTGGATTCATAAATGCATATACTTACCAACATAAATATAAGTTTGACACAATTAATGCCAAAAAAGCAAAAGAACAACCCACAGTGGATGTTTATTATTTTTATAGTGTTACATTCTGAGTAAAAACTTAAAGGCCAGTAGACACTTTTGAGAAAATGGAAACATGTAAACTGAGAAATTAAAATACCATTTGATTGATAATTATTGAGCTTATATAAAAGTAAAAAAATTGAAGAATAAATTAATTTGCAAAAATTTTATTATTAGAAAATATTACAGAACATGCAAATGAATATTTGAGCCTGAGTAAAAACCTTAAGGCCAACATAGAAAATAACATATAGAAAAAAATTATAAATTCTTAGAAGGTTGAGTAGGAGCCATTTCTTTGAATTACTTCAAATATTCTGGTTTTCATGGACGAAACAAGTTTTTTTGACAAAGTGTGGGGTCGATTTTATACCATTCATCTTCGATAGTAGATTTCAGCTGTGTTATTGATGTAAAATGTCTCCCATTTGCATAAACTCTTCTTGCTAAGTCATCGTAAAGGTTCTTGATTGGGCTGACGTTAGGTGATATAGCTGGCCATTTCAGTTTCAACATTGTTGACTTGGAACCAATTTTTTGTGCTGTTAGTCAAATGAATTGATGATTGTCTTATTGATCTTTCCAATTTCGTCCAGCATTTGGCAAAAGGTGATTTGTTAGGGCATTTTGGTATCCTTGTGAATTCCTTCTACCTGAAACGAATGCAATTAAGCCCACACCATTGTAAGCAAAACAGCCCCAAGTCATGACAAACCCTTTTCCTAATTGGCGTTTAGATAATATTTTTCATTTCTTATATCATGCCAGTAGAAATTCCAGCCATCTGGTGCCTCCGAATTCCAATTATTTCATTAGAAAAAATAATTTCTATTCCTTAATTGCCCCAGGTCATGACTTTCTGGCCAAAGCTCAAAAGCTCTATTTTGTGTTTTTGCAGTAACTGAGGCTTAGTCAATTTTGCTGTATAAGTGTAGCTCCCAGACCTTCTAATTGTGTTATAAATAATTTTTTGACAAACTTTTAAAACTGTGATCCAAATCAGTTTTCTAATTGAGTACTTTCCAGTAGATGCAAGTTTGTAAACTCTTCTTTCATCACATGAGGACAAAGCTTTTGGTCTTCCCCCAGTATTTTTACCAAAATTGTGTTTCAATTTTCAAAAAAAATGTTGACTACAGTCTTTGATCTTCCTATCTTTATTGCAATAGCACAACTACTCATTCATGATGTAAACAAGGCTTCGATATGTCCTCTTTCACAATCAGTTAACTTCTTACTATTTGCCATCTTCACAAACATCACCAATACTTTGACAAAACGTAATGATAAAAATTGCAGCTTGTCACAAGCTAGTAGTTGCAATGGCAATTACATGTGTGTGTGATTATATTATATTTTTAAAAAAGGACAGGTGTCCTTAAAGTTTTTACTCAGTCAGAAAATACTAACTTTGCAAATAACCACATTCTCATAATTTTGTATTTACAAATTATGCTTATAGCATCTATTTCTTATCAGTGAACTTTAATAATTAATATTATTTGAATCCCTTTTATTTCATTTTACATTTTCTCAAGAAGTTTTACTTGTTTTAAAAGTTTTTACTCAGTTTGTATTGCAATATGTAAACACCACAGTTAAATTAAAATCATATATAATATTACTTAATGTTTTAGCATAAATAACATGACACAGGTGCTGTATAATCCATGGTCTCA